>CAJQUN010000133.1:1200000-1721189 GCA_907163345.1 Haberlea rhodopensis | reverse complement strand
AAACCCTAAACCCTAAACCCTAACCCTAAACCCTAACGGATACACATCCGGATGCATAATTAGTATAAATACCAACCGCTCAACCTCGTATATCGGCTCAATCTCATACTATGCTTCTGGAAGACAATTAACATGTTCCACAATTATTCAAACCCACACCGAGGTGATTCAAACCAAGACACGAAAGAAGGGATCCATGTAGATATAAGATTCTACCCTTTTAAATCTAATTCCCTTAATCCCATCATAAAGTCATTTATCGATTAAATCCCACTTTAACAATTTAAAGATGCATTGGATTCCAAAATTCTTGATTTAGTACTAATAAGATTTGAAACTCAATAAAGTGACATAAATCATTAATACATGCCATGCTATCCACTTGAGCATAAATATCACCATAACTCTATTCCATGTCAACACATACTAGCATGAATCTAGTCTTCACCTTTTAACAACAATGACATTAAATCACGACATTTAATCACCAATTCATTTTCAACAATTATCTGTTCAATAACGTGAGTTATGATTAAATCCCTACAATTAATAACATTTTCATGCTATCCAATTCCCAATTGTTCATACTCAAATTATCGTCACATAATCGCCTTAACCCATTACCCTAATTTAAGTTAACTTTTTACATTAACAAAACATCATCCAACCACAAGGCACAACATATATAGAGGTCTTGTACCTATACCAATACATGTTGGAACACACATTTTCTTGTATAAACTTCACCTACACACACTAATACATGCTGGATACAAACACACACACAAAACACACATGAACACACACTAATCTGCACACAGAACACACACACGGACACACACTGCTGCACACACGAACACACACACTAGCAACACTTCCAAAATGCTAGCAAAAATCGAACCAAAGTTCATAAAAAATTCGTGGGATTTCGGGTAAATAACGACTGAGGGACGGCGAGAATTACCCACAAAAAAATTGGAATAAAATCGCTCCAAAATCGGACGAAATCGCGATTTTTATCCGCGCACTTCCTTGCAAGATCCGGACACGATCGGCGACGAAACTTCACGTTCTAGGTATGGAAAGAAGCGCCTGGAAGAGACGAAGGCGGTGGCGGTTCGGACGCGCCGGAAGGAGCTCGGACGGCGGCGGGCGCGGCGGTTTAGTGGCGAGGGGTCGAGCAGCAGCGAAGAGAAGAGGATCGTGTTTTCAGTGCGTGTTTTTACACGTTTCAATGTGTGTCCGAAAATGCCAACATAACATATTTATTTTTTTGTATCCTAACCCGGTTTTGTACATCGAAGTGTCGCCGGTGCACTGATATATTATTTAGAGACAACGATTGGGATTTATACACACCCCAAAAACCCAAAACTTAAATTCTTCATTTTAATTAATTTATCTCTAAAATATTATCGGAGTATATTTTACAATCTCAAAATATTTTAGGATCCGATTAACTCGCCAGTTGACCTTCACTTGGTCAATTCCACTTCTAATTAATTCTAAAATTAATTATCACTAAAATCCAAATCATATTTAGTCCAACAAATGATTAATAATAATTTGGACATCACAATTCTCCCCAACATATAACATTTCGTCCTCGAAATTTCAACACATGCTTACCATAAAAACCAACTGTAAAATTTACGTACCGTATATAGCTCAAGATAGAGACTTTACTATCCATAGGGCGACAGTCATCGGAATCATCATGCTCACACATGTGCCCCATTGCACCAACGATCGCAAGAAGTGTTTAGCCGTCAAGCTTCTTTGTCATATCTCACTACCTTTGTACTTTCATCGACACAATTCCATTGCACAATCTTATTTCCCGTCATATACTTTTATCACAGTACCCATCATATAATCTCGTTAAATCATGCAATCCATGCTTTCATGTATATTCAAGAATATATGACAATACATCAACATTTATCTTAATTAACTTCATACTTGTGTCGTTGCAAATGTATGCAACTTATCCCCACAACATCACCGTCATCCGTATGAAGTAACGGTACTCTTGAGCCTTTACGCATCAATCTTTCATATATCATCTCCTGGCTATTATCTGGTGCAAGGTAATGACTAGAAAACCCATTAGTCATTCTCACATACGTATATACACATTATACACACCAATAGCCACAGACAATCAGTATCAAATCATGATAAATAGCTTAACACCAATATTTTCATGTCACGATTATACTCATCTAACACAAGGCATCAACATCAATATCGAATAGTTCGTGACATACCTTTGTAGATGGAATCATCTACAATACACAATGGCATCATAATATCATGTTAATCACAGTACTCACATACTCTTAAGTATCAACCTTTCCACATTACTTCACCCAACTATTATCTGTCATAGGACAAGTACAAAATAATCTCGTTAGTATTTCTCAAATACTAGTAACATAACACGTACCTTGTCATTTACGCATTTCGATATTCATAATGTTTCTGTCATCAAACATTAATTCCCTGCATCAGAAGTTTCTCGCAGTTCTATACACAACATGCTACTGCACACTATCACATAGGGTGATTGAAATTTAACATCAGAATTAATTGCATGCCTCAATGACGCAATTTATATCGATCTTTAACTCATCCTCAAAACATAATAATTCATTAATCATGAATATTCACAATGAACACATGTCCACACACGACATTCGTAGTAATCACGCGTCATCCCGTGACATACTCATGCCATCCCGTGACACACTCATTAAACTCATGTCTATCTGGTTGTATTCCATTCAACATAATAGGTGATTAATCAATTATTAATCCTACCAAATGCCAAACTAGTATGCTTTCATAACAATAATTATCATCACAAAGTGATCAACATCTATTTTCAATACCTCATCACTACACACCGTAGATATGAGAGTGCTATCACAAAGGTTACACCCCTTCTTGCCTTATTACCGCAACAAAATATAAATGATACATCTAGGTTCCACTTCAATTCCATTATCAATTTCTCTACATGTACATGATTTCAAAATCAATATGAATCAACAAAATAACTCAATCAACATATATCAATATGTTCAACCAACTGAAACGGTTTACCTCGATATTTTGTCCTCCTGGACCGATCCAATATCCTCTTGGGCCTAAATCACATATACCCAATGAGCAATAACATAACTGTACATAGCACAACTTCTATTGCCATCTGCAATCAAAGCATCATCAATACTCATTGCTAACACAATTGCGATACAACAGCATTCATCGTTAATCACAATAGCGGTACTAAAAATATTCATTGCTCACACATAGCAATGCATCAATCTTCATCGCCCTACGGCGGTACATAATACTCATCGCCACCACTGGCATACATATAATATCCATAATCACAATGAATATACATTCTTAAAACAACAAAACGTAATAACACTTACTGTACACAGTTGATCCACACTTGATCTTTTAAATTGTCCCTGCTCTCAACATAATTATTCCACAAAATATGATCTCATATCAATACACAAATTGATATACTCACCATCAACAGAATAGCAAAATGAGACGTCGCAACATATATAATCGACGGCAAGAACCATCGCCATGGAATCAGCGGAATGCACATCGATAAACACATGTCTAGCGGCATGAGCCATTGCCATCGACATAGCGGAAAGAGGCATCGCTATACATGTACCTGGCGGCATAAACCATCGCCAATCAATATAGCGGAATGAAACATCGCTATCAATATACCTGGCGGCATGAACCATCGCCAACCAATATAGCGGAATGAGACATCGCTATCAATATACCTGGCGGCATGAACCATCGCAAACCAATATAGCGGAATGAGACATCGCTATCAATACACATGGCGGCATGAACCATCGCCAACCAATATAGCGGAATGAGACATCGCTATCAATACACATGGCGGCATGAACCATCGCCAACCAATATAGCGGAATGAGACATCGCTATCAATACACATGGCGGCATCGCCAACCAATATAGCGGAATGAGACATCGCTATCAATATCGATAATGTGGTTGTTCCGGTCTTGTTATAGCAGCAGAATTTTAGGACCCCTCGCTTCGACATATAGCGGCATCATATGATATCCCTCGGTTCGACAATGACAGCGGCATGTTACCTCGCTTAGACATGACAGCGGCAAATATCATACTACCATCGCTTCATATGACAGCGGCAAGTACCTCCCTCGCTCGAATATAAAAACTACCGGAACTTCCACTAGCTCCATGTACCTGCATCCAGGTTAATACAACAATTCACAATATAATGATCGATATCACGTTCCAGTTATAACCACAATATTCCACATTAATCACTAGAATTGTGACTGTTCCGGTCCCAATACAACAGCGGAATTTTAGGACCCCTCGCTTCGACAATGACAGCGGCATGTTACCTCGCTTAGTCATGACAGCGGCAAGTACCCTCCCTCGCTCGGAGATAAAGGCTACCGGAACATTCATCAATTCTACCACAATAATCAAACACAACAATTGGTTCCATTATCACAATATATCACTATCATTTCACATATACCATCACATGTAAGGTTCACTATCCACGATATACATAATCAAAGGTGTAACACGTTTTACCGTCCGAAGCCCGTACGTTTCACCTTTCCTGATTTTCCTACAAAATCCGATCCCTTAACACATAATAGATGAAGTGCTAGACATCACCATTAATGCCATCCCATCGCATTCTACACGATTCATGCAATTACAATGATTAGCAACACCACTTTTCATATCATAAAAGCACATAAACAACTAGTTGTGTCATACAACATTAATGCCATCATGCATAAAAATGTGCTATCAATAACTTCCTAGGCTCAGGGGTTTCACCCAATACCATCCCCAATACACCACTTTTACATTGTGGGTTTTTATAAAAATTTGGGCAGAGTCTCCCCACAAACTGAGCTATCCGGAAATAAAAACATATCACACAACATACTCCCGACCAGGGACAACACGATACTAAACAGAATATAGAAACACAAGTAAATTCCCAGCAATGGCAAAACACCACACTAATAAGACAACAAAAGTGGGTTTCAACACCCTTATACAGTCCATATACAGATACAAGTGCTCACAGAAGAGCAACGAATAACAGATACACATCCGGATGCATAATTAGTATAAATACCAACCGCTCAACCTCGTATATCGGCTCAATCTCATACTATGCTTCTGGAAGCATCATCCAACAAGGTTCGAGCCCAGTACGCCAAAGCAGCATCGTATTTGTTGTACCTGTTTCAACAGAAACAGCCCCCACACAGGGTGAGCACACTCCAACTCAATATTCGATCACAAATCAACATACGAAATCATAATGCAACAATTTAGATTATTCGAACTCATAAAATATACTCCCTGTACAATTCCGAATCTGTATAGCTTCCACACATTGTTCCTGTTTCAAACTCACGCACTTCATAATGTCAAGTTTAGTATTGTCACTGAAAATGTAATACTCAAGAACACTTCTGAATTCAATACAATGACAATATATTATTTATGCTCAAACATAAATAGTCCAACATCAATGTGAACCTGGTCATCCCAATGTAACCCTGGTTATCCCACCATCTCATTCTCGATACTTTCTCATATCACTCATGCCCACGGCATCAATACTCAACTAGTATAATCGATCACGTACCACTACGTGTCCCCATAACTCGTATATGAAACTCATTTGTTAAAGTCAAACACTTACCTGAAACATCATATTCAAAATTGCATGTATATATGAATGTATAGATACTAGATATACCTGCTCGTACGTCACCACGTACCTTATAGTAGACAACATGAACAAGCTATCATCAACGTCCGAAGCCTCCTGTAAAGTCTATATCGAATATCAATTCAACATTAGCTCATAATCCGAGCAATGAACATCCATCAAATAGTTCTTACTTTCATTTCCATATCACAAATCAATAATTCAATATTATGAATCAAATCATAATCAATACTTGATGCACACATCTTCACATGAATCATGATATGTCATTGGTGATGCAAAACCCCATTTCTCCCACCATCCGCCACATCACACACATGATGCGGGATACACACACCCATACGTGCAAGATCACGCCCAACCCACATAGCAGTTCGCTAGACACAATTCAATAGAGGGAAAGGAAATGCAAGGGTGTATGCATAATAATATCCAACTAGTGTCTAACTAAAACAATCCAAGTAAGACAATTAACATGTTCCACAATTATTCAAACCCACACCGAGGTGATTCAAACCAAGACACGAAAGAAGGGATCCATGTAGATATAAGATTCTACCCTTTTAAATCTAATTCCCTTAATCCCATCATAAAGTCATTTATCGATTAAATTCCACTTTAACAATTTAAAGATGCATTGGATTCCAAAATTCTTGAGTTAGTACTAATAAGATTTGAAACTCAATAAAGTGACATAAATCATTAATACATGCCATGCTATCCACTTGAGCATAAATATCACCATAACTCTATTCCATGTCAACACATACTAGCATGAATCTAGTCTTCACCTTTTAACAACAATGACATTAAATCACGACATTTAATCACCAATTCATTTTCAACAATTATCCGTTCAATAACGTGAGTTATGATTAAATCCCTACAATTAATAACATTTTCATGCTATCCAATTCCCAATTGTTCATACTCAAATTATCGTCACATAATCGCCTTAACCCATTACCCTAATTTAAGTTAACTTTTTACATTAACAAAACATCATCCAACCACAAGGCACAACATATATAGAGGTCTTGTACCTATACCAATACATGTTGGAACACACATTTTCTTGTATAAACTTCACCTACACACACTAATACATGCTGGATACAAACACACACACAAAACACACACGAACACACACTAATCTGCACACAGAACACACACACGCACACACTGCTGCACACACGAACACACACACTAGCAACACTTCCAAAATGCTAGCAAAAATCGAACCAAAGTTCATCAAAAATTCATGGGATTTCGGGTAAATAACGACTGAGGGACGGCGAGAATTACCCACAAAAAAATTGGAATAAAATCGCTCCAAAATCGGACGAAATCGCGATTTTTATCCGCGCACTTCCTTGCAAGATCCGGACGCGATCGTCGACGAAACTTCACGTTCTTGGTATGGAAAGAAGCGCCTAGAAGAGACGAAGGCGGTGTCGGTTCGGACGCGCCGGAAGGAGCTCGGACGGCGGCGGGCGCGGCGGTTAGTGGCGAGGGGTCGAGCAGCAGCGAAGAGAAGAGGATCGCGTTTTCAGTGCGAGTTTTTACACATTTCAATGTGTCTGAAAATGCCAACATAACATATTTATTTTTTTGTATCCTAACCCGGTTTTGTACATCGAAGTGTCGCCGGTGCACTGATATATTATTTAGAGACAACGATTGGGATTTATACACACCCCAAAAACCCAAAACTTAAATTCTTCATTTTAATTAATTTATCTCTAAAATATTATCGGAGTATATTTTACAATCTCAAAATATTTTAGGATCCGATTAACTCGCCAGTTGACCTTCACTTGGTCAATTCCACTTCTAATTAATTCTAAAATTAATTATCACTAAAATCCAAATCATATTTAGTCCAACAAATGATTAATAATAATCTGGACATCACAATCATAGACAATCTGATCAGTAATCAAACTTCTTTCCGCGGGTGTCGAGACTACAAGAGGCGTGGGCGATGGAGAAGTGCATATGTGGTGCCTTTCCACAAAACTTGTCGACACGAAAGAGTGTGACGCACCCGTGTCGATCAATATAAAAGCAAGATGCGTAAATAAAAGACACGTACCCGCTATAATAACGGAAATAAACTAAAAATGATATAAGGCTTGGGTTGCCTCCCAAGAAGCGCTTTGTTTCAAGTCTTCAGCCAGACCATGCGAAGCAACCATCAAATAGTGGCTTCTTCCCATATTAAGTATCATATGACACTACATATGGGTCTTGGTTATGAATGCCCTCAAGCTTGGCAAGATGATGACAATTAACGCTCGTCACTCTAACAACGTCCTTCGAAAATTGATAAGCATGGGAGAAAGATTCTAAACTTGGCTTTATCTCGTGGATATCATAATATGGTGAAGTTGGCATCGATGAGAAGAATGGATTAACATATGGCATATAAGACATCACCATCGATGAGTGCTCCTCACTATTTTCAAAAATATGCTCATCTTCCAAAGTCACGCTAGGCTCATCTTGACACGGGAATTCATCAGACAACTTTTCCACAGTAGGCTCAACCACTTGAATAGGCTCATATTCCCTGAATCTTACGCATGAGTAGGATCACTCTCCCAAACTTGGTTGGTTGAGTGATCATCATAATGTGACCACACCTGATTTGTCACCCCTTGATTAGTATATCTCATTCTCCACTTCTTTGCAGCTTGCTAAAAATGTCTCTATCTGCTGCTCTACGCGACTTCTGGAGTTGGTGTGATTTTCGATCTTTAGTTCAGATGATTCCCCGAATTTGTGCACAATATCCTCCAACTGAGAGACTTTATCAGAACTATATTCATCCTCTGCTTGATGATTGAATGATTGGTGTGTAAAGTGAGGGTAATGATGCTCTGGTGGATATTGGTGACTATAACCCTACAGTGAAGGATCACAATGCCACTGGTAGTCGAAATTCGCTATATAATTATACAGGTGCACCCTGTCATCATCTCTACAATATATTGAACTACCAGTTGCCAAAGCTCCATTAAATACCCATTCTTGTGTGTTTGCATCCAATCCACTCTAGAAAGATTGAAGATGAGCGTAGTTTGAAAAGTTGGTATTGTTTTATCGTTTACGCCCAAATTAACCCTCTCAAGTTAATAACAGTAAATATGTAGTACCGTGTGTAGGGATCGATCCCACATGGAAGTGAATACTTTTATGCTAACAATTATCAAAATAGGGGGTTATCAAATTTCTTTAACTATAACTAAATTAAACGAAAGCAAACAATTAACTAGTTTATCAAGATTAAGAAGCGATTCTTGGTTTTCGGTCAACTTTACCTTTGGAAATCATTCACTTGATCATCAAATTACTAAACTTATGAATTCATTCAATTATTCATCAATTGAAAATTTAATTGCTTACTTACCTAAATTGTGGTAAAAAAGAAAACAACATTCAATTCGACTCTTATCAAATCTTTAACCAAAACTACAGCCGTTAAGGTTAAATCAATGATTGTTTCAAAACGAGTAAGTTTGATGAATCTAATTAATAAGAACTATAGCCGTTAGAATTAATCATCCAATCGTTTTTCCTAAGAATTTAATAACACCAACAGCAGGTAATTATCAATCTTAGTTGCTTCTCAATTAGCATTAGAAAGTGTAAGTGATTACTAGGTGATCAATCTATCAATCAAATACAACAATCATAAGAATCATATTGTGAAAAACAAATTGAAATTGAATTGAAAATTCAACAATCAAATCAAAATTTTCACAAGTTTTTCTATTCCAAAGGCAAGTATCCCTCAACAAAAAATCAAGGTGTTCAGCCTTGCATAATTAAATCTAAAACTAACAAAAAATTGTATTAAAAACATCAAACAATCAATAGAAAGGAAAGCTACTAAAGCGAAGACGATTCTGGCTTGTTGATTCCGTCTTCGTTCTTCGAGCGTCTTTACAAAAATTGAAAGAAAATTTATTCTAAAAATTCAAAAATATATTCTAAGGTCTGAATTCTCTCTAAAAGAGACTAATTTCGAGTTACAAGAGGTGTGTTGGCTGATGGGGTAGGTTAGAGTCTACGTAGGAAGGAAAGAAATCAAGTTGTCAATCTTTCCGAAACACCGCTGGCGATCGATCGCCATAAGGTGGCGATCGGTCGCCAGCGGTGTTTTGGAAAGATTGACAACTTGATTTCTTTCCTTCCTACGTAGACTCTAACCTACCCCATCAGCCAACACACCTCTGGCGATCGGTGGCTAGCTCTTGGTTTTCGGCGAAATTTCTTAGGCTATCGATCGTCACTTTTCTCGCGATCGATCGCGTGGCTCCAGTGAGTTATGGCGGTCGATCGCCTCTTTTCTCGCGATCGATCGCTGCTTTGTAATTTTTGTTGCTCAACATTCTGTCCATAGGCGATCGATTGCCTCCTCCATGCGGTCAATGCCTCCACTAAAATTACATTTTTTGCCTTTTCTTGATCTATATTGAGTCCTAATTAGCTCCAATGCTTTTCTTGACCTTTATTCGCCTTAGTTAGCTCGATTTCTTCGATTCCACCTACAATTACACAAATATACGATTAGGTAGCATATGTATCAAATTATCCATCAAAACATACCAAATCGTAATTAATTAAACGCAATAGATGTGTCTATTTCTAGTCATATCAAACTCCCCCATACTTACTCTTTACTCGACCTCGAGTAAATCAAATAAAACTACCATATTTTTGCTTGGCTCATAGCATCATAACAAACTAACTTGTTCTCACTTTAATGCCTCAACAATTTTAAACATGCATAATAATGAAAGGCGGTGAAAAGTTAATAATGGAACAAGTTCAATCCCTAAACAATTCGTACCCAACGAAGTAGTGAACGTGTGTGTGGTCATAAACAAGTGTCATGTACAAATTATAGATCCAATAGAAGCAAATCCACAATAGTTCAAGTCATACACAAACACTAGTATAAGCTCACTTGCACACTCTTCTCCACTATCTTAGCCACTTTGCAAACATAAATCAAGTAGGTCTTTATTAGCTTGTAGTGTGGCCTAGGTATTGGCTTATGAAAGAAATGTAAGGATATATCAAGTAAGAGAGTATGATGATATGCACATTAAAAGCTTCTCTTCTTGCTTGAATTTTTCAACTTTTGTTTCAACATTTTTTTTCTTTTGTGCCTTGGCTCTTGGAGTCATACTTTTATCTATTTTCCCAAGGCATCCCTTTTCTTTCATGCATTTCATTCTTTTCCTTATGAAGCTCACAAACATTTTAATCATTGAATACTTAGGTGCATGTGAATGAATCACATCATACTCTCTTCAAAGGTATGGATAGAACTTATATTTAGGCTCATTAGGGAAGGATGATAAGCTAGTCAAAGAATGTTGAATGGTGGTTGTTTGTATGCTTAGCATACAACCATTCTTTTGCATTAAAGCTCAAACAGGGTACTAGTGATTGATTTTCTTTACATGGTAGGCTTGAAAGGCTCAAACGCATCAAAGATTGCCTATATCACTTTCATGTTTGCAAGCAGTCTAGACATACGCCTCAAAGAGCGTGTAGTTAAGTTCTAGCATGTATTAGAGACTTCTTAAGACTCTCATAAAGTTCACACAATCTTCACTAAGCTATGCACACTTCACAAATCGTGACAATAACGTGCTCAAAATATTCAACTACTAAGTTAAAGTAAAATTTTCATTAGAGTTCCAAGTGTTCCAAGGTTAACACGTCACGTATGTTCAAAAGCATGCATGATATCAATTAGGTTTCATCATGGGCTAGTGACTCTAAGCATCTGTTCGTTACTTAACTATGAGCTCAAAATTTTCACATTTTTTGATTTTTTTGTATTTTCGTATTAGAAAAGCAATAACACACCACTAATCCCTCCCCCATCCTTAAATCTTACATTGTCCCCAATGTAAGGTAAAAATACAAGAGAAGAGAAAAGTCTAACTATGAAAGCAATAAAAATGAAAATAAAAGGGAGAAAGGAAACTAACTCCCCTTGGGTTGCCTCCCAAGCAGCGCCTCTGTTAACGTCGGTGGCCCGACGCTAGTCCTCGTGATTAGTCGAAGTGCGGTGGATCCTCTAGGGCCGCCTTGACATTCACTTGTCCACCTTCCTCGTCTTGGACACCCTCGTAGTTATGCTTCAATCGGTGACCATTCACCTTGAATGTCTTAGTGGTGTCCAAACTCTGAAATTCCACTGCACCATGAGGATATACATTAGTAATGATATAAGGACCATGCCATCTAGAATGAAGTTTACCTGGAAATAGGCGAAGACATGAATGGTAAAGGAGAAATTTTTGACCAACTTCAAAACTCCTTCTTGATATCATTTTGTCATGGAAGTCCTTCGTCTTTTCCTTGTAGATCCTTGCACTCTCATACGCCTCATTCCTTATCTCTTCGAGCTCTTGCAATTGCATCTTCTGATGCAAGCCACTCTCATCATAGTTCATGTTAAAATGCTTCACAACCTAGTATGCTCTATGCTCTAACTCTACAGGAAGATGACATGGTTTACCAAAAATGAGTCAATATGGTGACATACCTATGGGAGTCTTATACGCTGTCTGGTAAGCCCAAAGTGCATCATCTAGTCGTAAGCTCCAATCCTTCCTCGTAGGGTTGACAGTCTTTTCCAATATGGCTTGATTTCTCGGTTGGAGACCTCAGCTTGGCCATTTGTTTGTGGATAGTAGGCGGTGGAGATTTTGTGGGTGACATGATACTTCTTGAAAAGACTTTCCACTGTCCTATTGCAAAAGTGTGTACCTCGATCACTGATGATAGCTCTCGGGATTCCAAACCTAGAAAAAAGGTTATGTTTGATAAAATCTGCAACAACTCTGGAATCGTCAGTCTGGGTAGCAATAGCTTCTACCCATTTCGAAACATAGTCAACAGCAAGAAGTATATAAATATGACCATAAGAGCTAGGGAATGGTCCCATAAAATCGATGCCCCACGCGTCAAAAATTTCAGAAATAAGAATGGGTTGTTGAGGCATCTCCTTTCTTAGGGAAATATTACAGGTCATTTGGCATTGCGCACAGTTCTTGCAAAAGTAGTAGGCATCACGAAATAGAGTAGGCCAAAAGAATCCACACTCTAGCACCTTCCTAGACGTTCTCTTTGCACCAAAATATCCCCCACAAGCGTATCAATGGCAGAACTTAAGAATGTTATTTACTACAGTGTCGGGTATGTCCTAATGATTTGGTCCGCGCAGTTCTTCCATAGGTAAGGATCATCCCAGACCTAGTACTTGACATCACTCCTTATCTTTGCTCTTTGAGACCTAGACAATTCAGAATGTAGTACATTAGAAGCTAAGAAGTTCACAATATGAGCATACCATGGAAGATTGTCGCTTATGGAGAGTAGATGCTCATCCGGGAATTCCTCCTTCAACAAAAGCTCCTCATCCACGTGTGGTAGCGGCTTAAGTGATCCGCCACTTTGTTCTCGCTGCCCTTCTTATCCTTGTTTTGTATTTTTGTCTTACATTGGGGACAATGTAAGATTTAAGTATGGGGGAGGGATTAGTGGTGTGTTATTGCTTTTCTTATTACAAAAATACAAAAAAATCAAAAAAAATTGAAAAATTTTGAGTTCATAGTTAAGTAACGAACGGATGCTTAGAGTCACTAGCCCATGATGAAACCTAATTGATATCATGCATGCTTTGAACATAGATGAATTGTTAACATTGGAACACTTTGAACTGTAATGCAAATTTTGCTTTGACATAGTTGTTGAATATTTTGAGCACATTATTGTCATGACTTATGAAGTGTGCATATCTTAGTGAAGATTGTGTAAATTTTGTGATAGTCTTAAGAAGTCTCTAATACATGCTAGAACTTAACTACATACTCTTTGAGGCGTATGTCTAGACTACTTGCGAACATGAAAGTGATATAGGCGATCTTTGATGCGTTTGAGCCTTTCAAGCCTACCATGTAAATAAAATCAATCACTAGTACCCTTTTTTGAACCTTAATGAAAAAGAATGGTTGTATACTAAGGGTGCGCTTGGTTCGAGGATATGATAAGTTATGGATATATTAAAAGATGGATAATTGGTTGATAAGTAAACTAAAGGATAATTTATATTGCGTTTGGTTTGTATGATTAATAAAGTATGATAAATAATATTGTGTTTGATATACTTGATAATTATGTGGTATAGATTAATTTTATTTGTAAAATGACAAAAATACCCTCAAGTAGTTCTACACTTATTTTTATTGTTTTATTTTAATTAAATTTAAATTAATCAATACAAATTTATTTATGTATTTTAATTATAAATAAAATATTATAATTAATTATTATTAATCAAAATACATCTCACTTCTCTTCCTTGGAATCCTCACGCCACCTCCAAGCCCTTCAAATTCCCCTTCTGCAACCCAACACAAATTTTTCAAACAAGGAATTAAACCAATTGTTATAAGCATACATTTGCTCCGCAAGAAGGAGCTCATAATATCCAATCACCGACTCGCCACAAAAGCATCCAAGCAGTCGCCAACCCTTGATGAAATGCAAAAAAGCAGAAGAAACCCATTTCCAGTAATCAAGTCTGAGTACAATCAATTTAATTGCTGCTTTATTGATATTATTATTCTCTGTTAAGTGAAACAGAAATTGAGAATAAAGATTGGAAATTCTCACAAATGATGACACGTCCATGGTTCCTGTTTAACAGAATGGCAAATGTTGAAGAAGATGTTAGAAAGGAATTATAGACAATGTGTCATCTTATCATGATTACTGTGCAGAAGATGACAAGCCGTCACACCAATGAGAAGGGATCAATAATCAAACAAATTAGATGAACAGTGAGGGCCGACATCGGGCTCAATGGATATCCAGAATAAATAAAAAATGATCTGAACATTGGATAAGTGGATGATTATTTAATAATCATGTCCTTATCATTCCAACCAAACACAACCTAAGCATACAAACAACCCCCATTCGACATTCTTTGACTAGCTTATCATCCTTCCCTAATAAGCCTAAATGTGATTTTAATCCACACCTTTGAAGGGAGTATGATGTATTTCATTCACATGCACTAATGTTTTCAATGATGCAAATGTTTTGTGAACTTTATTGTCAAAAGAATGAGATGCATGAAAGAAAATGGATGCCTTGAGAAAATTGCTAAAAATATGACTCCAAGGGGAGCCAAGGCACAAAAGAAGAAAAGAATTGAGTTAAACCTTGAGAAATGAACAAGGTTTGGAAAAAAATCATGTAAGAAGAGAAGTTTAGATTGTGCATATCATCATACTCTCTTGCTTGATATATCCTTACCTTTCTTTCATAAGCCAATACCTAGGCCAAGCTACAAGCTAATAAAGACCTACTTGATTTGTGTTTGCAAGTGGCTAAGATAGTGGAGAAGAGTGTGCAAGTTAGCTTATATATGACTTGAACTATTGTGAGGTTACATTAATTGGATCTATAATTTGCATATGACATTTGTTTATGACCACACACGCATATTCACTGCTTTGTTGGGTACGAAATGTTTAGGGATTGAACTTGTTCCACAGTTAACTTATCACCGCCTTTCATTAATATGCATGTTTAAAATTATTGAGGCATTAAAATGAGAACAAGTTATTTTGTTATGATGCTATGAGCCAAACAAAAAGATTGTAGTTTTGTCAGATTTACTCGAGGACGAGTAAAGTTTAAGTATGGGGGTATTTGATGTGACTAGAAATAGACACATTTATTGTGGGGTCCTCGTTACTTAATCCATTATGTATCAATTAATCATACATACGTGAGTCTGAATTAAGTAAAAAGATACACTGATTAGAAGTTTCTTACTAAGTAAGTTGTTACAACTTTATAAAAACCCTACCATATATACATCATATGGAATTCAAACAACTTAAATCAAGACAACTCCTAGGCAGTGGTTCAGTTCGCAGCGGAAAAATGACTCACATCCCATCCTCCCACGTCTATTCCCTACAGAAACATTCACACAACGTGAGTATAGATAAACAACTATCTCAGTGCGATATCAAAACACAATATCAATGATAAAGCACAATAATAATCATCAATTATGAATGTTCTGTATCATGCATCAACAAATGCAACTATGTCATGACATATCTCATCACACATCCTATTATCATGAAACTAATATAATATGTCTATTTCCGCTCAATATGTCAGTGGAACCGCCTCACATCTTCATATTAGCAACACATATCATAGTACCGTCCCCACATGATAATAGCCAGAGCATATACCCAAAAACCGGCGTATATCTCTCATACCAAGTATATGTAGCATACCCGAGCATATAACCAAACCAGGCGTATACCTCTAATGCTAAAGCATATACTTCATCCATCTCAAATACATGATATCCATGAATGTACATGCATATGATACTACCAATCATATGATACCAATTTCATAATATCATCACACAATATCTATACTCCGTACGTCAACACGTACCTGTAAAGCGACACAAATGAGATAAATCAGTCGTCACTGGCTAATTGCCTCGTTGCCCCGTCCCCTGTGATGATGCTACAAGCACATGAACAATATACCATGTTATAAGAGGCTTCAAAAATAAATGCTACAAAAATATAACATTTTTCATAATTTCCAAGGCACCGATCGATCGCTACAATTGCCGATCGATCGCCAAAACTCTCTGCCTCCTCGCGATCGATTGCAACTACTTGGCGATCAATCGCCAAAATGTCCTGTTCATAGCGATCGATCGCTACATACTCACCGATCGATCGCCACATAGTTTCACCGCCTTATATTTTGTCTGTCTCGGCGATCGATCGCAACACAAGCACCGATCGATCGCCGATGTCCAGAAAACTAAGAGCATGGCGATTTTCAAGCATATCTTCATAATTCTTCTCCTACAACTCGAAATTAACCATTTCCACATTCTTGAAATCTCTAGTAACATATAAACATGTTTCCATCATCCTAGAATCCAATTCTTGGCCAAGAAACAAGTTATGATTTCAAACATGAACACTTGAGACTCAACTTCACATACATCATACACAACAACATAAATCAAGCTTAAACTCATGAATTCCTTACCAAGAAGTTATTATATAACTTCACTTTATTTTCTAGCTTGATTACCAAGTGAAATCCAAGCTCAAAAATTCAACCTAAGGAAGAAATGAGAGAGGAGCTTGTGTAGGGATTTTGTAGGTGTGTTGAGGTGTATTGTGAGTTGCAAATCTGATATCTCATATTTATCAACCTCAAATGCAAACTCAAATAAAAGGCACATGCATATGAAATTCAATTCAAATGCCTACTAGTCCAAGTTGCTTGATATGTCACTACACTTGATTTAATTCAATCATTCCTATGCACTACATCTTGTGCATCATGTTTCTTTCCTTGTCATATATCTAATATTCATTTCATGTATGTGTTCATTAATCCTCGGTTCAACCCGAACCTGAGTCCATATCATATTGAAATTAATCATATTAACGGTATAATCATATTACACGTGTAGAAAGTAAATCGAGGCATTACAATTCTCCCCCACTCATTGAATTTTGTCCTCGAAATTGCATATACAAACATAATACATGCTTCACATAACAACACATATGATATATGCACCTTAAGCAACATGTAAAAATAACATATTAACATACCAGAAAACAAATCTGGATACCGTTGCATCATATGTTGCTCCGTCTCCCACGTTGCCTCTTCGACACCTCTTCTGTCCCACTGTACCTTAACCATAGGAATCACTTTATTACGTAACCTACGTTTTGGAGTTTAATCGAGGTGTTGGACCTTCCGGGCTCGTCTATTTGAGTAGTTGGGATCGTTGGATCCCGAGGTTGAGATCGTATTCTCATTTCGGTGAAAACCTATGAGTTGGTTTTTTTTAGTGTGACTCGGAATCTCGGGTGCTTTGTGTGGGCACCGGTAGGGGGTTTTGGAGTTAGAGAGAGAATTTTTGAAAGCAGATGATTTTTAATGAATCATGATGTATTTGTGGGGCTATTAGTATTTCGGGGTATTTTTGCTATAAATACCAGTTGAACCCGAGATTTTAATTATTGGAACCATTTTTCCCCACCTTGCCCCTCTCTCTCCCCGTCCGATTTCCCGATCCCCTTTGACCCCCGCCGCTTCAAGGCGTGCGCCCGCCGCCGTCCGGCCGCCGTTCGGCGCGTCCGACCCACCGGTGGCTTTGTCTCGTCCAGGCGCACCTTCCCATACCATCAATTTGAAGTTTCGTCGAGAATCGCGTTTGGATTTGCCAGAAAAGCGCTAGGGTTCGAAACTGGATTCTGTCCGATTTGGGGCTCGATTTTTGGTATGTTTTTGGGGCTTTTCTTCCGGTGTTTTTGGGGCGTTTTTGTGCAGTTGTTGGGTCAAAAATTTCAGACTTTAATGGTTCGAAAATTTGTGGCTTATGGTTCAAATTTTTCCAGTATGCATGAGGGGTTAGGGTTCGAATTTTGGGGGTTTTGGGCAGGGGGTGATGATTCTTGTTGTTGATCGATTACATGTTTAGATGAATTATGGTGTTTAATTGGGTTCGATTTGTGAGAATAAATTTCGAAAATTGAAGGGTGTTCTTGAACAATTTTTGATATTGTCTCATTCGTTTTCCCTCCCTACATGTACCCTGCCCCGGGTCTTTTAAATGGTTAATTGTCGTATGTTGACAATATTTTGAGGGTTATGAGTGTGCTTGAGCATGCGTTGCATGTTCGTAAATAATTGTGAATTATTTATCGTGTTAGAACATCGTTCCTCGGGGCATGGAACTCGAGCAAGGTTTGGCTCAGACTTCGGAAATTTAAGGTACGTGCGATGTACGAGCATTACTTTATATGAGAGCATTTGTGAAATGCATAATGTATTTTGATTGCATTGATGGTTGTGCGTATGGTTATATATATGTGTTGATATAGTTATGGAACGACCCAACCTTGACATCGCCGCGACAAGCGTGCGTGATACTAGAGTAGTATGACCTTATAAGAGTTATGGGGTACTGGGTTTATATGACTATTGTAGGGCATTTGAGATGCCTGAGAATGATCGTGGAATCATGTATTCATTATAAGACATGTGAGATGTCTAAGTATAATGGAGAATTGGTAAAATAAATGCTAGGTATATGAGCTATCTGTGATTGGTAGCAAAGTTGAAAATCAGTATTAGATATCGGGATATCTATATTTGTATGTATAATGAATTTGGAATCATTAATTATTGATACTTGAGAATCAGACATGCTATGAGTTAAATCAATGTGTTGATTTACTGATTTTTTGGAGATTTGATGAGTTTGATGATTGTGAGAACAGGGACAGTACACGGAATCCCGGATGAGGACGTTGCCATCCAGGGAGTATCATTTAAAATTCATTAGTATTTACTTTTGTTGTAAATTATGAATTTTATTATTGTGATTATGGGATTTTGTGTATTGGTATGCTCACCCCATTGGGGGCTGTCTCTGTTGGGGCAGGTGAACAGGTACATCGATGGCTGTGGAGCTGAGCTCGAGCTGTTGATTGGATGTACTCACAAGATCGTGGTACCAGGGCTTGATGGAGCACGGTATCGTATAGAGTACTTATATACACCCGAGGTTTATATACACATTTATGATGCTCGCATGTGAGCACGGTTATACTTGTATATGGGTTGTATATAACGGCATGAGCCTTTCTCTCTTTCATTTTATGTTGCATGCAATTAAGGGTAGAATTGCTAATGATATGAGAGTCATTGGTGTATTATGTGGGTGTTGAAACCCATTTATGTTGTCTTATGTGTGGTGTCTTCCCTGGCTGGGAATTTACTTAGCGTTGCTGTATTCTATTGAGTATGTGTTTTCCCTGGCCGGGAACTATATATTGTGATGTGTTTTTATTTTGGGATGGCTCTATTTATGGGGAGACTCTGCCCAAATTTTTTATAAAAGTCCACCATGTAAAAAGTGGTGTAATGGGGATGGAAATGGGCGGAATCTATGAGTCTATTGTTGGTAGAGATGATCTTAATGTTGAATATTAAAGAAATTTTGTAATTGTCCATTCAATGGTAAAGTATCATCTGAGTTTCCCGATTGATTTTATTGAAAGCATGTGCCACACATAATGATTAATACACTAATCAAGGGTTACGGGCTTGGGGTCCTTACATTAGTGGTATCAGAGCAGTGGTTGCTCTTTGGGGCTGTTAAGGGCCTAGGGAGTTATTGATAGCACATATTTATGCATGATGGCATTAATGTTGTATGACACAACTAGTTGTTATGTGCTTTTATGATATGAAAAGTAGTGTTGCTAATCATTGTGGTTGCAGGAATCGTGTAGAATGTGATGGGATGGCATTAATGGTGATGTCTGGCACTTCATGTATTATGTGCTAAGGGATCTGATTTTGTAGGAAAATCAGGAAATGTGAGACGTACGGGCTTCGGACGGTAAAACGTGTTACACATTTGATTATGTATATCATGGATAGTGAACCCTTACATGTGATGATATATGTGACATGATAGTGATATATTGTGATAATGGAACCAAATGTTGTGTTTGATTATTGTGGTAGAATTGATGAATGTTCCGGTAGCCTTTATCTCCGAGCGAGGGGAGGTACTTGCCGCTGTCATGTCTAAGCGAGGTAACATGCCGCTGTCATTGTCGAAGCGAGGGGTCCTAAAATTCCGCTGTTGTATTGGGACCGGAACAGTCACAATTCTAGTGATTAATGTGGAATATTGTGGTTATAACTGGAACGTGATATCGATCATTATATTGTGAACTGTGGTATTAACCTGGATGCAGGTACATGGAGCTAGTGGAAGTTCCGGTAGTTGTTATATTCGAGCGAGGGAGGTACTTGCCGCTGTCATATGAAGCGATGGTAATATGATATTTGCCGCTGTCATGTCTAAGCGAGGTAACATGCCGTTGTCATTGTCGAAGCGAGGGATATCATATGATGCCGCTATATGTCAAAGCGAGGGGTCCTAAAATTCCGCTGCTATAACAAGACCGGAACAACCACATTATCGATATTGATAGCGATGTCTCATTCCGCTAAGTTGGTTGGCGATGGTTCATGCCGCCAAGTATATTGATAGTGATGTCTCATTCCGCTATGTTGGTTGGCGATGGTTCATGCCGCCAAGTGTATTGATAGCGATGTCTCATTTCGCTATGTTGGTTGGCGATGGTTCATGCCGCCAAGTGTATTGATAACGATGTCTCATTCCGCTATATTGATTGGCGATGGTTCTTGCCGCCCGATATATTGATAGCAATGGTTCATTCCGCTATATTGATTGGCGATGATTCTTGCCGCCGAATATATTGATAGCGATGGTTCATTCCGCTATATTGATTGGCGATGATGTTTGCCGCCGGATATATTGATAGCGATGGTTCATTCCGCTATATTGATTGGCGATGATTCTTGTCGCCGGATATATGGATAGCGATGGTTCATTCCGCTATATTTATTGGCGATGATTCTTGCCGCCGGATATATTGATAGCGATGGTTCATTCCGCTATATTGATTGGCGATGATTCTTGCCGCCGGATATATTCATAGCGATGGTTCGTTCCGCTATTCCATTAGCGATGACTTATGCCGCTGGGTGTTCATAGCGATGGTACATTCCGCTACATCTATGGCGATGGTTCATGCCGCCAGATGTCTATAGCGATGTGTTATGCCGCTGACTCTATGACGAGGGATTATGCCACTGATTCTATAGCGACGGTTATGCCGCTATGTACATGACGCTGGATTACACCACCTACGAGCGATGGGTACTGATTGCGTCCCACTGTTGGATGACGGAGACATGTATGCCGCTATATTGTTAGCAATGAGGTATGGCATATTACTGTTTATTTAGCACTATTGTGGATATCATGTGTTAATTTACTTATGTTGTCATGTGTTTGACGATGAGACTATAGACGTCGTGTATCGACATATACCGTCACGAGTCGACAATATTATTTCAAAGTCGTATGTTGACAGGTACCGTCACGGGATGACTATGACATAGTGGATGTTCTATGTAGACGTGTAGCGTCGTTTTGATGGTTAATACATTTATGTTATGTATTTGGTTGTATGGTTGAGTGCCGATGGTGAGCACATGGTACAGTCTGGGTCACTAGTTGACGAGACCTTTTTGCCGAGCAGGTTTGCTCGGTGGAGTATTTGATGTATTGTACGGGTAAATGTACCACATCATGTTATAGAGGTAAATATTTGTCGAGCAATGATACCCTTGGGTATGCTCGTTGGTTTGGCTAGGGCCAAGTGATTGGTGGTAAGAGTAGTCATTGAGGAAACTACTCGCTTGTGTTGTGATGTAGGGTAGACATGGTTACACCAACCCTGAGGGTGTGGGATAAGTCTTAACGGATTATGATTGCATCATAAGTGAGCAAGGACACCGGGTTGTCCATTGTGCTTGGTATTTTCGAGATATGTTGGGATGACCCATTACTCTAACGGTTTGTACGGTATGGCATACCGAGATGGAACATATGGTTTGTTGGTGGGCTTGATATGAGCCTATGGAGACAGCGCTTTGCTAGCCAGATATTGGGGGAATGATATAGTGTGCTTGTTGGAGCCATGATACTACACGTTGGAACCGAGTTTGGTGAATCGTATGATGATACGATGAAGACTTTTGGCAGGATTTTGATTGTCCCTTTGTAGCATGATGTTTGAGGCATGTAACACCTCATGAGAACGTTATGCGTCTTTTATCTTGAGGGACTTGTCTGGGACAGCTCATAATGTTGGAGTACCGACAAGAGAGTCATCAAGTCGTCGTTGACTCGATCTGGGGAATCCGTGTACTTGGGATGCAATGGGTGTTATTGTATCCAGTTTTTCCGAACGGTGGTTCGAGACTAGTGGATCTCGAGTTCGATAGCACTTCCCTTGTGGGGAAGGAAGTAGTATTATACCTATTTGGGAATCTTTGAAGGATTCGGTAAGTTGGTGCGTGTGGTGTTGATTTTGGGAATCACGACGTGTTGTTGATCGTCGATTATCATTCTCCACTGGATGGGAATGACTCAGAATTGACAGTTGTGTTTGGGGCTTAGGGGTATGTTGTAGATACCCGAGCCAAGTGCATTGAGTATGCATGTGATGTCCGTGCCTAGGCAGGTATACCGGTGAGTATACGGATGCCAGTTATTGATTTCCTTTTGTCAGGCATAGAGTTATACTATTTTTGGATGGTTAAATCTCTGATGAGAGATATTGAACACCTTGAGATTGGGAATCTCCATGGCACGATAAATTATGAGAAACAATCGTGAAGTTAGTTGACTCCCTTTGAGGAGGGATTATCTTGTGTGGGTTGAGGTGTTTCCTTGTTGGTGTTTTCCTTCGAGTTATGCGCTAGCCTTCCCAAGTTTGGATTGTTAAATCCTAGGATTATCAAGGGATGGCAGGAATTCGGATTGGTTGGGTGTAACTGTCGACACAAGCGTTGAGGATGCCATGGGTTTATTGCATGTCCTTTCAGAATTTGAACTCTGTGGAGTCTCGATGGTTTATTTATGATCAGGATGTGATCCTTGGAATATCCGGAGGTGGACATCTTGTGAGATGTCTTTTGTGTGAATCTGTGGCCGTGAGTTGCCCAAATTGAGTTGCAATGATGCGACTGCTCATTTGATGGAGGAGGTTTGGAAGTGGAGACCAGGTTTGGTATGTGTACATCGTGGTATACTAGTGTTTTCCTCGTAATGATGTGTATTAGACAACGTGAGTCATAATAAAGATGTCATTGGATGATATCTACGATGGAATCGGGAGCGATTCGAATCCTTGCAGTTTCAGTTGACTAACTGCTTTTGGATTGTTAGCGTTGAGTTGTGCTGACGCTCTTTGCCGTTATGATGGATTTGGAAGTCTATTCCACTCCAGAGTTTGACACGAGGTCAATGTTCTCTTGTCATTCAGGATGCGTTCTTAGTAGTTGTATTAGAACTAAGGATGACTGTCCGATCTACGGTCGTAAGTATTGGTTGTTTTGCAGTCATGGGGGACTGACTTTTGGGATGAACCGCATCGAGGTACGTTTTGCCTCTTGGGTGATATGTTGGTTTTGGTATGTCGCTGTAAGTGTCCTCGCGTTTATTAAGACGATTCTGATATGGTCAAGAATCGAAGTTATGGCTTCATGTTGTTGTGTAGCCTGGGTGTTACGTGATACACCGGTGCTAATTTCGAGGACGAAATTATTTTAGTGGGGGATATTGTGATGACCAGGGATTAAAGATATTAATCTCGTAGTGTTAATAACCCCTAAAGTTGTTTTACGTGGCGATTTGGAGTTTAATCGAGGTGTTGGGCCTTCCGGGCTCGTCTATTTGAGTAGTTGGGATCGTTGGATCCCGAGGTTGAGATCGTATTCTCATTTGGTGAAAACCTATGAGTTGGTTTTTTTAGTGTGACTCGGAATCTCGGGTGCTTTGTGTGGGCACCGGTAGGGGGTTTTGGAGTTAGAGAGAGAATTTTTGAAAACAGATGATTTTTAATGAATCATGATGTATTTGTGGGGCTATTAGTATTTCGGTGTATTTTTGCTATAAATATCAGTTGAACCCGAGATTTTAATTATTGGAACCATTTTTCCCCACCTTGCCTCTCTCTCTCCCCGTCCGATTTCCCGATCCCCTTTGACCCCCGCCGCTTCAAGGCGTGCGCCCGCCGCCGTCCGGCCGCCGTTCGGCGCGTCCGACCCACCGGTGGCTTCGTCTCGTCCAGGCGCACCTTCCCATACCATCAATTTGAAGTTTCGTCGAGAATCGCGTTCGGATTTGCCAGAAAAGCGCTAGGGTTCGAAACTGGATTCTGTCCGATTTGGGGCTCGATTTTTGGTACATTTTGGGGCTTTTCTTCCAGTGTTTTTGGGGCATTTTTGTGCTGTTGTTGGGTCGAAAATTTCAGACTTTAATGGTTCGAAAATTTGTGGCTTATGGTTCGAATTTTTCCAGTATGCATGAGGGGTTAGGGTTCGAATTTTGGGGGTTTTGGGCAGGGGGTGATGATTCTTGTTGTTGATCGATTAATTCATGTTTAGATTAATTATGGTGTTTAATTGGGTTCGATTAGTGAGAATAGGGTTCGAAAATTGAAGGGTGTTCTTGAACAATTTTCGATATTGTCTCATTCGTTTTCCCTCCCTACATGTACCATGCCCCGGGTCTTTTAAATGGTTAATTGTCGTGTGTTGACAATATTTTGAGGGTTATGAGTGTGCTTGAGCATGGGTTTAGCACATCGTTCCTCGGGGCATGGAACTCGAGCAAGGTTTGGCTCGGACTTCGGAAATTTAAGGTACGTGCGACGTACGAGCATTACTTTATATGAGAGCATTTGTGAAATGCATAATGTATTTTGATTGCATTGATGGTTGTGCGTATGGTTATATATATGTGTTGATATAGTTATGGAACGACCCAACCTTGACATCGCCGCCACAAGCGTGCGTGATACTAGAGTAGTATGACCTTATAAGAGATATGGGGTACTGGGTTTATATGACTATTGTAGGGCATTTGAGATGCCTGAGAATGATCGTGGAATCATGTATTCATTATAAGACATGTGAGATGTCTAAGTATAATGGAGAATTGGTAAAATAAATGCTAGGCATATGAGCTATCTGTGATTGGTAGCAAAGTTGAAAATCAGTATTAGATATCGGGATATCTATATTTGTATGTGTAAGGACCCTAATCTTTAAGTGCGGAATTAAGGCATAATAGAGCTAATATAATGATCAGAGTGAAAAAAAGAACATGTTGAGTCTATGAGCTTAAGCATTACATGCCAATATAATAAGGACTTCCAAAAAGAATGGATTAATTACATTCCTCATCAATGAATGCTATCAACTAGTTTTACACTACTCCTAGAGTAGACGCTAGTCAAAATAATCCTGTCCTTTAATTCCTCAAAGAATGCTTCACAAGCTCACCACCTCAACCCGTTCAAGCTTGCTATCATGCCAAAAAGGTACCTACAAGGACAACCCCCAAACATGAGCAATAATAATCATTCATATTCAACACAATATGAAGATAAAGCGTAAATGCTTAATCAATATAAAACACTTCCTGTTTTCCATGCATTTCAAACGCTTCCCGTTTGGTTGTCCCTGTACCATAACTCATGAGTATAATCAACAGATTATTTTTAATGGCCAAAACATGTCATGACATCATATACCATCTCAACAGTACCAAATATTGGTCACCATTCCCTAGTCTGTCCATCACTGTGTATTTTAATGCCCCTCGCTTATATTCATATGGGCGGCATAGGATAACCTCGCTACAATGGACATGCGGTACTCCCACCGCTCGCTTCACAGAGAGCGGCAAATACCCTTTCCTCGCCCCATATGACAACCACGCTCAAATGTGACATGCGGCGCTCCCACCCCTCGCTTCACATTTAGCGGAACCAATACAAAAAGCGGCAAGCATTAAAATCATCAAAGGATGACCACGACTCATGGGATGTGCATCCAATAATCATAATATGCATCTATCATCAATATGCATCAATTACCATGTATATGCATCCACAATGCAATACCACATATGGCATAAATCAACATGTATATGCATCCACAATGCAATACCACATATATACCCGCATCCACAATGCATAATCAATGAGTATATAAAATACATGTTACCGTTGGGTGCCCGTACGTCCACTACGTACCTTTCCAAAAGTGGAATTGGTCCGGCTTCAATTCCTCGGTTGTGTTGCTACCTGGGATGGTTCTACACAATCACACAACCCCATATTAGAAGCCAAATAATAGCCAAATACCAAAAATTTGACAAAATAAACCATTTTCCAAAATTCCACAGGCGGCGATCGATCGCTTCCCATAGGCGATCGATCGCCTCAAAATTTGCACTACGGCGATCGGTCGCCCCAAACATGGCGATCGATCGCCAATCCTTTGAAAAACCTACTGCCTCTCGGCGATCGGTCGCCTCATAACAGGCGATCGATCGCCTAACCCGAAATTTTGGTACTGCCTTGCGGCGATCGATCGCCCCATTTCAGGCGGTCGATCGCCTCGCACAGACTCGCGATTTTTCACCATTTTTGCATACCAAAACCTTCGAATCCAACCCAATACTCAAACCAACCAACCAACAACATATTTATCAACATAAACTTCCAAAATACACCTTAAAACAACCATACCCACAACAACCCAACAAAACCCATTTTAAAACCCTTCAAAATCAACCCAAACTCAAACAAAACCTTACAAAATTAAAGCATGAGGTACCCATACCTCTTGGGATCTCAAATCACCCAATACTCTCCACAATACAAGATTTTGCAAGGACTTCTCTCCACCCAAAGGCTTGAGCTCGAAAATGGAGGGGTAGGGTTTGTGGATTTGATTTGGTAAAGTGAAATAAGAGTGGATGGGGGTGGGGTTGGGTATAAAAGGGGATTGGGTTAATTTAATTAAAAGCATACCAACAATTCCATGGTGTATAAAACACCCCAACATGATATTTTTCAAAGCATTTACTCAAAATGCACCAAATATCAATTAAACACATGATTTCTAATCAATTGCTACCAAAGGCAAATAAATCATGCTCCCAATAATATTTACCCAACATGCACCACATGTACCCTGAAATGCAACCCCGGGTCATCCTATCCACATGACCATGCATTTCCATAAGGTAATTAAATCTCAAAACATAATCAATTACCACATAATTAATCATGTAACACAATTAAAGCCAAATAGCAATTAACCATTTCGGGGATGTCACAATACTCCCCTACTTATAAGATTTCGTCCTCGAAAAACATGCACTTACCCCAATAGAAACTAAACATAAACTCATACCAGAGAATAGTTTCCGGGTAGTGCTGCACCATATGCTGCTCCGTCTCCCACGTAGCCTCCTCGACACCCCTGCGATCCCACTGAACTTTGATCATCGGTATCACTTTGTTCCGAAGTCTACGGTCTGCTCTGTCCAGAATTCTAACAGGCCGTTCCACATAAGACACATCGGATTCCAACTGAACTTCGGAAGGCTGTAACACGTGAGACGGATCCGGCTCATACTTTCGCAGCATCGATACATGAAACACATCATGTAACCCAGATAAAGAAGGCGGCAAAGCCAGTCGGTAAGCTAAAGTGCCAATGCGCTGCAAAATCTCGTACGGTCCAACATACCTCGGAGACAGTTTCCCGCGCATCCCAAATCGCACAACGCCTCTGAAAGGCGAGATCTTCAAAAAGACCTTATCTCCCAACTGAAATTCCAACGGTCTCCGCCGTTTATTTGCATAAGCTGCCTGTCTGTCTTGGGCCGCTTTCATTTTCTGCCTTATAATCTTTATCTTCTCTTCCATTTCCCGGATCAACTCAGGCCCTCCGACTGGTCTACTATCCAAATCATCCCAACATAAGGGTGATCTACATCGTCTGCCATAAAGAGCTTCAAACGGAGCCATCTGAATACTTGCCTGGTAGCTATTGTTATAAGAAAACTCTACCAGAGGCACTGAATCCTGCCAAGAAGTATCGAACTCCAAAACACAAGCTCTCAGCATGTCCTCGAGCGTCTGAATTGTGCGCTCGGTCTGACCATCCGCCTGAGGATGATAAGCAGTGCTCAATCTGACTTCAGTTCCCAAGGCTGACTGAAGGCCTTCCCAGAAATGAGATGTGAATCGCGGATCTCGATCTGACACAATGGAAACGGGGATCCCGTGCAATCTCACCACATCTCTAATATATAACTGCGCCATCCTCAAGAATGTAAATGTCATGCTATAGGGGATAAAATGAGCCACCTTGGTCAATCGATCCACAATCACCCAAATAGCATCGAAGCCTGAAGCACTTCTCGGCAAATGAGTCACGAAGTCCATGGAAATGTGCTCCCACTTCCACTTCGGTATCTCCAAGCTCCTCAATTCGCCGCCAGGTCTCTGCCTCTCTGCCTTAACCTGCTGGCAGATCAGACACCTCTTCACAAACGCGACGACATCAGACTTCATTCTCTTCCACCAAAACTGACCACGCAGATCTCTGTACATCTTCTTCCCGCCTGGGTGGATGCTAAGTCTGCTACTGTGAGCTCGCTCCAAGATTCCCTTACGCAACTCCGGCGTACTCGGAACTACCCAGCGGTTACCCAATCTCAAAGATCCGTCGTCGGCCACTCTGAACTTCGTCGGCTGACCAAGATGCACTATAGACAACCATCTCTGAACCTCAGCATCTGATCTCTGAGCTCTCCGGATACTCTCATAAATATCTGGCTCAGCTAACAAAGTCGATACATACACAGGCGATGCATCAATGTCAAAATCATAGCCCAGATGGCAATAGGAGGTCATCATAGACAAATGGATGACGTCCTCAGCAGAATTCCTCACTTTCCGGCTCAAAGCGTCTGCTGTCAAATTGGCTTTCCCGGGATGGTACTCTATCTCGCAATCATAGTCCTTGAGTAGGTCCATCCATCTCCTCTGCCTCATGTTCAGCTCTGCCTGAGTGAATAAAAACTTGAGGCTCTTGTGATCCGTGTATATGGTAAATGAAGTACCATATAAGTAATGTCTCCAGATCTTCAGGGCGAAGATGATAGCCGCCAATTCCAAATCATGAACTGGATATCTGGTCTCATGCGGCTTCAACTGCCTCGATGCATAAGCTACCACATGCTTATCTTGCATCAGAACACATCCAAGGCCCTGCAGTGATGCATCAGTATACAGGACAAATCTGGAGTTCTCCGTCGGGATCACTAACACTGGCGCCGTCGTCAACCGGTGCTTCAACTCCTGGAAGCTCTCCTCACAAGCTTCTGACCAAAAGAAAGGCACACCCTTCTGAGTCAACTGAGTCAGCGGCTTGGCAATCTTCGAAAAGCCCTCAACAAAGCGCCGATAATACCCGGCCAAACCAAGAAAACTCCGGATCTCAGGCACAGAAGTGGGGGCAGCCCACTCCATCACAGCCTCAATCTTCTTGGGGTCCACTGATATCCCGCTGCTCGAAATGACATGCCCCAGAAACACTACACTGCTCAGCCAAAACTCGCACTTACTGAGCTTAGCATACAACTGATGCTCTCTTAGAATCTGAAGCACTGTCCTCAAGTGTTTCACATGATCTTCCTCGCTCCGGGAGTAGATAAGAATGTCGTCAATAAACACGATGACGAACTGATCAAGGTACTGCTGAAACACTCTGTTCATCAGACTCATGAAGACTGCTGGAGCATTCGTCACACCGAACGGCATCACTAGGAACTCATAATGCCCGTATCGTGTCCGGAACGCTGTCTTCTGTACATCTTCCTCTCTGACCCGAATCTGATGATACCCGGATCTCAAATCAATCTTGCTATACACCCTGGTACCCTGCAACTGATCAAACAAGTCATCTATCCTTGGGAGAGGATACTTGTTCTTCACTGTAGTCTTATTCAGCTGCCGGTAATCGATGCACAGCCGCATCGAACCATCCTTCTTCTTCACAAAGAGAACTGGTGCGCCCCATGGCGACACGCTCGGGCGTATATAACCCTTGTCAAGGAGATCCTGCAACTGTTCTTTCAACTCTCTCAGCTCAGCCGGTGCCATCCTATAAGGTGCACGAGAGATAGCAGATGTCCCTGGCAACAACTCGATCCCAAATTCAACTTCCCTAGCCGGTGGAAATCCTGGGATCTCTTCTGGAAATACATCAGCAAATTCGGCCACTACTGGTACATCCTCAACTCTCAGTTCTTTACTCTTCCCAGACGTGTCCACGGCATAAATGAGATAGCCCGTGTGTCCATGTTCCAATAACTGAGTCATCTTGATCGCTGAAATCAACAGAATCTTCGCACGAGACCCGTTGCCAAAGAAAGTCCACTGACTGCCCAACTCAGGTCTGAACTTCACTGTTCTCTGCCGGCAATCTACCACTGCCTGATATTTGTTCAGAACATCAATACCCAAGATGCAGTCGAAGTCTGACATACCCAGCACAATCAAGTCTGATCTCAACTCGTTGCCCTCAAAATAAATTAGGCAGTCTGCCATAAACTGATCCGCAACGACATTTCTTCCAGTGGGTGTCGAGACAAGGAGAGGCGTGGTTAAAGGAGACGTGCGCATATGGTGTCTCTCCACGAATCCCACAGACACAAAAGAATGGGAGGCACCTGTATCTATCAAAACAAAAGCAGGGTACGTAAATAAATGGCACGTACCGGCAATTACCTCCTCCGGGGCTGCCTGAGCCTGCTCTCTGGTCAGTGCATATACCTGTCCCTGGGGCGGTCCCACTGTCTGACCTCCCGATGGACGAGGCCCAAACTGCTGCCTCTGCTGCACTGTCCTGTCCTCAAACCTAGGCCTGCTGCCCTGATACTCTGACTGGCCTCCCCTGGTGGGACAATACCGAGCAATGTGGCCCATCTTGCCACAAACATAACATGCAGGACACTTGTTTGAAGAATGTGGTCCTCCACAATTGTTGCACCTCGGCTCTCCCGGCCTATCCCCTTGTGAAGATCCTCTATTGGCCGACCAATTACCCTTCTTGTTATCCTGCTTCTGTCCAAAGTGTTTCTTTCCACCATACCGTGAAGACGAAGAGGCACCACGGGGTTTAAATGGCTCACCCCGAGGCCTCAAACTGTCACTAGTCTGCCTCTGTTGCGGTACCGGTGGTGGCATAGCGTAAGCTCCCACTCCTAGCTCAGCAAGCTCCGCTCTTGTGAGAGCATCATCAAATGAAGTTGGGTTATTAGTGATAACCCGGTCATAGAGCTCCGGTCGCAATCCCTTCATGAAATTTCTCATCTTAGCGTGTCCACTGGTGGCAATGTGGGGAACGTATCTCAACAACGAAGAGTACCGTGTGGCATAGTCTGCCACTGTCATGTTCCCTTGCCTCAGACTTGTAAACTCATCCTCCTTTGTCTGTCTTGCTGCTGCGGAGAAGTACCGATTCAAAAACCTAGTCCTGAAGAGTGTCCAGTCGATCACAGCACCCAGTGCTCTCATTTCCATTACTGTGCTCCTCCACCACATCAGAGGTTTCTTGGCTAATTGAAACTCCGCTAGTCTCAGCCAAGCCGTCACAGCACAAGGAGCCGATACAAAGATCTGCTCAAGTCTTTCCAACCACTCTTCAGCCTCTTCTCCGGACTCTGTCCCCTCAAACCGGGGCGGATGATAAGAGAGAAATTGTGTCAAGCTAATCTCACCGGTAGCAGCAACTGAACCACTGGTCCCATTCCTACAGCCGGTGGAGGTAGAGGGTTTGTCTGTCCAATACTCGCATTCATGCTCCCCATATCACCGACTTCCTCATTAGCAGCCATGCTGTAACACAAATGTTAACAACAATTCCAAAGCAATCTACATCATATCGTTAGATAACAGGAGTGATATAAGCATGTTAGTATAACAGGATATACATCATTATGCACCACATGCATAAACATGCTTCAAATGTAAGCACCTAACCTATCATGCTAAGGCTACCCTTCACTCGTTCCCGGGTTCTCTAACCACTGCTATGATACCACTAATGTAAGGACCCTAATCCTTAAGTGCGGAATTAAGGCATAATAGAGCTAATATAATGATCAGAGTGAAAAAAAGAACATGTTGAGTCTATGAGCTTAAGCATTACATGCCAATATAATAAGGACTTCCAAAAAGAATGGATTAATTACATTCCTCATCAATGAATGCTATCAACTAGTTTTACACTACTCCTAGAGTAGACGCTAGTCAAAATAATCATGTCCTTTAATTCCTCAAAAGAATGCTTCACAAGCTCACCACCTCAACCCGTTCAAGCTTGCTATCATGCCAAAAAGGTACCTACAAGGACAACCCCCAAACATGAGCAATAATAATCATTCATATTCAACACAATATGAAGATAAAGCGTAAATGCTTAATCAATATAAAACACTTCCTGTTTTCCATGCATTTCAAACGCTTCCCGTTTGGTTGTCCCTGTACCATAACTCATGAGTATAATCAACAGATTATTTTTAATGGCCAAAACATGTCATGACATCATATACCATCTCAACAGTACCAAATATTGGTCACCATTCCCTAGTCTGTCCATCACAGTGTATTTTAATGCCCCTCGCTTATATTCATATGGGCGGCATAGGATAACCTCGCTACAATGGACATGCGGTACTCCCACCCCTCGCTTCACAGAGAGCGGCAAATACCCTTTCCTCGCCCCATATGACAACCACGCTCAAATGTGACATGCGGCGCTCCCACCCCTCGCTTCACATTTAGCGGAACCAATACAAAAAGCGGCAAGCATTAAAATCATCAAAGGATGACCACGACTCATGGGATGTGCATCCAATAATCATAATATGCATCTATCATCAATATGCATCAATTACCATGTATATGCATCCACAATGCAATACCACATATGGCATAAATCAACATGTATATGCATCCACAATGCAATACCACATATATACCCGCATCCACAATGCATAATCAATGAGTATATAAAATACATGTTACCGTTGGGTGCCCGCACGTCCACTACGTACCTTTCCAAAAGTGGAATTGGTCCGGCTTCAATTCCTCGGTTGTGTTGCTACCTGGGATGGTTCTACACAATCACACAACCCCATATTAGAAGCCAAATAATAGCCAAATACCAAAAATTTGACAAAATAAACCATTTTCCAAAATTCCACAGGCGGCGATCGATCGCTTCCCATAGGCGATCGATCGCCTCAAAATTTGCACTACTGGCAATCGGTCGCCCCAAACATGGCGATCGATCGCCAATCCTTTGAAAAACCTACTGCCTCTCGGCGATCGGTCGCCTCATAACAGGCGATCGATCACCTAACCCGAAATTTTGGTACTGCCTTGCGGCGATCGATCGCCCCATTTCAGGCGGTCGATCGCCTCGCACAGACTCGCGATTTTTCACCATTTTTGCATACCAAAACCTTCCAATCCAACCCAATACTCAAACCAACCAACCAACAACATATTTATCAACATAAACTTCCAAAATACACCTTAAAACAACCATACCCACAACAACCCAACAAAACCCATTTTAAAACCCTTCAAAATCAACCCAAACTCAAACAAAACCTTACAAAATTAAAGCATGAGGTACCCATACCTCTTGGGGATCTCAAATCACCCAATACTCTCCACAATACAAGATTTTGCAAGGACTTCTCTCCACCCAAAGGCTTGAGCTCGAAAATGGAAGGGGTAGGGTTTGTGGATTTGATTTGGTAAAGTGAAATAAGAGTGGATGGGGGTGGGGTTGGGTATAAAAGGGGATTGGGTTAATTTAATTAAAAGCATACCAACAATTCCATGGTGTATAAAACACCCCAACATGATATTTTTCAAAGCATTTACTCAAAATGCACCAAATATCAATTAAACACATGATTTCTAATCAATTGCTACCAAAGGCAAATAAATCATGCTCCCAATAATATTTACCCAACATGCACCACATGTACCCTGAAATGCAACCCCGGGTCATCCTATCCACATGACCATGCATTTCCATAAGGTAATTAAATCTCAAAACATAATCAATTACCACATAATTAATCATGTAACACAATTAAAGCCAAATAGCAATTAACCATTTCGGAGATGTCACAGTATGTATAATGAATTTGGAATCATTAATTATTGATACTTGAGATCAGACATGCTATGAGTTAAATCAATGTGTTGATTTACTGATTTTTTGGAGATTTGATGAGTTTGATGATTGTGAGAACAGGGACAGTACACGGAATCCCGGATGAGGACGTTGCAATCCAGGGAGTATCATTTAAAATTCATTAGTATTTACTATGAATTTTATTATTGTGATTATGGGATTTTGTGTATTGGTATGCTCACCCCGTTGGGGGCTGTCTCTGTTGGGGCAGGTGAACAGGTACATCGATGGCTGTGGAGCTGAGCTCGAGCTGTTGATTGGATGTACTCACAGGATCGTGGTACCAGGGCTTGATGGAGCACGGTATCGTATAGAGTACTTATATACACCCGAGGTTTATATACACATTTATGATGCTCGCATGTGAGCACGATTATACTTGTATATGGGTTGTATATAACGGCATGAGCCTTTCTCTCTTTCATTTTATGTTGCATGCAATTAAGGGTAGAATTGCTAATGATATGAGAGTCATTGGTGTATTATGTGGGTGTTGAAACCCATTTATGTTTTCTTATCTGTGGTGTCTTCCCTGGCTGGGAATTTACTTAGCGTTGCTGTATTCTGTTGAGTATGTGTTTTCCCTGGCCGGGAACTATATATTATGATGTGTTTTTATTTCGGGATGGCTCTATTTATGGAGAGACTCTGCCCAAATTTTTTATAAAAGTCCACCATGTAAAAAGTGGTGTAATGGGGATGGAAATGGGTGGAATCTATGAGTCTATTGTTGGTAGAGATGATCTTAATGTTGAATATTAAAGAAATTTTGTAATTGACATTCAATGGTAAAGTATCATCTGAGTTTCCCGATTGATTTTATTGAAAGCATGTGCCATACATAATGATTAATACACTAATCAAGGGTTAAGGGCTTGGGGTCCTTACAGATATGCTGTACTCAACCGCACTTCAGTTCCCAATGCTGTCTGTAACCCTTCCCAAAAATGAGAAGTAAATCTCGGATCTCTATCCGACACAATGGAAACTGGTATACCATGTAGTCTCACTACATGTTGAATGTACAACTGTGCCACTTGCAAGTATATATTGAGATGTTTGTCCTTGATTTATCATGTCCTTCCATTGTTGTACCTCATCATCAGTATTTTGTGATGTCTTGATTTTCTCAAAAATATCAGGTTCAACCAATAATGTTGATACCCGTACTGGCACTGTTTCCACATCAAACTCATAACACAAAGTACAACAAGAAGTCATCAAGGCAGATAAATGAATCATCTCATCAGCTGTATGATGTACTTTTCGACTCAAGGCATCTGCTGTAAGATTAGCTTTTCCTGGATGATATTCAATCTCACAATCATAATCTTTCAACAGATCCATCCATCTTCTTTGCCTAATATTCAATTCTACTTGAGTGAATAAAAACTTTAAACTCTTATGATCTGTGTATATGGTAAACGACGTACCATATAAATAATGTCGCCATATCTTCAAGGCAAAGACAATGGCAGCTAATTCCAGATCATGCACTGGATATCGCATTTCATGTGGTTTCAATTGTCGTGATGCATAAGCCACTACATGTTTATCCTGCATCAATACACAACCCAAACCTAGTAATGATGCATCAGTATATAAGGTAAACCTGTCATGTTCCGATGGAATAATCAAGACTGGAGCTGTAGTCAATCGATGTTTCAATTCCTGAAAACTATGCTCACAAGCCTCTGACCATTGAAACGATACTCCCTTCTGTGTCAATTGTGTCAATTGTTTGGCAATTGTTGAAAATCCTTCAACAAATCGTCTATAGTATCCAGCCAAGCCCAAGAAACTACGAATTTCTGGCACAGAAATAGGTGCTGACCAAACTGCTTCGATCTTTTTTGGATCAACTGATATACCTTCTTTCGAGATTATATGCCCCAAAAAGCCGACACTAGTCAACCAAAACTCACACTTACTGAGTTTGGCATACAACTGATGTGTCCTCAACAATTGCAATACCATATGCAATGTTGGGCATGTTCTGCATCATTCTGCGAATAGATCAGTATATCATCGATAAAGACAATGACAAATCGATCAAGGTATTCATGGAAAACCCGATTCATTAAACTCATAAAGACAGCTGGGGCATTTGTCACTCCAAATGGCATCACCAGAAACTCATAATGTCCATAGCGAGTTCTGAATGCTGTCTTCTGTACATCACCCTCTCTCACACGTATTTGATGATAACCAGATCTCAAATCAATTTTAGAATAGATTTTTGATCCCTGTAACTGATCAAATAAATCATCAATACGAGGAAGAGGATATTTATTCTTTATGGTTACCTTGTTCAATTGTCAATAGTCAATACACAATCGCATTGTCCCATCCTTTTTCTTAACAAATAATACCGGATCACCCCAAGGAGATACACTAGGACGTATGTACCCCTTGTCCAATAAGTCTTGCAATTGAGTTTTCAATTCTTTCAGTTCAGTCGGTGCCATCCGATAAGGAGCTCGTGAAATTACAGAAGTACTAGGTATCAAATCAATACCAAATTCCACTTCTCGACTCGGTTAAATCCAAGTATCTCATCCGGAAACACATCCGCATATTCTGCAACCACTGGTATCTCCTCCACTTTCCTTCCTATTTTCTAGTTCAGTTACATCAAGGGCATAAATCAAATAACCCGCATGTCCACGTTCTAACAAACGCGACATTCGGATTGCTGATATCAAAGGAATCCTTGCCCTCGATCCCTGGCCATAGAAGAACCATTGATTTCCAGTATCTGACTGAAATCTCACTATCTTCTGACAACAATCCACAACAGATTTATGTTTACTTAACACATCGATTCCAAGAATGCAATCAAAATCTGTCATGTCTAACACAATCAATCAGCCTGTAGTCCATACTCAGTCTCAAACTGAATATCACAATCAGACACACTCTGACAAGCCATCACAGTAGTTCCCATGGGTGTCGAAACATAAAGAGGCATCAACAGTGGAGACGAGCATATATGATACCGGTCAATAAAATTTTGTGCAACAAAAGAATGTGATGCACCAGTATCAATCAAAAGTAAAGCTGGATAAGTAAACAAAGTACACTTACCCGCTATCACATCATCAGGAGCTGCCTCTGCTTGCTCCCTGTTCAATGCATATACCTGAGCCTGAGGTGGTCCTGCCCTCTGTCCTCCACCAGATTGTGGTACACCATGTGGTCTCTGCTGCACTGTATTCTCTGACATTGGTCCTCTCCTCTGTTGTCCACCCACTTGAGGACAATCACGGATCACATGTCCTGGTCTCCCACAACGGAAACAAACTAATGTATTCAATTGAGGACAATCTGGTTTCAAATGTGGTCCGTCACATTTAAAGCATTGCACACCATTGCCACTACTACTACCTTGGAACTGTCCTTTAGCTCTTCGGCCATCCCCTTTTCGTGGTTTAAACGTTTCCCCCCGTGGTCTCATGCTCTCTGATGTAGGTATCTGAGAATGTCCCACATCTTAATAAACACCAACAGCAATCTCAGTCATTTCGGCTCTCATCAACGCTTCCTCATATGAACAAGGTTATTAGACATCACCCTATCAAATAACTCCGGCCTCAAGCCCTTTACAAATTGTCTAATCTTTACCTTGGTATTAGCAGCAATATGTGGTACATATCGTAACAACGATGAATATTGCACCGCATACTCAGACACAGTCATATTACCCTGTTTCAAATTTGTAAACTCATCTTCTTTCCTCTGCCTTGCAGCCACAGAGAAGTAATGAGCAAGAAAACGAGTTCTGAAAACATCCCAGTCCACAGTCTGACCTTGAGCTCTCAGCTCAATCAATGTAGCTTTCCACCACATCATTGCTTTCTTAGCTAACTGAAATTCAGCTAAGCGTAAAGCAGTCTTGGCACACGGTGCTGACACAAATATCTGTTCCACACGTTCCAGCCACTCCTCTGCCAGTTCCCCTGATTCAGTACCCTCAAACCTGGGCGGTTGATAACTCAGAAATTGCGTCAATGTTAACTCGCCAGGTAACAGTACCTGTTCCACTGGCCCTTGCCCAATCGGTGGAGGTGGCACAGGCGCCATCCTCACACTAGCATTGCCACTCATGGCATCCCCAACATCCTCATGATATCCTTTGTCTGTCATAACTGTATATCAAGGGTTAACAATAACATTCACAATTATAAAACATGTTAGAAGAACATCATATTACAAATCCTAACATGATATTACCATCTCAACATGTTTTCAAGTGTTTAGGTAACTCCCTAATACACTTCCTCTACCCATGTTCACCCCGTTCTCGAACCACTGCTCTGATACCACTAATGTGGGTTCCTCGTTACTTAATCCATTATGTATCAATTAATCATACATATGTGAGTCTAAATTAAGTAAAAAGATACACTGATTAGAAGTTTCTTACTAAGTAAGTTGTTACAACTTTATAAAAACCCTACCATATATACATCATATGGAATTCAAACAACTTAAATCAAGACAACTCCTAGGCAGTGGTTCAGTTCGCAGCGGAAAAATGACTCACATCCCGTCCTCCCACGTCTATTCCCTACAGAAACATTCACACAACGTGAGTATAGATAAACAACTATCTCAGTGCGATATCAAAACACAATATCAATGATAAAGCACAATACTAATCATCAATTATGAATGTTATGTATCATGCATCAACAAATGCAACTATGTCATGACATATCTCATCACACATCTTATTATCATGAGACTAATATGATATGTCTATTTCCGCTCAATATGTCAGTGGAACCGCCTCACATCTTCATATTAGCAACACATATCATAGTACCGTCCCCACCTGATAATAGCCAGAGCATATACCCAAAAACCGGCGTATATCTCTCATACCAAGTATATGTAGCATAACCGAGCATAGACCCAAACCAGGGCTTATACCTCTAATGCTAAAGCATATACTTCATCCATCTCAAATACATGATATCCATGAATGTACATGCATATGATACTACCAATAATATGATACCAATCTCATAATATCATCACACAATATCTATACTCCGTACGTCAACACGTACCTGTAAAGCGACACAAACGAGATAAATCAGTCGTCACTGGCTAATTGCCTCGTTACCCCGTCCCCTATGATGATGCTACAAGCACATGAACAATATACCATGTTATAAGAGGCTTCAAAAATAAATGCTACCAAAATATAACATTTTTCATAATTTCCAAGGCACCGATCGATCGCTACAATTGCCGATCGATCGCCAAAACTTTCTGTCTCCTCGCGATCGATCTCAACTACTTGGCGATCGATCGCCAAAATGCCATGTTCATAGCGATCGATCGCTACAAACTCACCGATCGATCGCCACATAGTTTCACCTCCTTATATTTTGTCTGTCCTCGGCGATCGATCGAAACACGAGCACCGATTGATCGCCAATGTCCAGAAAACTTAGATCGTGGCGATTTTCAAACATATCTTCATAATTCTTCTCCTCCAACTCAAAATTAACCATTTCCACATGTTTCTTGAAATCTCTAGTAACATATAAACATGTTTCCATCATCCTAGAATCCAATTCTTGGCAAAGAAACAAGTTATGATTTCAAACATGAACACTTGAGACTCAACTTCACATACTTCGTACACAACAACATAAATCAAGCTTAAACTCATGAATTCCTCACCAAGAAGTTATTATATCACTTCACTTTATTTTCTAGCTTGATTACCAAGTGAAATCCAAGCTCAAAAATTCAACCTAAGGAAGAAATGAGAGAGGAGCTTGTGTAAGGATTTTGTAGGTGTGTTGAGGTGTATTGTGAGTTGCAAATCTGATATCTCATATTTATCAACCTCAAATGCAAACTCAAATAAAAGGCACATGCATATCAAATTCAATTCAAATGCCTACTAGTCCAAGTTGCTTGATATGTCACTACACTTGATTTAATTCAATCATTCATAAGCACTACATATTGTGCATCATGTTTCTTTCCTTGTCATATATCTAATATTCATTTCATGTATGTGTTCATTAATCCTCGGTTCAACCCGAACCTGAGTCCATATCATACCGAAATTAATCATATTAACGGTATAATCATATTACACGTGTATAAAGTAAATCGAGGCATTACATCTATTGCGCTTAATTGTCTACGATTTGGTATATTTTGATGGATAAATTGATACATACTGCTACCTAACCTATATTTGTGTAAATGTAGGAAAGGGTGAAGAAATCAAGCTAAAATGATGAAAGAATGAGTAAAGTTGAAGAAAAGAGGAAAAAATCGGAATCCAAGACACATGTTGCTCCTTTCTCCTCAACTTTCTATATGTACGAGCCAAGTTTTGGAAATGTGATCCATATAAAGGTTATAGAACTTTGAGTTATCTACGCGTGGACAGCTGACTCGTCAAATTCGGAGTTTGTATCTGAAAGTTATGGCCAAAATACAAAACTCGCCAAAAACATTGATGACAGACGTAATTACGCCATTATTAGGCGTAATTACACCAATGCTCCGGCATGTGTAGGCGTAGCTACACCATTCTACGCGTATTTACGCCAGAAGAGTTTTGGAAAGTGTAAAAACTTGATTTCTTTCCTTCCCACATGGATTCTAACCTACTCCATCAGTCTCCCTAAATATATCCCTCGAAATTCAGACCTTTTAACCATCTAGATAGTTAGGGTAGAATAGATTTATATTTTTTCTTTCAATTTTGTTGGAGACGGCTACGAAGATCGAAGCGGAGGTGGGATTGACACCTCGATGAGTGGAGATCGGATTAGTTTTCTTTCCCTTGTTTTATTTAGAGTTTTGCTTTAATTATGTGTAGCTAGTTTTAATTCTTGGTTGAGGAAGACAAATCCTTGGATTTTATTTATCTTGGGGAGATTCTTAAGCTTTAATTATCAATTTTATTGAGTATCAAGAGTTTTTCTGATTTTATTGATATGATTGTTGTGTTTGTTTATTGGATTGACAACCTAATAACTTGCATGTAATCTAACGCTAAATTAGATATCAAATACGGAATCGTTTGATCCCTCTAGTTTACGAAGCAACTAATATTGATGAATTTCCGCCTGTGAGTTTGTTAAATTCTTAGGAAGAACACTTGACTAGATTAAACATAGACGCTTGGATTATGTTGTTTAGCTTCATCGATCTCACTAGTTCATATGCTATCATCGATTTAAATCTTAATCGTTTGTATTTTGATTGATTGTTTGATAAGGGTTAAACTAGAACACTTAGGCTACTTAACTACACGTAAGGATAGGACTTTGATTATTGGATTAAACGTCCAACGTTGAATATTCATATGAAAAATTGTGTCTTTTGTGAATCGATGAAATAGATGATAATTCCAAGGAAGAGTCGACCGATACCAAGAATCACTTTCATTAGTTTAATCTTTAGTTTTAATTTTAATTAATATAATTCATTCACAACCCCATCTTTTATTTTTTTGATTTTGATTTTCATTAACACAAAGATTCACACCTCCTCGTGGGATCGATCCCTACTCACGCTCAGTACATTATTGTTATCAATCTTGAGGATTGAGTGGGGTTAATTTGGGCGCGCACGACAAGCGCGACCACTCACTCAAGAGCAAAATCCATCTTATCAACCTTGGTTTTGCCTCCTTCTTCGTCATCAAAAAGCGAAGAGCTGCATGATCAGAACACACAATGACTTTAGTACCAAGTAGATAAGATCGAAATTTTTCAAGAGCAAAAACAACTGCTAAAAGCTCTTTTTCAGTAGTGGAATAGTTCTGTTGAGCATCATTCAAGGTCTTGGAGGCATAGTAGATGGCATGTGATGCTTTTCCCTCCTTTTGGCCTAAAACAGCACCGACTGCATAGTCACTTGCATCGCACATGATCTCGAAAGGCTTACTCTAGTCGGGTGGTTGTATGATGGGGGTAGAAGTCAATGACTCCTTCAGTCGATCAAAAGCTCTCTTGCTTGCTTCATCCATCTCAAAAGAAACATCCTTTTGTAATAGCTTGCACAAAGGTGTAGCTATCTTAGCGAAATCCTTGATGTACCTCCTGTAAAAACCTGCATGTCCAAGAAACGAGCGCACATCCCGAACTCAAGTATGATAAGGTAAAGACTGCATAACATCAATTTTTGCTTTGTCTACCTCTATACCTTTAGCAGAAACGACATGACCCAACACTATACATTGTTCTACCATAAAATGACATTTTTCAGAATTTAGAACAATGTTAGTCTCTATGCATCTTTTTAAAATAAGTGTAAGGCTAGCAAGACAATCATTAAATGAGTTACCGTAGACAGTAAAATCATCCATGAATACTTCTAAATATGCTCAATAAACTCAGAAAATATGCTAACCATACACCGTTGAAACGTGGTTGGAGCATTGCACAGTCCAAAGGGCATGTGTTGGTAGGCGAATGTGCCAAAAGAGCATGTGAAAGTAGTCTTTTTTTGGTCCTCCGGTGCAATAGCAATCTGAAAGTAACCCGAATAACCATCAAGAAAACAATAATATGAATGGCAAGCTAACCTCTCAAGCATTTGGTCAATGAAGGGTAGAGGGAAGTGATCCTTCGAGTCACAGCGTTTAACTTCCGGTAATTGATACACACTCGCCATCCATTTTGAATACGTGTGGGCACAAGTTCATCATCTTTATTCTTTATCACAGTAATACCGGTCTTCTTTGGCACCACTTGGACGGGACTGACCCATTGAGTGTCGGAGATAGGGTATATCACCCCAACCGCTAAAAGCTTCAAAATCTCCTCTTTCACCACATCCATCATCGGTGAGGGGCTGACGTGTAGGGCTTCCTCCTTCTTCGAGTAGAATGCGGTGCATGCCTGTGGAGGGACTGATTCCCTTGATGTCAGCTATGGTCCAACCGATTGCAGTCTTGTGCTCCTTGAGCACATGAATAAGATCCTTCTCTTGTTCATCCCCCAACTTGCTAGAGATGATCACTGGTAATATATCTCCTTCACCAAGGAATACATATTTGAAATGGCTAGGCAGTGGCTTCAATTATATGGTAGGTGCCTGCAAAACAGATGGAAGAACTCTAGTGTTAGAAACAGGCAATGATATAAAAGAAACGTTACCTGACTGATGTAGCTCATGTGTATCATCCAAGGCATCTATGGTATCTTTCAACTCATTTATGGTGAACAACTTCTCATCCTCCTTTTTCATGGCCATGGTAAGAGTGACTTCCAGTTCGTCTTTCCCTACAATCTCAAAAACTTCCTGTGACAAATAATCAATAACATCAATAGAATACATAGTGTCATCATCATTGCCAGGATATTTCATGGCATCATAAATGTTAAAAGTCACTATCTCACCATCAAATTCCATAGTAAGGGTACCACTATGCACATCTATCTTGGTCTTAGAAGTTCTGAGGAATGGTCTTCCTAACAAAATGGGACTACTCTTATCACCATTCTCCATATCAAGAACATAAAAATCCGCAAGGAATACCAATTCGTTCACTTGCACAAGCACATACTCAATCACACCCCTAGGATATGCACTAGACCTATCTGCTAGTTGGATAACCACTCCAGTAGAGTTCAAAGGACCAAGTTGTAGAGAAGCATATATAGAATATGGCATGACATTAATTGATGCTCCCAAATTTAACATGGCCTTTTCAAGGCGAGTGTTACCAATTGTGCACGGAATATAGAACATACCTGGGTCCTTGCACTTGGTGGGGATTTTTCTTTGGATCACATCTGATACGTTTTCTCCCAACTCAATCTTTTGAGATCCCTTCAACCTATGATTCCTCTTTGCAGTGCATAATTCTTTCAAAAAATTTGCATAGCGAGATACTTGTTGAATTGCATCAAGTAAAGGGATGTTTACCTCACATCGGCGAAAGGTTTCGTATAGACCTTTAAGTCCAGCATCTTTCCTATTATCTTTTAATGCTTGAGGGAAAGGGGGTGGTACTTTATATTCAGAAAAGGAAGGAGACTTACCTTTTGTTATCTCTTGTCCCATGGTGGTCTTTTCTCCAATTTCAGCTTCCTTTTCTCCTTCTCCCTTGGATTTATCTTCCACCTTATCCTCCGGTATTTCCAGTTCTTTACCACTCCTAAGTGTGACTACACTTGCATTTTCCCTTGGATTCACCACTGTTTGGGATGGTAGGATGGTCGATCCATGGGCTTTAACACGATTGAGCACGGTGGCTAGTTGACCCACTTGAGTGTTCAAGCTTTGAATACTTGATCTTGTTTCCTGTTGAAATTTTGTAACATTATGAGCAAGATCTTGAATAATATTCTCTAACCTGTCACTAGTAGAAGGGTAATTAGATTGTTGGGTCCTCTGAAAAGGTGGCCTGTATGGTGGTGGATGTTGTGGTTGTTGTGGCACTTGAGGTGGAACATGATTCATCGATTGTGGTCCATAGCTCAAGTTAGGGTGGTCTCTCCATCCTGGATTGTATGTGTTGGAGTAAGGGTCATATTTGAGTTGAGGCTGCACCGGAAATCCACCTGCTGCATTCACTTGCTCGCCAGATGATTCTTGAAGTGATGGGCATGAATCTGTAGTATGACTCATCTCCAAACATATTCCACATGGCTTCACTGTCTGTCCATTTCATCATGCCGTTTGACGAACAACAGAGGTGAGGCTAATAAGTTGTTGTTCTAGGTTAGACACGTTTACCGCTCCTTGTTTCCGTTGATTCGGCTCATTCCTAAAGTTGCCAAACTGCTGTGAGTTGGCCGCCAAGTTTGCTATCAAGCTTCTTGCATCTTCCGTTGTCTTATCCACAAAAGCTTCACCGCTCGCAGCGTCAACCAAGTTCCTGTCACTAGATAACAAACCCTCATAAAAAGTATTGTATGAGTAAATGTTCACTTATCTGGTGTTGTGGACAGCTTGCGCACAATTTCTTGAAGCGCTCCAAGTACTCATGCAATGTCTCTCCCGTGTACTGTCGAATAGAGTAGATCTCCTTCCGTATATTAGCTGCCCTTGATGCTGGAAAGTATTTTTCTAGAAACGTCCTCTTGAGATCATTCCATGTCGTGATTGATCTGGATGGTAGGTAGAATAACCAATCCTTTGCAGTGTCCTTCAAGGAAAAAGGGAAAGCTCTCAACTTGATTTTCTCCTCAGTAATTCCAATCGGCTTCATATTGGTGCAAACCACATGGAACTCCATCAAATGCTTATGAGGATCTTCTCCTGCAAGTCCATGGAAAGATGGCAACAAATGTATTAGTCCAGATTTCAGTTCAAAATTAACATTAGTTGCAAGAGTAGGAAAAGTAATGCAAAGAGGTTGTTCGTTCAATCTGGATTGGCCAGTTGTCGTAAACTTTGATTCGCAGCCATGTTGTCCCTTTCTTACTCTTCTTGCCTTCGGTTTTCTCTCCTTCTCCAATGTTGTGTCCTCTCAATCTCAGGATCGTAGTGAATATTGTCTTCTTGATCAGAGGCGATTCTTGGTTTTCGGTCAACTTTTCCTTTGGAAATCATTCACTTGATCATCAAATTACTAAACTTATGAATTCATTCAATTATTCATCAATTGAAAATTTAATTCCTTACTTACCTAAATCGTGGTCAAAAAGAAAACAGCATTCAATTCGACTCTTATCAAATCTTTAACAAAAACTACAACCGTTAAGGTTAAATCAATGATAGTTTCAAAAACGAGTAAGTTTGATGAATCTAATTAATAAGACTACAGCCGTTAGAATTAATCATCTAATCGTTTTTCCTAAGAATTTAATAACACCAACAGCAGGTAATTAGCAATCTTAGTTGCTTTTCAGTTAGCATTAGAAAGTGTAAGTGATTCTAGGTGATCAATCTATGAATCAAATACAACAATCATAAGAATCATATTCTGAAAAACAAATTGAAATTGAATTGAAAATTCAACAATCAAATCCAAATTTTCACAAGTTTTTCTATTCAAAGGCAAGTATCCCTCAACCGAGAATCAAGGTGTTTAGCCTTGCGTAATTAAATCTAAAAGTAACAAAAATTGTATTAAAAACATCAAACAATCAATAGAAAAGAAAGTTACTAAAGCGAAGCACGATTCCGGCATGTTGATTCCGTCTTCGTTCTTCGAGCGTCTTTACAAAAATTGAAAGAAAAATTATTCTAAAAATTCAAAAATATATTCAAAGGTCTGAATTCTCTCTAAAACAGACTAATTTTGAGTTACAAGAGGTGTGTTGGCTGATGGGGTAGGTTAGAGTCTATGTAGGAAGAAAAGAAATCAAGTTGACAATCTTTCCAAAACACAGCTGGCGATCGATCGCCATAAGGTGGCGATCGATCGCTAGCTCTTTTTTTCGATGAAATTTCTTAGGCGATCGATCGCCACTTTTCTCGCGATCGATCGCGTGGCTCCAGTGAGTTATGGCGATCGATCGCCTCTTTCTCGCGATCGATCGCTGCTTCGTAATTTTTGTTGCTCAATATTCTGTCCATAGGCAATCGATTGCCTCCTCCATGCGGTCGATCGCCTCCACTAAAATTACATTTTTGGCCGTTTCTTGATCTATATTGAGTCCTTATTAGCTCCAATGCTTTTCTTGACCTTTATTCGCCTTAGTTAGCTCGATTTCTTCGATTCCACCTACAATTATACAAATATGCGATTAAGTAGCATATGTATCAAATTATCCATCAAAACATACAAAATCGTAATCAATTAAACGTAATAGATGTGTCTATTTCTAGTCACATCAAAAGCCATGGTTGAATCTCTCCCAAGCTGCATAGAACGGTTCAGACGGTTGTTGAGTAAAGCTTATGGAAACTTGCTGATGAAACATCTCCAAGTACCTCACAAGAAAAAACATCATAAAAATAAAATTAAAACAAAATATAAAATTATAAATTAAAATCAAGACTACTTGGTAACCGTATCAGTAAACAAAATTAAATCAAACCCCGGCAACGGGGCCAAAAACTTGATGCGTGTGAAACGTACCGCAAGTGTACATTGTCAAGTTTTAGTATAGGAAAATTAAAGTACGGATGTCGAACCCACAGGGATTGAAAATTAAGATATACCAAGTACTTTAATTAGAATAGTCTCGACTTTATCTAGGCAATCAAAAGCATAATTATTAAACTAATCTACTAATATAAAATAATAGTTTAACAAGATAAGAATTTAAGTGGAGAAAATCAATGAGAACGGATTCTAGAGGTTCGACTTCACTCAACTATCCACTATGTCGTGTTCTTCTAATTTATTAACCATGAATCCTATGTTATTCTATTACCTCTCTCGAGTGTTAAATAGAAATTATCATTCAACAAGCATCTTGATGTGTTCACCTAAGATAAATTATTAAACAATTTCAATAGCGCTAGATTCGTTCTATTGCTTCGTTGGAGTTATATGTCTCTCGACTATATAAACTTCCAACAATGTAAATTCCTACGGTCCTATTCAAAACCCCCTCTCTCGATTGATTAGATTCTAAATAATATGACGATTCAACTAGTGATCAGTTAATTGAAACATATTCAAATCAGGAATCACAAATAAACCAAACGAAAAACCAAAATATATTCAATCAATAATCAATGACATAGTTTCAAGTCAAGATTTGTCTAACTCTAGGATAAGAAATTAGTTCATGAATACATTAAATAAACATATATACATGTTCTTAATCATCATAAACATAAAGGAAAAGATATCAAACGAATTGGATGATAGCCCTCCGTCTCCGGTAATCGCCGTCGTCGTCTCCGTCGTCAAAATCTATGTCCTTCAGTGTAAGTGCGCCGCCTTGATTGACCTCCTTCCCTTCTTGGTTCACTCTCGGTCGTTCCTCTTTCTCACATCAATTCTGCTGCCTCCTTTGCTCTCGTCTGTTCACGTATACTTTTTCTTCGCCTCTCGTCTCTTCTCGTATATTCCTCTGTACGTGAATTTATTCTTCTTATTTATATTCGTCCGTGTAATGTTCAGGTTACGTCTCCCGTTTGAATCCTTCACCCAATAATATATAATCTGCTCCCCTTATTCACGTTAACTCTCCTCCACGTCAATTGTCCTTTTTGTTACATGACTTCCCTTTAATAAAATATGTGCTGAATCTCCTCTCCAATCTCTCGCTTGCGTACGTCCGTGAAGTTCTTCACGTCAATGCTATCCGTGTTCGTGTACTGCTGTTTTACGTAAAGTCTTTCCCTCCTTCCCATCTCTTGTATTTTCTATTATCATATTTGACCCATATATATTATATTATAACATAATATAATACTTCATTGCCAATTGACATGTTCCATTTATTACAATATAATGTACCATGCATTCAACAAGTGCAATTCCGAAGTTCAAGTCCAACCTTGCCTGAGTCCCACGACCCAATGAATTATGTGCTAAACACATAAATAACTCGCAATTAAACACAAGCATGCAACCACGTGCTCCAGCACATTCACACCAATCCTATCATCAATCCAAGACGATCAACCATTTTAAAAGACCCCGATTAAGCATGCATAATACCCAAAATATTCCAATTTATGAGTTTGATAGCCAAAAACTCAACCGTAAACTTTGGCTCCAACCAATCCATTTAAAAGTATAGCATTCCCATTGGAATGTAGACATTGTCCCAGAAATCGGCTATTTAAACCCCAACTCCAAAATCCCATGTTTTAACAAAGTTTTGAGAAAAACATCTTCCAGCAAGCGGCGATCGATCGCCATTTACGTGCGATCGATCGCCATACCTTACTGCCGGGCAGAACCAACTCGCGATCGATCGCCAAACACCTCGCGATCGATCGTCGAGACTTAGCGATCGATCGCCGCACTGTTTTCTTCCACAAAATTCCAGCTGCTCGTCGCGATCGATCGGCACTCCTCAGCGATCGATCGCTGTGCCGATCGATCGCGGCCTGCGATTTTTCGAAAAACTCGAGCTTCCATGGTGTTTTGGATAATTACCAATATCTCCACAACTACACCATGATTCATTAAAAATCATCTGTTTTCAATAATTATCTCTCCAACTCAAATTCCATCACCAGTCCCAGCACAAAGTACTCCGAACCCCAGATTCCACCAAAAACCAAATTCCAAGGTTATCACCACGATGAGAATACAATCTCATCCCTTGGATCCAACGACTCCAAAAACCGGATTTAAAATCCCCGGGAGTCCCAAAACCGCAATTAATTCATAATTGCGACAATTAAAATCCATTAAGGATCATTACCACACCGGGATTAACACCATTAATCTCTGGGCATCACAATTATCCCTCACTAATAAAATTTTGTCCTCGAAATTTGCACGGCATACTCCACGTATTGTCGAGATTACAAAATCCAAACGGATTCACATCGTCGAATCATGAACATGTCATGGACGACACCAACAGCGAGGATACCGACCTCGCACCAAAACCTAGAATGGGATAAACCTCCAAAACCATTACAAGCGCAACAGAACGTTAGCATACCCCAATGCTAACCATCTCAAAAGCAGTCAACCAACCCTAACTGCAAATCAAACGAATCATTCGTGATTCCAAAATAGATATCGCCTCGATGATATCTTTATGATTTAGCCTACAATGTTAACCATACATCGTTACCAAGGAAACCACCACTACACAACAATGTACTTATACCACATCCGACTTCTGCTTTCCAAATCCTTCTCCATCAAAGGAGTAGTTGCACTACATTGCAACACGGATTGGGCAACAACACGGCCACCGATCAACATGAAACACATCTCCAAAGATGTCTACATCAGTGTGTTCCAAGAAATCACATCTTGGTCCAAACACACTATCGAGACTCCACAAGGTCTAAAGTTCTCAAAAGGACATGCAAGAACAATCAATTGCATTTCCGCCACACGTGTCAACCACGACACTAAAATTCTGGTCATCCCTCGTTTACCCTAGGATTCAACAATCCTAACACAGTGAGGCTATCGAATTAACCAGCAATAATTATCATGACCCCTAAACACGACAATCCCCCCCCTCAGAGGGAGTCAACCGGACCTCACGATCATTCCTCAGAATACATCGTGTCATCGAGATCACCAATCTCAAGGTGCCACAATCTCCCATAGGAGATTTATTCATCCAAGCATACTAACCCGATGCTCGACGAGTACCAAGAAAATGCTGGCATTCGTATACACACACCGGTGCACATGCCTAAGCACCAATTCTACATGCATACTCAATGCACTCGGCTCGGGTATCTCTAATCATACCCATGAGCTCCAAATACAACTGTCAATCCTCGGTTATTCTCACCAGTGGAGAATAATGATCGACTAACCAAAGGCCAAAGGGTGTGATTTCATCATCAACACCACAAAAACCAATACAACGAATCTTCCAAAGATTACCAACCGGTATATGAATACCGCCTTCCTCACAAGGAAAGTGTCATGAACCATGACCCTCCAACCTCGACCCGCCGTTCGGAAAACTGGATATATTTATTCTAAAATATATCTCGGAACCAATAAACACCCAATAGGTTCAGAATAGTGCCTCAATGCCACTATTACCAAATCGAAAACCGTATACACAACGTATACACATCTAACGATGTTCTGTACTAGTACCATAGTACTCCACAATTTTGAGCATTTCCCCTGAGACGTCTCCTTGAACTTCTCACCGAAAGGTAAGAAATCCATTACTCGGTCCAACACCAGTAATGCTTACCATGGATGATTTACAATCAACCCACGACCGATACCACCCGACTTGTTGACAGTACAATCCAGATCTCTCCAAGAGATAAAATCAATATAGTAGTGTTACCCCACTAACTATATCCCACAATTCCAATTGTGACTCCCGTTGCATTCCATATGCAAAGATGCTCAACCAGAGCTAACAACGATTTGTTGACACTCACGTTGGAGACTCGTGATTGATCGCGAGAGGGTTCTTTTTGGACACTGGTTTGCGCGATCGATCGCGATTAAATCGGCGATCGATCGCGACTCGAAGAAGTAATTTTTTTCGAAATTTTGGAAAATGTCAGGATTTTGGAATCGATGTTTAATTAGCCGATTTTCAGGGCAATGTCTACATTCCATTTGGGAATGCTATACTTTGGAATGGTTGGAGCCAAATTTTAATTAAAAAAAATGGAATACTCGATTGAGTAATTGGTTAACCTTTGTACACATGAAATGGATTATTTTGGCTATTATGCATGCTTAGCTGGTGTGATACCCGGGGATTAATGGTATTAATCCCGGTGTGGTAATAATCCTTAATGGATTTTATTTGTGGCAATTATGAATTAATTACGGTTTCTAGACTCTCGGGGATTTTAAATCCGATATTTGGAGTCGTTGGATCCGAGGGATGAGATTGTATTCTCATCGTGGTGATAACCTTGGAATTTGGAAACTACCAAAACTCAAGCCACATGCATGTGAAATGACTCTCAAATTCAAATGCATTTTCAACTCATATCCTTCTCTTGTTTACTACCACCAACTCACATTAAATTTCAAGTCACATTCATATATCTTTGTTATCCCATTATGTGTGGTTCATACTCTTTTCTACAACATGAATTCTCTTGCCACATATTCAACAAACTATGTCAAGTTTGCTTCATGTAGTCTAACATGTATTAAAACATGTCTAGCAATGCCATATAGTTGCCTATTTCATGCCGTTTCACAACATACTTTATTTATCACACATGAACATCATTTCAATGTTTCCAACTATGTTTCATTCATTGCAACATAGCCACTAGTCCTTTCATTCATTTCATCATTCATACTCGGTTCAACCCTAACCCGAGTCCACATCATATCGTAATTAGCTCATAATTACCCAATAACCAAATACAACATGCATGATTCATATCGAGGCATTACACCACTTGCTCTTGTTTTCCTCAACTTCTGGATGACCTCCTCTTTTCCTTAGACTTCTTGTAGTCCTTGGATGCTCTCTTTTGATCATCCTTCTTTAGCTTTGTACAATCACCAATAAAATGTACTGGTTTAAGGCAGTTGAAGCAGACACGGTCATCTTCTTATGATCTATTTTTCAAGTTCTGCTTCCTTGGATAAGACTGGTAAGTCTTCAGGTTTTTCTTCATGAATTTGCCAATTTTTTTTTTCACCATTGTATCATTACACATTTGTTCAGGAGTCATCTCTGTTGCGTTAGACAGGGACTCTGATTCAGCAAGGGCTTTGGTTGGTTTACTGGTGTTGGGCTCATCTTCAACCTGAATGCCTAGTTCAAACTTGTACGCCTTTAATCAGCAAATAGATCGTGCATATCGATCTTGTTTAGATCTTTGGGTTCTCTCATGGCAATGGTATTCACATCACATTCTCTTGGAAGAACCCTCATGACTTTTATGGTAACTTCTTTATTTGATAGATCCTTACCCAAGTTATTGAGTTCGTTGATGATTCCAGTTACTCTCTCATCATATTCATTGAGAGTTTCTCCTGACATCATTTTGATGTTCTCAAACTTCTGTAGAGCGACACTAAGCTTGTTCTCTTTCGTTTGATCATTTTCTTCACATAGCTGTGCAATCTTTTCCCATATGTCTTTAGCAGTAGGTCACATTTTGATTTTGTTGAACATGTTTTTGAACAATGTTTTGGACAAGATACCTTGGCTACATTGTCCAGATTTGCTATTTTCTTTTCCTCATTGGTCCAGGATGCTTTGTCCTTCTCAATCATCTGAGGTTCACCATTGGTAATGGCCGCTGATGTGTTGACCTTCATGATCGTCATTGGTCCGTCAATGATGACGAACCACATGTCATCATCTTGAGCACTTAGACGTGCTTGCATCATAATTCTCCAGTCATCATATTCATCTTTCTTGAACATCGGGATCTTGCTGAATGAGGCCATCGGTTCTTAGTATTTCTCACAATTGAGAAAACCTTGGTCTGATACCACTTGTTAGGATCGGAGTAGTGTTTAGAGGGGGGTTGAATAAACACTAGACTCGATTTCGATTCTTCTTTCTTACAGCAGCCCGTTAAGTACTGCAGTATGTTCTCAATTGATAGCAAGTCAGCAGACACTAGTAATAGTGCGGAAGAAGTCTGCTAAACTTGTGAGATTAAATAACTGAATGATAATGTGCAGAAAGTAAATAACACAAGATATGTTTTGGAAGTTCGAAGCACAACGCTTCTACGTCTCCCCTTCTTCCTTTGCAGGAAGGTTACACTAGAAGATTTTGGCTTACACTTTACAGTATACAACCTTCTTAGACACACACACAGATTGGTCTAAACTCCTAGCAATACAACTATCACAATTGTTTACAACGTGTTTTTACAACACTCACACAAAGTATAAATATCTTAAGCTTCGAATGTTTTTGAGCAGCACACTCAGTGGGCTTTGATCTTCAAGATCACAATAATGTGTTTTTGCCGCTTTTGCAAAACTTCAGAATATTTCAATGTACGTATTGAATGTTTTTTTCTTGAATGAAGTTGATTTCTGACTTTCAAATAATGATCGCGTTGTCAGAGCTTTCTTCATTCTTCACTTTGACGTATTTATAGACATAGCAGTCTAACGTAAACTTTTCTTCAATTGGAAAGATCTGTGTAAAATCAGCTTCCTGATATTCTTCCAAATTCTTTTTGTCTTCTTTCCAATTCTGTTAATCAACGGTTATTTCAATCTGAAGCTATTGGTGGCACTGATATGGTAATGCGGCGCTCTGTTTTACCATTGTCAGAGTGAGTTTGTACTTATTTTGTCTTGTTGCTTAATAAGTCTACTGACTTCTCCTTTACTGTATATCTGCTAGACATGTGATCAGCTGATGTCCTTTCCATCATATGCTGGATAGTTACATTACTTAGTCTGTTGAACTAAGGTCAACTAATGACTTCTTCTGCTGGTACTCTTGTTCCAGTGGACGTTCACTCTCTGCATCCGATGGATGATAACTCTTGGTCTTTTGACCCGGTATATCTATTTTTATCTTTTCACCTGGTAGATGTATTTTCACCCGGTGGATGTCTTTTAAGCTTTTCCCCGGTAGGTGTCTTTTCACCCGATAGATGATATATTTGTCCTTTAGTATCCGGTGGACCTTTGTAGAGTTATTCAACATTCTCTTTATCAGTAGGCTTCGATGCAGTAGACACTTCAAGCAGTAGATGTTTGTGATCACCAAACCTTGTTAAGTATTTATGATAAAAAAATTTAATTCAATTATCTAATAATGATTATTAAAAATGGATTAACTTTGATTTTTTTATATATATATAAAATCATATAGTAAAATATTTTGGGATAGTCTATGACATAATAAAAAAGGTATTTATGCATATATAAAAACATTTATGTGTTTTTTAAAAAAATTAAATATTAATATATATTTTTTACGTTCAAAAGATTGAAACAAATTGAGAAATGAAAATCAAACCAAGTCTTAACATCCATTTAGCCGTGAAGCAGTTAGACAAATAATATTTGTCTGATAATTCCATTAAATTATTGTTTAAAACGGGTTAAAAATTAACTCAATTAAATAAATTATTGTTAATTAACTCAATTAATTAAAAATTAATTACTATATGTGCATTGCTTTCACGTTCTTAATTTTTTTTTGAAGTTTCATATTAGATTAAATTTATTTCACATGAATGATTATAAAAATTTGACTTATACGAATATAATTTTACTTTTCTAAAACTTAAATTAACTTTCTATATTGATGTCAAAAAATGGAATTAACTTGATTGAACAAAAGAATGAGAAAACCCAACATGATTTGCAATTTTCTCGTAACAAATATTTTTCTGAATTTCATATATGCCAATATAACTGTTAGTTTATGAATGAACTTTTAAAAATTTCCCAAATTACTACATTATTATATTATACAATTAATTTAAATAAATTGTAAAAAAGTATTGTGATATCCCCGAAATGATTATGTGTAATTGAACATTAATTGCGTTATGTGAGGATTATGGTGTTAATTTATTGGTGATGATTTATTAATATTGGGAAATGCTTAGTCATGTGGTGGTCATGGCCTAGTAATGCATTTCAGGGTGCATGTGATATATGTTGAGAATTTGGGTTACGGAATGATTATTTGGGGTGGTGTTGTTTGTTTTGGTAAAGCATGTTTAATTGGAATTTGAAGTATTTTATTGAATAAATACTATAAAATATCATGTGTAGATATTTTAATACATCATGCTAATTACCGTGACACAAATTAACACTTATCATACTTCAACTACACAATTAAACCCCACCACTCATTCATGCCCATACCTCCCATACCTCACCTTACCATCCCATCACTCAACTCACTTCATTCTTTACCACTCAAAATCCTCCCCCTCTCTCCTAACAAAAAAACGTCCAGCACCTAGCAAGGGGAAGGAGAAGAAGACTTGAAATTTAGTTGCTTGATCTTGCTAAAGTTGGAGCCAAAGTGGTAAGGAAACTAGTAGTGTTAATTGTTGCACATTTTCTTGGTTGAGGAGAGTTATTCTTTTGAGTGGAAATGGCATGTCTTGATGAGTTTTGTTGAAGACAATGTTTTGTGTTGCTTTATAGTAGTATATTGGTGTATTTTGCATGTTAAGTTGTTGGGTTATAGTGGTTTGTGGTATGTTTTTTAGTAGCCTTTGAAATGTGTTCGAAAATGGCGATTTCTCGTGATTGCAGACTTCGGCGATCAATCGGTGCGTTCTTCCCGATCGATCGCGAGAACCAGAGTACGAGGCAGAAACATTCGGCGATCGATCGCGAGATTTGAGCGATCGATCGGTGAAGTCAGCGATCGATCGGCATGTCTTCAGCGATCGATCGCGGAATACAGAATTTTGAATGTTGAGGCAGTAGCATCTCGCGATCGATCGGGGCTTATTGGCGATCGATCGCGAGAAGCCAAATGTTGTGTTTTGATTAATTATTGTAGGATTTTTGGTATTGGGCTATTATTGGCATCTAATATTGTGTTGTACACTTGTGTAGAGCCTTCACAGATAGCCAGACAACGCAGGGGATAGAGTCCTGCAACATACCATATTTTGGAAAGGTACGTAGAAGACGTACGGGCACCCAACGGTAACATGTAATTTATATACGCATTGGGATATGCATTGTAGATGCAAGTGTGTATTGACTTGTGCATGGTAGATTCAAATACATGTTGATCCATACATTATGATTGCATATGTATATGTTGATTGATTGATGCGCATCCCATGAGTCATGGTTATCACCTTGATGATTTTAGTGCTTGCCGCTATTTATTTTTGTGCCGCTAAATGTGAAGCGAGGGGTGGGAGTACCGCATGTCACATTGAAGCGAGGTTATCATATGAAGTGAGGAAAGAATATTTGCCGCTAAATGTGAAGCGAGGGGTGGGAGTACCGCATGTCCATTGAAGCGAGATTATTCTATGCCGCTTATATGTGAAGCGAGGGGCATTAAAATACATTGTGATAAACGGACTAGGGATTGGTTTGAGGATTTGAGGAATTGAAATATGTCATGACATTTGTTTAAAACCATAATATCATTCATTGATTCGATTATGAGTTATGGTACAGGGACAACCAAAAGGGGGGGGGGGGGTTTAAATGCATTGGAATACATGAAGTATTTTGTATTTATGGTTTATGCATTTACGCTTTTATTCATATTGTGTTGAATATGAATTAATATGTGCTCATGTGTTGGGGGTTGTCCTTGTAGGTGCATTTGGCATGGAGAACCAGGGTCGGGGTTGATGTGTGAGCTGTAAGGAGTGCTTCAAGGATAGCAGAACAGAATCTCCCTTTTTGTATAGTTTCTACATAGAGTAGAGTAAAACTATAGTTTCACACTCTTTTGTTAGGAATGTAACTAATTCCTTTTTGAGATTTTTTTTTTGGTACTGTAACTCTTAAGCTCACGGCATAGACACGGTCTATTACTCTGATTTATGCATGATTAGTTCTCTTAATTGCACCTTATAACGTTGTTAGATAACGGGGTCTCACATTTAGTGGTATCAGAGCAGTGGTTAGAGAACCAGGGAACGAGTGAAGGGTAGCCTTTAGAAACAAGTTGGTTAGGTATTCATTGGTGGGCATGTTTATGCATGTAATGCATACTTTGCGTATAATTTGTTATACTAACATGCTTATGAATATTATTACTCTTGTTATCTAACGGCTTATATTATGAACTGCTTTTGGTATTGTTGTTAACCCCTGTGTTACAATATGGAGGCTATTAATCTGGAGAACCTCAATGAAGAGGTGGGAGATGTAGGCAGCATCAATGCCAGTATTGCTCAGACAATTCCTCTGCCGCCACCTGCTGTAGGCGTAGAGCCTAGTGCACAGATACTGCTACCAGGGGAGCTTAGTTTGACCCAGTTCTTGAGCTACCATCCGCCGCTCTTTGAAGAACTGAGACAGGGGAAGAAGCAGAGGAGTGGCTAGAACGACTTGAGCAGATATTTGTATCAGCGCCCTGTGCAAGGACTGCCTGGCTGAGGTTGGCAGAGTTTCAGTTAGCAAAGAAGTCTTCCATGTGGTGGAAGACAACAGTTATGGAAATGAGGGCTCAAGGCATGTGTGGGGTCCTCTTTTCTTAATACATTATGTATCATGTTAACATACATATGTGTATCATGTTAACATACATATGTGAGTCTGAATTAAGTAATAATATACACTGATTAAGAGTATCTTACTAGTTAAGTTGTTACAGATATAAGATGTACCAAACCCTGATACAAAAACCAACTAACTTTGTTCTCTACATAGACATTACATGTAAAATTAACAACCTAAGCCAGTACAACTCCTATGCAGTGGTTCACCTCGCAGCGGAATAAGACTCACGATTCCCACGTCTATGCAATCCTACAGAAACATTCACAAAACGTGAGTATAGATAAACAACTATCTCAGTGCGATATCAAAACACAATATCAATAACAATGATAAAGCACAATAAATCATCAAATGTGAATGTTCTGTATCATGCATCCACCAATGCATCATGTCATGACATGTCTCAACAAGTACCCTATTATCACGAGACTAAAATGATATGCCTATTCAGCTCAATATGTCAGTGGAACCACCTCACATCTTCATATTAGCAGCACATATCATAGTACCGTCCTCAAATGATAATAGCCAGAGCATATACCCAAAAACCAGCGTATATCTCTATATAGCATAACCGAGCATATACCCAAACCAGGCGTATATCTCTCTGTCACATAACCGAGCATATATCCAAACCAGGCATATATCTCTATGTAACATAACCAAGCATATACCCAATACCATGCGTATATCTCAAATGCATAACCGAGCATATACCCAAACCAGGCGTATATCTCTACCACATGATATCCATGAATGTACAGGCATATGATACTACCAATCATATGATAATAATACAACACAATTCATATGATATCAATCTTATAACATCATCACACAATATCTATACTCCGTACGTCAACACGTACCTGTACTGCGACACAAACGAGATAAATTAGGCGTCACTGGCTAAGTGCCTCGTTGTCCTGTCCCCTGAGATGATGCTACAACAATGCCAACAATATATCATGTTATCATAGGCATTAAAATCAAATTCTACAAAAATATAACATTTTTCAACATTTTGGCACTGGCGATCGATCGCTATTTCTCACCGATCGATCGCCATACTGTTCTGCCCCCTCGCGATCGATCGCCAAAGTGTTCTGTTTGCTCGCGATCGATTGCCACATTTTCACCGATCGATCGCTACATGTATAAACCGCCTTCAAATTTACTCTGCCTCGGCGATCGATCGCCACAAAGCTCGCGATCGATCGCCGATGTCCAGAAAGTTTAGAACATGGCGATTTTCAAGCTTATCTCCATGGTTCTTCTCCTATACCTCATCTTGAACCATTTCAACATGTTTCTTGCAATCCCTAGGAACATATTTACATGTTTCTAACATCATAGATTCCAATTCAAAGCATAGAAACATGATACAATTCTTCACATGAACATTGGATAGTTTACTTCACATATGCAACACCAATGACATAATTCAAATGTAAAGCTATGAATTCTTACCAAGATGTGAAGAAATCACTTCACCTAACTTCCTAGCTCAAATCACAAGTGAAAAACCAAGCTTCAACTAATAAAATCTCTAAGGGTTTGGAGAGGAGCTTTGTAGAGATTTTGAGGTGAAAGTGGTGTAGTATGTGATTCCACCTCCCTAATCCACTTGATATAGATCCTTAGTTCCCTAATTCACTTGCTATCATGTCATTTAGAGGTATTTACATGTTAAGTAACATGTACATGAAATGAACTCCAAATTCAAATGCAATTCCAATTGCAAGTAAATTCACATGCATAATCAAATGCCTACTAGTTCATGACTTGATATGTTATTATATCATTATACACCATGTTTCATTCCTTGCCCTTGCCATATATCATTTTATACATGTATTATTTCATTCTTGGTTCCACCCGAACCCCCAATATCATACCGCTAATTGATATAATTACACCATAATCATATCACACGTGTATACAACAAATCGAGGCATTACAATTCTCCCCCACTTATTGAATTTCGTCCTCGAAATTGCATATACAACTATGCATGTATAAGTATGCAACGCAACAATCCGACTATATGAAGCAAGGAAACATGATCATATATGTAACAGTACAGTATGTACGTACCAACAATATCATAAAACTGTAAAATCATACCAGAAAACAAATCCGGATACCGTTGCATCATATGCTGATCCGTCTCCCACGTTGCCTCTTCGACACCCCGTCTGTCCCACTGTACCTTAACCATAGGAATCACCTTATTACGCAACCTGCGTTCAGTTCGATCCAAGATCATAACCGGTCGTTCCTCATACGACACATCTGTATCCAACTGTACATCAGGTAGCTGTAATACATGACTCGGATCTGGTTCATATTTCCTTAACAGTGAAACATGAAAAACATCATGAATACTACTCAATGCCGGCGGTAGTGCCAAGCGATATGCCAACGTACCAATACGTTGCAACACCTCATACGGACCAACATACCGTGGAGACAATTTTCCACGCTTACCAAACCGTACTACACCTTTAAAAGGTGAGATTTTTAAGAACACACGGTCACCAACTTGAAATTCAAGTGGTCTACGTCGCTTATTGGCATAAGCAGCCTGTCTGTCCTGAGCAGCTTTAAGTTTCAATCTAATTACCTTTACTTTCTCTTCCATGTCATGAATCATATCCGGTCCATGTAAGGAAGACTGATCCACATCATCCCAATATAATGGCGATCTACATCGTCGCCCATACAAAGCCTCAAATGGTACCATCTGTATACTAGACTGATAACTATTGTTATATGAAAATTCCACTAATGGCAACGACTCTTGCCAAGAGGTATCAAACTCTAATACACAGGCACGCAACATATCCTCAAGCGTCTGTATCGTACGCTCTGTTTGTCCATCTGTCTGAGGATGATATGATGTACTCAACCGTACTTCAGTTCCCAACGCTGTCTGTAATCCTTCCCAAAAATGAGAAGTAAACCTCGGATCCCTATCCGATACAATGGAAACTGGAATACCATGTAGTCTCACTACATGTTGAATGTACAACTGTGCCATTCTTAGATATGTAAATGTCATACAATATGGCACAAAATGAGATACTTTGGGGAGTCGGTCAACAATCACCCAAATAGCATCGCAACCAGAAGACGTCCGTGGCAAATGAGTCACAAAATCCATCGTGATATGTTCCCATTTCCACTGAGGAATTTCCAAACTATGTAATTCACCTCCTGGTCTCTGTCTTTCCGCTTTCACTTGTTGACAGATCAAACACCGTTTCACAAAGCTCAACACATCCTGTTTCATATGTTTCCACCAAAATTGGGTACGTAAATAATGATACATTTTCTTTCCTCCAGGATGTATATTGTATCTACTACAATGAGCACGTTGTAGTAGTTCTTGGCGTAGTCCTAATGAAGCAGGTACTACCCAACAATTTCTGTACTTCAAAGTTCCATCACTTGTAAGTACAAATTGAGATGTTTGTCCTTGACTTATCCTTTCCTTACATTGTTGTACTTCATCATCAGTTAGTTGTGCCGTTCTGATTTTCTCAAAAATGTCGGGTTCAACCAACAATGTTGATACCCGTACTGGTACTATTTCCATATCAAAATCATAAACCAAAGTACAACAAGACGTCATTAAAGCAGATAAATGAATCATCTCATCAGCCGTATGATGTACCTTTCGACTCAAGGCATCTGCTGTAAGATTAGCTTTTCCTGGATGATATTCAATCTCACAATCATAATCTTTCAACAGATCCATCCATCTCCTTTGTCTCATATTCAACTCTGCTTGAGTGAATAGAAATTTTAGACTCTTATGATCTGTGTATATGGTAAACGACGTACCATATAAATAATGTCGCCATATTTTCAATGCAAAGACAATGGCAGCCAATTCCAGATCATGCACTGGATATCTCATTTCATGTGGCTTCAACTGTCGTGATGCATAAGCCACTACATGTTTGTTCTGCATCAATACACAACCCAAACCAAGTAAAGATGCATCAGTATATAATGCAAACCTGTCATGCTCCGATGGAATGATCAAGACTGGAGCTGTAGTCAATCGATGTTTCAATTCCTGAAAACTACGCTCACAAGCCTCTGACCATTGAAATGATACTCCCTTCTGTGTCAAATGTGTCAATGGTTTGGCGATCGCTGAAAATCCTTCAACGAACCGTCTATAATATCCAGCCAAACCCAAGAAACTACGAATCTCTGGCACAGAAGTAGGTGCTGACCAATTCAACACTGCTTCCACTTTCTTTGGATCAACTGATATCCCTTATGCTGAAATAACATGTCCCAAAAAGCCAACACTAGTCAACCAAAACTCACACTTACTGAGTTTGGCATACAAATGATGTGTCCTCAACAATTGCAATACCATATGCAAATGTTGAACATGTTCTGCATCACTCTGCGAATAGATCAGTATATCATCGATAAAGACAATGACAAATCGATCAAGGTATTCTTGGAAAACCCGATTCATTAAACTCATAAAGACAGCAGGAGCATTTGTCACTCCAAATGGCATCACCAGAAACTCATAATGTCCATAACGAGTTCTGAATGCTGTCTTCTGTATATCACCCTCTCTCACACGTATTTGATGATATCCTGACCTCAAATCAATCTTAGAATAAATCCTTGATCCCTGCAACTGATCAAACAAATCATCAATACGAGGAAGAGGATATTTATGCTTTATTGTTACCTTGTTCAATTGTCTATAGTCAATACACAATCTCATTGTCCCATCCTTCTTCTTAACAAATAAAACCGGAGCACCCCAAGGCGATACACTAGGACGTATGTACCCCTTGTCCAATAAGTCTTGCAATTGAGTTTTCAACTCTTTCAATTCAGTTGGTGCCATCCGATAAGGAGCCCGTGAAATTGCAGAAGTACCCGGTATTAAATCAATACCAAATTCCACTTCTCGACTCGGTGGGAATCCAGGTATCTCATCTGGAAACACATCCGCATATTCTGCAACCACTGGTATCTCTTCCACTTTCCTTTCTAGTTTCTGTTCAGTGATATCAAGGGCATAAATCAAATAACCCGCAGGTCCACGCTCTAACAAACGCGACATTCGGATTGCTGATATCAAAGGAATCCTTGCCCTCGATCCCTGGCCATAAAATAACCATTGATTGCTAGTATCAGACTGAAATCTCACAATCTTCTGACAACAATCCACAACAGACTGATATTTACTCAACACATCGATTCCAAGGATGCAATCAAAATCTGTCATGTCTAACACAATCAAATCAGCTTGTAGTCCATATTCAATCTCAAACTGAATATCACAATCAGACACACTCTGACAAGTCATCACAGTAGTTCCCATGGGTGTCCAAACATAAAGAGGCATCAACAGTGGAGACGAGCATATATGATACCGATCAATAAATGCTTGTGCAATAAAAGAATGTGATGCACCAGTATCAATCAACAGTAAAGCAGGATAAGTAAACAAAGTACACTTACCCGCTATCACAGCATCAGGAGTTGTCTCTGCTTCCTCCCTATTCAGTGCATACACCCGAGCCGGAGGTGTTCCTGTCCTCTGTCCTCCACCAGACTGTGGTACACCCTGTGGTCTCTGTTGTACTGTAGTCTCTGAAATGGGTCCTCTCCTCTGTTGTCCACCCACTTGAGTATAATCACGGATCACATGTCCTGGCCTCCCACAACGGAAACAAACTACTGGATTGAATTGAGGACAATCTCGTTTCAAATGTGGTCCACCACATTTAAAGCATTGCACACCACTGCCACTACTACTACCTTGGAACTGTCCCTTAGATTTTCGATCACCCCCTTTTTGTGATCCAAAACGTTTCCCACTAAACCTAGATGAAGATGCACCACCGCGTGATGATTTAAATGGTTCTCCTCTAGGTCTCATACTTTCAGATGTAGGTGGTTGAGCTTGTCCAACATCCTTATATACTCCTACAGCAATCTCAGCCATCTCGGCTCTAGTCAACGCTTCTTCATATGATGTAGGGTTATTGGACATTACCCTATCAAACAATTCAGGCCTCAATCCTTTCACAAACTGTCTGATCTTTGCTTTTGTGTTTACAGCGATATGTGGCACATACCGGAGCAAAGAAGAATAGTGCACAGCATAATCAGATACTGTCATTGATCCCTGTCTCAAGTTTGTAAATTCATCCTCTTTCCTCTGCCTTGCAGCAACAGAGAAATAATGCTCCAGAAACTTCGTTCTAAACACATCCCAGTTCACTGTTTGTCCTTGAGCCCTCAACTCAAGTACTGTGGATTTCCACCACATCATAGCTTTCTTAGCTAACTAGAATTCAACTAAACGTAACCAAGCAGTCTTGGCACACGGTGCTGACACAAATATCTGTTCCACACGTTCTAGCCACTCCTCTGCCAGTTCCCCTGATTCAGTCCCCTCAAACCTGGGTGGCTGATAACTCAGAAATTGCCAGGTAACAGTACCTGTTCCACTGTCCCTTGCTCAATCGGTGGTGGTGGCACAGGCGCTATCCTCACACTCGCATTGCCACTCATGGCATCCCCAACATCCTCATGATACCCTCTGTCTGTCATAACTGTATAACAAGGGTTAACAAGAACATTCACAAGTGTATAACATGTTAGAATAACATCATATGCCAAATTACATGCTATTATCATTCTCAAAGTGTTTAGGTAACTCCCTAAGACACTTCCACTACCCATGTTCACCCCGTTCTCGAACCACTGCTCTGATACCACTAATGTGGGGTCCTCTTTACTTAATCCATTATGTATCATGTTAACATACATATGTGTATCATGTTAACATACATATGTGAGTCTGAATTAAGTAATAATATACACTGATTAAGAGTATCTTACTAGTTAAGTTGTTACAGATATAAGATGTACCAAACCCTGATACAAAAACCAACTAACTTTGTTCTCTACATAGACATTACATGTAAAATTAACAACCTAAGCCAGTACAACTCCTATGCAGTGGTTCACCTCGCAGCGGAATAAGACTCACGATTCCCACGTCTATGCAATCCTACAGAAACAAAAACAAAACGTGAGTATAGATAAACAACTATCTCAGTGCGATATCAAAACACAATATCAATAACAATGATAAAGCACAATAAATCATCAAATGTGAATGTTTTGTATCAAGCATCCACCAATGCATCATGTCATGACATGTCTCAACAAGTACCCTATTATCACGAGACTAAAATGATATGCCTATTCAGCTCAATATGTCAGTGGAAGCACCTCACATCTTCATATTAGCAACACATATCATAGTACCGTCCTCAAATGATAATAGCCAGAGCATATACCCAAAAACCGGCGTATATCTCTATATAGCATAACCGAGCATATACCCAAACCAGACGTATATCTCTCTGTCACATAACCGAGCATATATCCAAACCAGGCATATATCTCTATGTAACATAACCAAGCATATACCCAATACCAGGCGTATATCTCAAATGCATAACCGAGCATATACCCAAACCAGGCGTATATCTCTACCACATGATATCCATGAATGTACAGGCATATGATACTACCAATCATATGATAATAATACAACACAATTCATATGATATCAATCTCATAACATCATCACACAATATCTATACTCCGTACGTCAACACGTACCTGTACTGCGACACAAACGAGATAAATTAGGCGTCACTGGCTAAGTGCCTCGTTGTCCTGTCCCCTGAGATGATGCTACAACAATGCCAACAATATATCATGTTATCATAGGCATTAAAATCAAATTCTACAAAAATATAACATTTTTCAACATTTTGGCACTGGCGATCGATCGCTATTTCTCACCGATCGATCGCCATACTGTTCTGCCCCCTCGCGATCGATCGCCATCTCTCGCGATCGATCGCCAAAGTGTTCTGTTTGCTCGCGATCGATCGCCACATTTTCACCGATCGATCCCTACATGTATAAACCACCTTCAAATTTACTCTGCCTCGGCGATCGATCGCCACAAAGCTCGCGATCGATCGCCGATGTCCAGAAAGTTTAGAACATGGCGATTTTCAAGCTTATCTCCATGGTTCTTCTCCTATACCTCATCTTGAACCATTTCAACATGTTTCTTGCAATCCCTAGGAACATATTTACATGTTTCTAACATCATAGATTCCAATTCAAAGCATAGAAACATGATACAATTCTTCACATGAACATTGGATAGTTTACTTCAAATATGCAACACCAATGACATAATTCAAATGTAAAGCTATGAATTCTTACCAAGATGTGAAGAATCACTTCACCTAACTTCCTAGCTCTAATCACAAGTGAAAAACCAAGCTTCAACTAATAAAATCTCTAAGGGTTTGGAGAGGAGCTTTGTAGAGATTTTGAGGTGAAAGTGGTGTAGTATGTGATTCCACCTCCCTAATCCACTTGATATAGATCTTAGTTCCCTAATTCACTTGCTATCATGTCATTTAGAGGTATTTACATGTTAAGTAACATGTACATGAAATGAACTCCAAATTCAAATGCAATTCCAATTGCAAGTAAATTCACATGCATAATCAAATGCCTACTAGTTCATGACTTGATATGTTATTATATCATTATACACCATGTTTCATTCCTTGCCCTTGCCATATATCATTTCATACATGTATTATTTCATTCTTGGTTCCACCCGAACCCCCAATATCATACCGCTAATTGATATAATTACACCATAATCATATCACACGTGTATACAACAAATCGAGGCATTACAGCATGTTGGTGGACTGGACTGTTTTTAGAACCCGATTCCTTAATCGGTACTTCTCTGCAGCTGCCAGACAATTGAAGGAGGACGAGTTCACTAATTTGAAACAGGGTAGCATGACTGTATCAGATTATGTCATGCAGTATTCTTCACTGCTGAGGTATGTGCCTCACATCGCTATAAATGGTCACGCCAAGATGAGGCATTTCCTAAAGGGTCTGAGACCGGAGCTTTTTGATCGGGTTGTTTCCAACAACCCCAGCTCATTTGATGATGCTCTGACTAGAGCGGAGCTGGCAGAGATTAGAGTGAGTGTGTACAAGAAACCTATACCACCACAAAGACCAGTTGCAGAGAGCCTGAAGCCACGAGGGGACAAGTTTAAGCCTCGTGGGGCTTCTTCATCTTCTCGATTTAGTGGGAAGAGGTTTCAGAATCAGAAGCAAGGAAATAGGAGGAATAATGTGCCAAGTAATCGAGGATCAGCGTAGGGAAATAGGACAAGAGAAAGCAAGTGTAACAACTGTGGAGGACCGCACTTGCCACGTGATTGTCCAGCCTGTTACAGTTGTGGCAAGATGGGCCACATCGCTCGGTATTGCCCCGGTCAGGGAAGATAGACGGACTTTGGACCGAGTAGGCCGAGATTTGATGCTGAGACAGTACCTTAGAGATAGCAGATTGTGCCTCGACCACCGGGAGGTCCGGCAATGGGACCACCGTAGGGTCAAGTGTACGTACTGACTCGAGAGCAGGCAGAGGCAGCCCCAGTGGAGGTGATTGCTGGTACGTGCCATTTATTTACGTACCCTGCCTTTATTTTGATAGATACAGGTGCTTCCCATTCTTTCATATCTTCTGCCTTTGTTGAGGGACACCATATGTGCCCGTCTCCGTTGCCCACGCCTCTCATGGTCTCGACACCCACCGGAAGGCATGTGATTGTGGATCGACTGATCTCTGACTTCCTCATTTATTTTGAGGGCAATGATTTGAGGGCGGATCTGATTTTGCTGGATATGGCAGACTTTGATTGTATTGTGGGCATTGATGTGCTGAATAGATATCAGGCCGTGGTTGATTTCCGTCAGAGGATGATACGTTTCCAATCCGATCAGGGATTGCAGTGGATCTTCTATGGGGACGGTTCCCGTCTGAAGATTCCGTTGATTTCAGCAGTTAAGATGACACAGTTGTTGGAACGGGGTCACACTGGCTATCTTATTTATGCCGTGGACGTATCAGAGAAAAAGGAAGAGTTGAGGATTGAGGATATACCGGTAGTCGCGGAATTTACCTATGTGTTTCCGGAAGAAATTCCAGGATTCCCTCCGATCAGAGATGTTGAGTTTGGGATTGAGTTACTACCAGGGACATTTGCTATTTCTCGTGCTCCTTATAGGATGGCACCGGCGGAACTGAGGGAGCTGAAAGTACAATTACAGGAACTTCTCGACAAGGGATACATACGTCCTAGTATATCACCTTGGTGTGCTCCAGTCCTGTTTGTAAAGAAAAATGATGGTTCGATGCGCTTGTGCATCGATTACCGTCAGTTGAATAAGGTGAGGATTAAGAATAAATACCCTCTTCCACGGATTGATTACCCATTTGATCAGCTTCAGGGCACAGAACTGTATTCCAAGATTGACTTGAGGTCAGGATACCATCAGATACGGGTTAGAGCTGATGACATTCAAAAGACAGCGTTTCGGACTCGGTATGGGCACTACGAGTTCTTAGTTATGCCGTTTGGTGTGACGAATGCCCCGTCTGTCTTTATGAGCTTGATGAACAGAGTGTTTCAGAAGTATCTTGATCAGTTTGTGATCGTATTTATTGACGACATTCTTGTCTATTCGAGAAGTAAGGAGGAGCATGCCAATCATTTGAAGACGGTGCTTCAGATCCTCAGAGATCATCAGTTGTACGCCAAAGTCAGCAAGTGTGAGTTCTGGCTGAACAGCGTAGCATTTCTGGGTCATATTATCTCTAGAGATGGGATATCAGTAAACCCCAGGAAAGTAGAGGCAGTAATGGATTGGTCTACGCCTACTTCAGTACCCGAGATTCGGAGTTTTCTTGGTTTGGCCGGTTATTATCGACGCTTCGTCGAAGGGTTTTCTAAGATTGCCAAACCACTGACGCAGCTAACTCAAAAGGGAGTTCCATTCTTTTGGTCGGAAGCTTGTGAGCAAAGCTTCCAAGAGTTGAAGCACAGATTGACTTCGGCACCAGTATTGGTGATTCCCAGGGAGAACAAGCGGTTCATCCTCTATACTGATGCATCCCTTCAGGGTTTAGGATGCGTGCTGATGCAGGATAAGCATGTAGTGGCTTACGCGTCAAGGCAGTTGAAATCGCATGAGATGAGGTATCCAATCCATGACTTGGAGTTAGCGGTATAGTGTTTGCTTTGAAGATATGGCGACACTACTTATATGGTACATCATTTACAATCTACACCGATCACAAGAGCCTTCTTGTTTACGCAGGCTGAGCTGAATATGAGACAAAGAAGATGGATGGACCTATTGAAAGACTATGATTGTGAAATCGAGTACCATCCGGGTAGAGCAAATTTGACAGCCAACGCTTTGAGTCAGAAAGTGAAGAACACAGCAGAGGATGTGTGGGGTCTTCCCACCTTAACAGTGATTAATAGACATAAGAAGGACTAATCATGCATTAAGGTAACATCTTAAGGTTTTGGTTGTTACACGAGCTAACAGGATTACAGGCCAAAAAAATACAAAACTTCAAAAATAATTCATTACATTCCAAAAGAATGTCATTTAGATTTACACTACTCCTAGAGTAGATACTAATCATAACTTGAATCCTATGCATTCCTGTGTCCCTAGTAGCTCACTGCCTCAACCCGACCCTTAGTCCTTTCGTCCAAGAGTGTACCTACAGGGACAACACATCATGAGCATATATAATCTTACTTAACATTATAAACATCATAGTAAATGCATGAAACATTAGTTAAGTAATATGCTGGTTATACATTCACTTCTTATTGTTGTCCCTGATTTAGAATCATGCATATGGGGCATCTTACCCCCGTGGCATCTTACCACATCATCATCGTATGGCCTCTTACCATATGGGGCATCTTACCCCGTGGCATCTTACCACAATACATCGCATGGCCTCTTACCATGTGGGGCATCTTACCCCGTGGCATCTTACCACAATACATCGCATGGCCTCTTACCATGTAGGGCATCTTACCCCGTGACGTCTTACCACAATACATCACATAAATGTCATCATATAAGCATCGTATAAGCAATAAACATCATATGAACTTCATCGTATAAACATCATGTAAACATCATCGTGTGACATCGTATAAACACCGTCATTTCATCGTGAATACTCATGCAATAAAAGCATAGTTGTAGAATAGAGATGTGTGTTACCGTCCGATGCCCGTACGCTTCTTACGTACCTTTTTCAAAAGGAGGAGGAGTCAACAGACTTTATCTCCTAGATGGTGCAGGTACCTGGGATGGTTCTACAAGACCACATAATACCATATTAGATGCCTCAAAACCATCTTACATCATAACCTTAACAAAATAAAACATCATCATAATTTTCAACTTTCTGCCTCTCTCGATCGATCGGCCCTAGGTCTCGATCGATCGAGACACTGTGCACTAACAGTGTCTTGGCTTCCTGCCTCGCTCGATCGATCGAACATTTTACCGATCGATCGAAGAGCTTCACCGATCGATCGAGAAATCCTTCGATCGATCGGCACCAAAATTTTGAAAACATGTTTAGACCTTCTGTCTCGCTCGATCGATCGGGACCAAATCTCGATCGATCGAGAGCTCTGAAAAAAATCGGGATTTCCCAGATTTTTGAGCACCTCATTTCACACCATCTTTTCTACTTCATAACACATCTTTCTTGCTAAAAATAACATGTGAAGAACTTCATAAAACATCCATGTAAGCACGTAAATCAAAGGTTTAACAAAACCTAAGCCAACATGCATCATAACATCATCATAAACTTAGAGTTCAACCAACTTACAGAAAACAGGGCATCATGGCATTACCCAGATTTTCGAGCACATAGTTTCATAACTAGAAATCTATCACATAAAACATGTAACATGCTCGAATAAACATGCTAGTAGTTACATAATACTACCATGTAAGCATCCCTACCAAGGTTCCACCCATACTTATATTTATCATGCAATAAAACATCCCACCAAAACCCAAGCTTAACCAAAGACCTCCGACAAAACAGAGTACACATCCTTACCCCTCTTCTTGCTCCTCTTTTTGCAAGGACTATGAACACTTTTACCAAGCTTTCCTTGCCTTAAAGCAGCTTGTTCTGGACGACCATGGAGGAGAGAAGGAGAGGAATTGATTGGAATGGGAGGAGAATGGGGCATGGTGGTGATTGGGCATGGGTTAAGCAAGTGGGGGGTATGGGCTTGTCAAGTGGGGGGCCGAGTGGCAGGGGGGTGGTGTGGGTTGGGTAGTCATGTGGTGTTTAATTGTGTCCCGGTATTTAGTACGATGTATTAAAATATCCTCACTCGATATTTTCTAACTTCATATAATTAATACATCCCTTAAAATACCCAACATGCTCCCCACATCATATCATCATAACATAAATCGTGGCCCCCAATTTAAATACACCATAACCCTTAAACATATCATAATTCATCATCATAGAACATAATCATATTACATTTCGGGGGTATTACATTACTCCCCTACTTATAAGATTTCGTCCCCGAAATCCACGTGCATCATCGTATCGAAACTAAACATAAAAACATACCAGAGAATAGTTCCGGATAGTGCTGCACCATATGCCGTTCCGTCTCCCACGTAGCCTCCTCGACACCCCGACGATCCCACTGAACTTTGACCATCGGTATAACTTTACTTCGTAGTCTGCGATCCTCTCGATCCAGAATTCTGATTGGTCGTTCTACGTAGGACACATCTGAGTCTAACTGAACTTCAGTAGGCTGTAAGACATGGGACGGGTCTGGCTCATACTTCCTCAACATAGAGACATGGAAAACATCGTGTATGCCAGACAAGGATGGCGGTAGAGCCAAACGATATGCCAAAGTACCGATACGCTGTAAAACTTAATATGGCCCAACATACCTCGGAGATAACTTTCCCCGCATCCCAAAACGAACCACGCCCCTGAAGGGCGAGATCTTTAAGAAGACCCTGTCTCCTAACTGGAATTCTAGCGGTCGTCGCCGCTTATTGGCATAGGCCGCTTGCCTATCCTGGGCCGCTTTCATCTTCAGGCGTATCAACTTTATCTTACCTTCCATATCCCTGATCATATCCGGTCCTCCGACCGCTTTGCTAGTCAAGTCCTCCCAATACAGCGGTGATCTACATCGTCGTCCATACAGAGCTTCAAAAGGGGCCATTTGAATGCTCGCTTGATAACTGTTATTATAGGAGAACTCCACCAGCGGCACTGAATCCTGCCACGGAGTATCAAACTCCATTAACACACGCCCTCAACATGTCCTCGAGCGTCTGAATGGTACGCTCTGTTTGGCCGTCTGTCTGAGGGTGATAGGCCGTACTCAGTCTCACCTCTGTGCCCAAAGCTGTCTGGAGACCCTCCCAGAAATGTGAAGTGAACCTCGGGTCCCTATCAGACACTATCGAGACTGGAATACCATGCAACCTCACCACATCCCGTATATACATCTGGGCCATCTTCAAGTATGTATATGACATACTGAAAGGGATGAAATGAGCCGTCTTCGTCAGCCTATCCACGATCACCCAGATCGCATCAAATCCTGAGGCCGTCCTAGGTAAGTGGGTCACAAAGTCCATAGATATATGCTCCCACTTCCATTCAGGCACCTCTAAGCTCTTCAGCTCACCACCAGGCCTCTGCCTCTCTGCCTTTACCTGTTGGCAGATCAAACATCTTTTAACGAAAACGATTACTTCACGCTTCATGCGTCTCCACCAGAATTGATCGCATAGATCTTTGTACATCTTCTTTCCCCCTGGGTGGATACTGAATCGACTACTGTGAGCTCGCTCCAATATTCCTCTACGTAGTTCTAGTGTATCTGGGACTACCCATCGGTTGCCCAGTCTCAAGGAATCATCCTCAGCCACTCTAAACTTAGATGGTTGGCCTTGAAGTACCAATGATGTCCACCTCTGAACCTCACTATCCGACTTCTGGGCCTTCCTGATCGCCTCAAATATGTCTGGCTCCGCCAATAGGGTCGACACTCGCACAGGCGACGTGTCTACATCGAAATCATAGCCCAGTTGGCAATAAGACGTCATCAAGGCTGACAAACACATAACATCCTCTGCAGTACTCTTCACCTTCCGACTTAAGGCGTCTGCTATCAAGTTTGCTTAACCTGGATGGTACTCAATTTCACAATCATAATCTTTGAGCAAATCCATCCATCTTCTTTGCCTCATATTCAACTCTGCCTGAGTGAATAAGAACTTCAGGCTCTTATGGTCCGTATATATAGTGAAAGACGTGCCATACAAGTAATGCCTCCAGATCTTTAAGGCGAATATGATGGCCGCCAATTCCAAATCATGCACTGGATACTTAGCTTCGTGTGGCTTCAGCTGCCTCGATGCATAAGCCACCACATGCTTATCTTGCATCAACACACAGCCCAAGCCCTGCAATGACGCATCCGTATACAAGGCGAACCTCTTATCCTCAGACGGAATCACCAGCACAGGCGCTGTAGTCAAACGGCGCTTCAGCTCTTGGAAGCTTTCCTCACAAGCCTCGGACCAAAAGAAGGGGACTCCTTTCTGAGTCAGCTGTGTCAGGGGTTTGGCAATCTTCGAAAAACCCTCGACGAAACGTCGGTAATATCCTGCCAAACCGAGAAAACTCCTTATCTCAGGTACAGAAGTGGGTGCAGCCCACTCCATCACAGCTTCAATTTTCCTTGGATCCACAGATATCCCGTGGCTAGATATGACATGGCCTAAAAATACCACGCTGTCCAACCAGAACTCGCACTTACTGAGCTTTGCATACAGCTGATGATCCCTAAGGATCTGAAGCACTATCCTCAAGTGTCTTACGTGCTCTTCTTCCGTCCGAGAGTAGATAAGTATGTCGTCAATGAAGACTATGACGAACTGATCCAAATACGGCTGGAACACCCTGTTCATCAAACTCATGAAGACAGCTGGGGCATTCGTCACCCCAAAAGGCATGACCATGAATTCATAGTGCCCATATCTAGTCCTGAAAGCCGTCTTCTGAACATCATCTTTTCTGACTCGAATCTGATGGTACCCCGACCTCAGATCGATCTTACTATAGAGCCTCGTACCCTGTAACTGATCGAACAAGTCATCGATCCTCGGAAGTGGATACTTGTTCTTTACTGTAGCTTTGTTCAACTGCCTGTAGTCAATGCATAGACGCATCGATCCATCTTTCTTCTTAACAAATAAGACAGGCGCACCCCATGGCGATACGCTAGGGCGTATGTAGCCCTTATCAAGGAGTTCCTGCAACTGTATCTTTAACTCCCTTAACTCTGCTGGTGCCATCCTATACGGGGCACGAGAAATTGCAGACGTCCCTGGTAGCAATTCAATCCCAAACTCGACCTCTCTCGTCGGTGGGAATCCGGGAATCTCCTCCGGAAAGACATCAGGAAACTCTGCCACTACGGGCACATCCTCAACCTTCAATTCCTTCCTCTTATCCGTCATGTCAACAGCGTAGATAAGATATCCTTCATGGCCTCGTTCCAATAGTTGTGTCATCTTGACAGCAGATATTAACGGAATCTTCGGACGGGAACCATCCCCATAAAATGTCCACTGGACTCCCAATACAGATCTAAATCGGACCGTCCTTTGCCTGCAGTTTACCACTGCCTGATACTTGTTCAGAACATCGATGCCCACAATGCAATCGAAGTCTGTCATTCCTAACACAATCAAATATGATCTTAACTCATTATCCTCAAAATAAATGAGGCCATCATAAACAATCTGATCCGTAGTCAAACTTCTTCCAGCGGGGGTCGAGACCATAAGAGGCATGGGGGACGGAGAAGTGCATATGTGGTGCCTTTCAACAAAACTCGTCGACACAAAAGAGTGTGACGCACCTGTGTCTATCAATATAAGAGCAGGGTGCGTAAATAAAAGACACGTACCCGCTATAACTTCCTCCGGGGCCGCCGTAGCCTGCTCCCTCGTCAAAGCATACACCTGTCCCTGAGGTGGCCCCGCGGGCTGACCTCCATACTGTCTTGGCACAAAGGGTGGCTGGTATTGTGCCGTTCTGTCCGCAGGTCTCCCCGTAGAGCTCTGCTGTCTTCCCCTGTTGGGACACCGCCGAGCAAAGTGGCCTCTGTCGCCACAGACATAACATCCTACGCAGTCCTTTGCCAAATGTGGCTGCCCACAAAGAGTGCACTGAACTCTTCCAGGTCTGTCTCCCTGAGACTGTCCTCTCCCAGATGGAGCATCATTCCTACCTTTCCCTTTCCATCGATCCTCGGGCCTCTTGCCACTGAATCTCGATGCCGGAGTGTTCCCCCTTGGCTTAAACCGATCACCTCTGGGCTTCAAATTGTCAGAAGTAGATCTCTGAGGGGGTACCGGAGGTGGCACAGCATCAGGATATGCACCGACTCCCAGTTCAGCTAGCTCAGTCGTGAGAGTGCATCATCAAAACAGGCAGGGCCATAAGTGATCACCCTGTCATACAGTTCAGGCCTCAAGCCCTTCATGAAATTCCGCATCTTCGCTTGAGTGCTTGCAGCTATGTGTGGCACATATCGTAGTAAGGAACAGTAATGTAGAGCATAGTCAGATACAGGCATGGTACCTTGTCTTAAACTGGTAAACTCATCCTCCTTGGCCTGTCTTGCAGCGGCTGAGAAATAGCGGTTTAGAAACCGCGTTCGGAACATCTTCCAATTCACTTCCTGTCCCAGAGCCTCTTGCTCAATCACTGTGGTTTTCCACCACATCAATGCCTTCTTGGACAGCTGAAATTCTGCTAATCGAATCCAGGCCATCTTTGCACAAGGCGCTGCCACAAATATCTGTTCGATCCTCTCTAACCATTCCTCAGCTTTCTCTCCTGATTCAGTTCCCTCGAACATCGGAGGTCGATACATCATAAACTGAGCCAAGCTCAATTCCCCAGGTAGCAACTGCTGTTCATAGGGTTCCTCTCCCAAGGCTGGTGGTGGCAATGGGTTCGTACGCCCAGCACTTGCATTTACACTAATGGCGTCACCCACTTCTATATTTGCTGCCATGCTGCAACACAAGGGTTAATAACAACACCAAAAGCAGTTCATAAAGCACATCGTTAGATAATTAAACATGTTAGCATAACATAGAAACTTCATATGCAAAATACACATAAAACATGTTCAATAGTAAGCACCTAGCTATCTTATTGCTAAGGCTACCCTTCGCTCATTCCCGAGTTATCTAACTTGGCTCTGATACCACTAATGTGGGGTCTTCCCACCTTAACAGTGATTAATAGACATAAGAAGGACTAATCATGCATTAAGGTAACATCTTAAGGTTTTGGTTGTTACACGAGCTAACAGGATTACAGGCCAAAAAAATACAAAACTTCAAAAATAATTCATTACATTCCAAAAGAATGTCATTTAGATTTACACTACTCCTAGAGTAGATACTAATCATAACTTGAATCCTATGCATTCCTGTGTCCCTAGTAGCTCACTGCCTCAACCCGACCCTTAGTCCTTTCGTCCAAGAGTGTACCTACAGGGACAACACATCATGAGCATATATAATCTTACTTAACATTATAAACATCATAGTAAATGCATGAAACATTAGTTAAGTAATATGCTGGTTATACATTCACTTCTTATTGTTGTCCCTGATTTAGAATCATGCATATGGGGCATCTTACCCCCGTGGCATCTTACCACATCATCATCGTATGGCCTCTTACCATATGGGGCATCTTACCCCGTGGCATCTTACCACAATACATCGCATGGCCTCTTACCATGTGGGGCATCTTACCCCGTGGCATCTTACCACAATACATCGCATGGCCTCTTACCATGTAGGGCATCTTACCCCGTGGCGTCTTACCACAATACATCACATAAATGTCATCATATAAGCATCGTATAAGCAATAAACATCATATGAACTTCATCGTATAAACATCATGTAAACATCATCGTGTGACATCGTATAAACACCGTCATTTCATCGTGAATACTCATGCAATAAAAGCATAGTTGTAGAATAGAGATGTGTGTTACCGTCCGATGCCCGTACGCTTCTTACGTACCTTTTTCAAAAGGAGGAGGAGTCAACAGACTTTATCTCCTAGATGGTGCAGGTACCTGGGATGGTTCTACAAGACCACATAATACCATATTAGATGCCTCAAAACCATCTTACATCATAACCTTAACAAAATAAAACATCATCATAATTTTCAACTTTCTGCCTCTCTCGATCGATCGGCCCTAGGTCTCGATCGATCGAGACACTGTGCACTAACAGTGTCTTGGCTTCCTGCCTCGCTCGATCGATCGAACATTTTACCGATCGATCGAGGAGCTTCACCGATCGATCGAGAAATCCTTCGATCGATCGGCACCAAAATTTTGAAAACATGTTTAGACCTTCTGTCTCGCTCGATCGATCGGGACCAAATCTCGATCGATCGAGAGCTCTGAAAAAAATCGGGATTTCCCAGATTTTTGAGCACCTCATTTCACACCATCTTTTCTACTTCATAACACATCTTTCTTGCTAAAAATAACATGTGAAGAACTTCATAAAACATCCATGTAAGCACGTAAATCAAAGGTTTAACAAAACCTAAGCCAACATGCATCATAACATCATCATAAACTTAGAGTTCAACCAACTTACAGAAAACAGGGCATCATGGCATTACCCAGATTTTCGAGCACATAGTTTCATAACTAGAAATCTATCACATAAAACATGTAACATGCTCGAATAAACATGCTAGTAGTTACATAATACTACCATGTAAGCATCCCTACCAAGGTTCCACCCATACTTATATTTATCATGCAATAAAACATCCCACCAAAACCCAAGCTTAACCAAAGACCTCCGACAAAACAGAGTACACATCCTTACCCCTCTTCTTGCTCCTCTTTTTGCAAGGACTATGAACACTTTTACCAAGATTTCCTTGCCTTAAAGCAGCTTGTTCTGGACGACCATGGAGGAGAGAAGGAGAGGAATTGATTGGAATGGGAGGAGAATGGGGCATGGTGGTGATTGGGCATGGGTTAAGCAAGTGGGGGGTATGGGCTTGTCAAGTGGGGGGCCGAGTGGCAGGGGGGTGGTGTGGGTTGGGTAGTCATGTGGTGTTTAATTGTGTCCCGGTATTTAGTACGATGTATTAAAATATCCTCACTCGATATTTTCTAACTTCATATAATTAATACATCCCTTAAAATACCCAACATGCTCCCCACATCATATCATCATAACATAAATCTTGGCCCCCAATTTAAATACACCATAACCCTTAAACATATCCTAATTCATCATCATAGAACATAATCATATTACATTTCGGGGGTATTACAGGATGTCATGTGGTTGTCAGCTATGCTGACTTCCTACTGTCAATTGGGTTTTGATTATAACGTGTCCGCTTCACCGGTACGTGTATCAACTTTATTAGCTGAGCCGGACATTTATAATCACATCCGGAAGGCTCAGGTAGCAGACGAAGAGGTCCAGAGATGGTTATCAGTGGTTCGTCTGGGTCAGCCATCAAGGGTCAGGATGGCTGAGGACGGCTCTTTGAGGCTTGGTGACCGATGGGTGGTTCCGAATATGCCGATTTGTGTAAGGGGATCTTACAGCGAGCTCATAGCAGCAGGATGAGTGTCCACCCGGGCGGGAGAAAGATGTACAAGGATTTATGTTACCAGTTTTGGTGGAAACAAATGAAACGAGATGTTACTACATTCGTTAAGTGACTCACTTCATTCCATACAGTATGACCTTCACCTATTTGAGGATGGCACAGTTATATGTTCGAGATGTGGTGAGACTGCACGTGATCCCTATTTCGATTGTGTCTGATCGAGATCCGCGGTTTACATCTCACTTCTGGGAAGGTCTTCAGTCAGCTCTGGATACAGAATTGAGGTTGAGCACAGCATACCATCCTCAAACGGATGGCAAGACCGAACGTACTATCCAAACGCTCGAGGACATGTTGAGGGCATGTGTGTTGGAGTTTGATGCTTCTTGGCAGGATTCAGTAGCCTTGGTAGAATTTTCTTATAACAATAGCTACTAGGCAAGCATACAGATGGCCCCTTTTGAGGCCCTCTACGGTAGACGTTGTAGTTCACCGTTATGTTGGGACGACGTGGATCGCAAATCAGTCGGAGGACCAGATTTGATCCGGGAAATGGAAGAGAAGATAAAGGCGATAAGGCAGAAAATGAAAGCAGCCCAAGACAGACAGACAGCGTATGCTAATCAACGGCGTCGTCCGTTAGAGTTTCAGTTGGGCGACAGGGTCTTTTTGAAGATCTCACCTTTCAGAGGTGTGGTGCGATTTGGAATTCGGGGGAAATTATCTCCGAGGTATGTCGTCCCGTACGAAATTTTACAGAGTATTGGTACTTTGGCATACCAACTGGCTTTACCACCCTATCTGTCTAGTATCCATGATGTGTTCCACGTATCTATGTCGCGGAAGTACGAGGCAGATCCTTCTCATGTGTTACAACCTTCTGAGGTTCAGATAGAGTCCGATGTATCCTATGTGGAGCGGCCTATTAGAATCCTGGGTCGTGCAGACCGTAGACTTCGGAACAAAGTGATACCTATGGTCAAAGTTCAGTGGGACCGTAGGCGTGTCGAAGAGGCCACGTGGGAGACGGAGCGACACATGGTGCAGCACCATCCGGAACTATTTTCTGGTATGTGATTTATGTTTTGTTTTGTTTTGGGTAAGTGCATGCTGATTTCGGGGACGAAATCTTATAAGTAGGGGAGTATTGTGATATCCCCGAAATGATTATGTGTAATTGAACATTAATTATGTTATGTGAGGATTATGGTGTTAATTTATTGGTGATGATTTATTAATATTGGGAAATGCTTGGTCATGTGGTGGTCATGGCCTAGTAATGCATTTCAGGGTGCATGTGATATATGTTGGGAATTTGGGTTACGTCATGATTATTTGGGGTGGGTGTTGTTTGTTTTGGTAAATCATGTTTAATTGGAATTTGAAGTATTTTATTGAATAAATACTATAAAATATCATGTGTAGATATTTTAATACATCATGCTAATTATGGGACACAAATTAACAATTATCATACTTCAACTACACAATTAAACCCCACCACTCATTCATGCCCATACCTCCCATACCTCACCTTACCATCCCACCACTCAACTCACTTCATTCTTTACCACTCAAAATCCTCCCCCTCTCTCCTCACAAAAAACGTCCAGCACCTAGCAAGGGGAAGGAGAAGAAGACTTGAAATTTAGTTGCTTGATCTTGCTAAAGTTGGAGCCAAAGTGGTAAGGAACTAATAGTGTTAATTGTTGCACATTTTCTTGGTTGAGGAGAGTTATTCTTTTGAGTGGAAATGGCATGTCTTCATGAGTTTTGTTGAAGACAATGTTTTGTGTTGCTTTATAGTAGTATATTGGTGTATTTTGCATGTTAATTTGTTGGGTTATAGTGGTTTGTGGTATGTTTTTGAGTAGCTTTTGAAATGTGTTCGAAAATGGCGATTTCTCGCGATTGCAGACATCGGCGATCGATCGGTGTGTTCTTCCCGATTGATCGCGAGAACCAGAGTACGAGGCAGAAATATTCGGCGACGATCGGCGAAGTCAGCGATCTATCGGCATGTCTTCAGCGATCGATCGCGGAATACAGAATTTTGAATGTTGAGGCAGTAGCATCTCGCAATCGATCAGGGCTTATTGGCGATCGATCGCGAGAAGCCAAATGTTGTGTTTTGATTAATTATTGTAGGATTTTTTGTATTAGGCTATTATTGGCATCTAATATTGTGTTGTACACTTGTGTATAGCCTTCACAGATAGCCACACAACGCAGGGGATAAAGTCATGCAACATACCATATTTTGGAAAGGTACGTAGAAGACGTACGGGCACCCAACGGTAACATGTAATTTATTTACGCATTGGGATATGCATTGTAGATGCAAGTGTGTACTGATTTGTGCATGGTAGATGCAAATACATGTTGATCCATACATTATGATTGCATATGTATATGTTGATTGATTGATGCGCATCCTATGAGTCATGGTTATCACCTTGATGATTTTAGTGCTTGCCGCTATTTATTTTTGTGCCGCTAAATGTGAAGCGAGGGGTGGGAGTACCGCATGTCACATTGAAGCGAGGTTATCATATGAAGCGAGGAAAGAATATCCGCCGCTAAAATGTGAAGCGAGGGGTGGGAGTACCGCATGTCCATTGAAGCGAGGTTATTCTATGCCGCTTATATGTGAAGCGATGGGCATTAAAATACATTGTAATAAACGGACTAGGGATTGGTTTGAGGATTTGAGGAATTGAAATATGTCATGACATTTGTTTAAAACCATAATATCATTCATTGATTCGATTATGAGTTATGGTACAGGGACAACCAAAAGGGGGGCGTTTTAAATGCATTGGAATACATGAAGTATTTTGTATTTATGGTTTACACATTTACGTTTTTATTCATATTGTGTTGAATATGAATTATTAGTGCTCATGTGTTGGGGGTTGTCCTTGTAGGTGCATTTGGCATGGAGAACCAGGGTCAGGGTTGATGCGTGAGCTGTAAGGAGTGCTTCAGGGATAGCAGAACAGAATCTCCCTTTTTGTATAGTTTCTACATAGAGTAGAGTAAAACTATAGTTTCACACTCTTTTGTTAGGAATGTAACTAATTCCTTTTTGAGATTTTTTTTTTGGTACTGTAACTCTTAAGCTCAGGGCATCAACACGATCTATTACTCTGATTTATGCACGATTAGTTATCTTAATTGCACCTTATAACGTTGTTAGATAATGGGGTCTCACAAGTATTTAGCCATTTCAAACATAATTTAATGTCTACGATAACAATTTTGTTTTTCATTTTTCAAAATTTTAAAATAAAGTTCTCTTCTTTTAATTTTTTTACTTTTTTCAAAATTACAAATCATAAAAGGATCATACTTTGCACAATAATAAAACATAAAGTGTGATATCCCCAAAATAATTGATTGCGATTTGGGCATTAATTGTGTTATGTGATTTTTATGGTGATAATTAATATGTGTGTTGGAATTAATTATCATATGGAAATGCATGGTCACATGGAAAGAGTGACCCGGGAGTGCATTTCAGGGTACATGTTGGTCATGTTGGGAGAATTGAATATTAGCATGATTTATTTGTTATGGTTATCAATTAAATGGAAAGCATGAGTTTAATTGTGATTTTGGTGCATGTTGGTGCAATGTTTTTAAAATACCATGTTGGGGTATTTTTGTAAATCATGATTAATAGTGGGTATGCAATTTAATTAATCCCCAAATAACCCACTAATACCCCCAACCCCACAAAAACCCATCACTCTTTCTTTTTCCCCAAAATCACTTCTCACAAACCCTTCCCTCCTCATTTTCGTTTTTGAGCAAAGAGTGGAAGAGAAGTCCTTCCAAAAACTTGTTTTGTGGGATTTAGTGTGAGATTTGGAGTCCCCAAGAGGTATGGATATCTCCTTATTGTTTTTGTTGTGTTTGGTTTGGATTTGTAGTGGTTTTGAAGGGTTTTGAAATGGGTTTGTTGGGGTTGGTATTATTTTGGTTGGGTGTTGAATTTATGAGTTTATGAGAATGTTTATTGAAGGTTTTTAGTGATTTGGTATGGTTGATGTTTTAATATTTGAGTTTGTTTGAGTTGGGGAAGGAGAAGGATGAATAGTGCCCGAAAATCGGGTGTACAGGACTCGGCGATCGATCGGCACTTTCCACCGATCGATCGCGAGCTACAGGGGAGAAGGCAGTAGCCTTCAGCGATCGATCGCGAGTTTGGCGCGATCGATCGGCGAGGTCGCGATCGATCGGCGCAAACTCATCGATCGGTCGCGAATTGGATTTTTTTGTTGAACGAGGCAGTGTAGTTGTAAGGACCCCAAGCCCTTAAAACCTTGATTAGTGTATTAACCACTATGTGTGGTACATGCTTTCTATAAAATGTCAATCGGGAAGCTCTGATGATACTTAATCATTGCCTGTCAATAAAAGACTCATATGTTTGCCCTTTACCAACCCCTTGGTGCCACTTTTCACATTGTAAACTTTTATAAAAATTTGGGCAGAGTCTCCCCATAAATAGAGCTATCCCAAATAAAAGAGTACAACACATAACAAAATTCCCGGCCAGGGAACACATAATACTCAACAGAAAGCAGTAATACAAGTAGATTCCCAGCCAGGGAAGACACCACACATATGTCAACAAAAGTGGGTTCCAACACCCACATAATACACCAATGACTCTCATATCATTCTAGCAATTCAACCTAATTGCATGCAACCTTAAATGAAAGAGAGAAAGGCTCATGCCTTTATATACAATCCATATACAAGTATAATCGTGCTCACATGCGAGCATCATGAATATGTATAAATCCTCAGGTGTATATATAGGTACTCTATACGATACCGTGCTCCATCAAGCCCTGGTACCACGATCCTGGGAGTACCTCAAATCAACAGCTCGAGCTCAGCTCCATAGCCATCGATGTACCTGTCCACCTGTCCCAACAGAGACAGTCCCCAACGGGGTGAGCATACCAATACACAAAATCCCATAATCATAATAATGAAATTCATAATTTACAACGCAAGTAAATACTAATGAATTTAAATGATACTCCCTGGATGGCAACATCCTCATCCGGGATTCCGTGTACTGTCCCTGTTCTCACAACATCAAACTCATCAAATCTCATAAATCAGTAAATCAACACATTGATTTACACATCGCATGCCTGATTCTCAAATATCAAGAATGAATGATTCCAAGTTCATATACATGCAAAAATAGATATATCAATATCTAATATTGATTTCATAACCTTGCTTTCCATTATACTTAGACATCTCATATGTCTTATAATGAAAACATGAGTCTATGAACCTAGACATCTCAAATGTCTCATAATGAATACATGATTCTACGAACCTAGACATCTCAAATGTCTTACGAAGAATGCATGATTCTACAAACCTAGACATCTCAAATGTCTCATAATATAGTCATATAAACCCAGTACCCCATATATCATGTAAGAGTCATCCTACTCTAGTGTCACGCACGCTACAAGCGGCGATATCAAGATTTGGGTCATTCCTTGGCTATATCAACATATATGTATAACCATACGCAAAACATTCAATGCAATCAAAAACACCTTATGCATTTCACATATATATAGTAATGCTCGTACGTCGCACGTACCTTAAATCTCCGAAGTCCGAGCCAAGCCTTGCTCGAGTTCCATGCCCCGAGGAATGATGTGCTAACACGATAAACAATTCACCATTATTTACGAACATGTAACCTATGCTCAAGCACACCCATATCCCTCACAACATTGTCAATACACGACAATTATCCTCTTAAAAGACCCGGGGCAGGGTACATGCAGGGAAGGAAATAAATGAGACAATCGAAATTTGTTCAAGAATGCCCTACAAAAATCGAACCTTAATCTCACAATTTCGAACCCAATTAAATACCATAATTCATCTAAAATGTCAATTAATCAATCCATAGCATGAATAATCATCCCACATGCCAAACCCCCAAATTCGAAATCCAAAGCCCTAAATTCGAACTCAATTCTTCAATTCCGAACACAATCAAGCATCATAATGCGTCAACAACATGAATTAATCAATCCATAACAAGAATCACCACAACCCTTCCAAAACCCCCAAAATCGAACCCATTTCATGCACCCATCCAAAAATCGAACCCAAGCCAACGAAAATCGAAATCATTCGAGCCAATAAATCACAATTTGGCAGGGAATCACATCACAAGCATGGAAAAAGGGGTTAGGAAGGTTACCCAAACGAAATCGGAAGAAAAATCGACCAAAATCGATAAACCCTAGAATTTGGGGATCGCCGCTTATCTGCAAAATTCGACTTCCACACGCGACGAAACCTTCAATTGGCAGAGGGGAAAGGAGCGCCTCGTCGAGACGAAGCCGTGGGTAGGTCGCACGCGCCGATCGGCGGCCGGACGGCGGCTGGCGGAGCGCCTGAAACGGCGGGGGTGCAAGGGCGACGGGAATCGCGGCTGCGGGAGAGAGGGGGAGGAATTGGGGCTGAAATTGAAATTATGTCTAAAATTTGGGTTTAAATGGTATTTATAGCAAAAATACCCCGAAAAATTAATAGCCCCACAAATACATCATGATTCCTTAAAAATCATCTGTTTTCAAAAACTCTCTCTCTAACTCCAAAATCCCCTACCGGTGCTCACCCAGCACCCGAGATCCCGAGACACATTAAAAACCCAACTCTTAGGTTTTACACCGTAATGTGAATACAATCTCAACCTCTGGATCCAACGATCCCAACTACCCAAATAAACGAGCCCAGAAGGCCCAACACCTCGATTAAATCCCAAATTGCCACGTAAAACCACTTTAGGGATTATTAACACTACGGGATTAACACCTATAATCCCTGGTCATCACAATATCCCCCACTAAAAGAATTTCGTCCTCGAAATTAGCACTGGTGTATCACGTAACACCCAGGCTGCACAACAACATGAAGCCATAACATCGATTCCTGACCATATCAGAATCGTATTAATAAACGCGAGGATACTTACCTCTCATCTAATCTCTGAAACAGAGCGACATACCATAACCAACATAACACCCAAGAGGTAAAACGTACCTCGATGCGGGTCATCCCAGAAGTCAGCCTCTCATGACTGCAAATCAACCAACACTTACGACTGTAGATCGGACAGTCATCCTTCGATCTAATACAACAGTACGAACACATCCTGAATGACACCTCAACCGTAAGAACGTTGACCTCGTGTCAAACTCTGGAGTGGAATAGACTTCCAAATCCATCATAACGTCGAAGAGCGTCATCACAACTCAACGCTAACAGTCCAAAAGCAGTTAGTCAACTGAAACTGCAAGGATTCGAATCGCTCTTGATTCTATCGTAGATATCATCCAATGATATTTTACTATGACTTACGATGTCTAACATACATCGTTACGAGGGGAAACACTAGTACAACCACGGTGTACACATACCAAACCTGGTTTCCACTTTCAAACTTCCTCCATCGAAGGAGTAGTCGCCTCATTGCAACTTAATTTGGGCAACTCACGGCCACAAATTAAAACAAAAGACATCACAATATGTCCACCTACGGATGTTCCAAGAATCACGTCCTGATCATAAATAACAACCGAGACTCCGCAGAGTTTAAAATTCTTAAGGGGCATGCAATAAACCCATTGCATCCTCAACGCTTGTGTCGTCAGCGACACTCAACCAATCCGAAATTCCTGCCATCCCTTGAAAATCCTCGGATTTAACAATCCAAACTTGGGAAGGCTGTCGCATAACTCGAAGGAAAACACCAATAAGGGAAATACCTTAACCCTCACAAGAAAATCCCTCCTCAAGGGAGTCAACTAACTTCACGATCATTCCTCATAATCATCGTGCCATGGAGATTCCCAATCTCAAGGTGTTCCATATCTCACATCAGAGATTTAACCATCCAAAAATAGCATAACTCTATGCTTAACAGAGAGGAAATCAATAACTGGCATCCGTATACTCACCGGTATACCTGCCTAAGCACTGACATCACATGCATACTTAATGCACTCGGCTCGGGTATCTACCACATATCCCTAAGCCCCAAACACAACCGTCAATTCTGAGTCATTCCTTACTCAGTGGAGGATGAAAATCGACGATTAACAATACACGGTGTGATTCCCAAGATCAACACCACTTGCACCAACTTACCGAATCTTTCAAGATTCCCAAATAGGTATAATACTACCTCCTTCCTCGCAAGGGAAATGCCATCGAACTCGAGATCCACAAGTCTCGAACCATCGTTCGGAAAAACTGGATACAATAACACCCATTGTATCCCAATACACGGGTTCCTTTAGATTGAGTCAATAACAACCTGATGACTCTCTTGTTGGTACTCCAACATCCTGAGCTGTCCCAGACAAGTCTCCAAGATTAAACATAAACGTATACACGTTTCAGTGAGGCATGAACAACCTTAACCTCAATGACATGGTGACTACTAGAGTCCACCACAATCCTCATCGTATCACCTTACGATTTGCCAAACTTGGTTCCAACGAGCAGTGTAACGGCTCTAGCAAGCCCATCATGGTGCTACACACATGCGGCAGACAACCTAGTCTCTGCCTCTTTAGGTTTACCTCAAACCTACCAATAAGACGGACGTTTCCACATGGTATAACATACTATGGGAGGAAAACTCAATAGAGTAGTGGGTCTTTATCCAACATTCCTCAATGCCGATACACCCTGGACAACCCAATGTCCCTATGTACTTAACATAACCTGATCCTACTCCCTTAGGACCCATCCTACACCCTCAAGGGTGGTGTGACCATGTCCACCACATGTCACATCGACAGAAAGCGAGTACTTTCCTCCATGATTACTCCTGTCGTCAAATCACATGGCCAAAAGCCACTCCAACGAGCATACCTCAAGGGTATCACCACTCGTAAAATGATTACCCCCAAACATAAGCTGCGGTACAATCACATGTACAGCGCATCCATCCATTCCTCGAGCAACCCGCTCGGTATAAGGGTCACGTCCATCGGTGTCGCACACACCACCTTGTGCTCGGTACTGGCACCCAAGGCATACCACTGAATACGTATACTCAACGCATCGATCATCGTAACGATGATGCATGTCTAATAAGACATCTCCTACACCATCGTCATCGTCATCCCGTGACGACACATGCCAACTCATGGCATCTAAAACATTGCCAACTAGTGACGATACATGTACATCAGCGTATGTCATCCACTAACATGCTAGTAAAATAGGCATAATAAAACATGTATATCAATGCATGCCAGCTACAATAAAGCAAATAAAATAGCAATATCTCATACCTCATCGCTAGTGATATAGCGTCATACCTGTCTCCGTCGCACAATAATAGTGCGTAATCAGCACTCATCGCTCGAAGGCGGCAAAAATCCTGTGCTGAGTACATAGCGGCAAAATCCCTCGCTATAGAATCGACGGCATGACACCTCATCATATAATAAGTGGCATGAAACCTCGCTATACCCTGAGCATGAATCATCGTCCACAAAGTAGCGGAAAGAGGCATCGCTATCAATACACCTGGCGGAATGAACCATCGCCAATCAATATAGCGGAATGAACCATCGCTATAAATACACCTGGCGGAATGAACCATCGCCAATCAATATAGCGGAATGAACCGTCGCTATAAATACACCTGGCGGAATGAACCATCGCCAATAGATATAGCGGAAAGAACCATCGCTATAAATACACCTGGCGGAATGAACCATCGCCAATCAATATAGCGGAATGAACCGTCGCTATAAATACACCTGGCGGAATGAACCATCGCCAATCAATATAGCGGAATGAACCGTCGCTATAAATACACCTGGCGGAATGAACCATCGCCAATAGATATAGCGGAAAGAACCATCGCTATAAATACACCTGGCGGAATGAACCATCGCCAATCAATATAGCGGAATGAACCGTCGCTATAAATACACCTGGCGGAATGAACCATCGCCAATAGATATAGCGGAATGAACCATCGCTATAAACCGTGTCCTCATAGAGAAATGAATATAAATCGACACAGCGGGACACATCACCGCTATCATCCGTGTCATCACAAAGGAATGAATCATCATCCTAACAAGCGGCATCTCATCCTCGCTTCTTCATACAAGCGGTATCTCATCCTCGCTTCGTATGGCATACCCCGCCTCCATGTGCAAGCGAGCATCCCCGCCCGCTCCACATTTTTAGCGGTACAAGCATAAGCTTCTTCATACAAGCGGTATATCATCCTCGCTTCGTATGGAATACCCCGCCTCCATGTGCAAGCGAGCATCCCCGCCCGCTCCACATTTTTAGCGGTCAAGCATAAGTATAAAAATTCTCACTGTCATAAGCAGGACTCCTGGAATGTATAATCATCATTCCTTTTTATACTCCACATTTCCTGTAACCTGCAACCATCAGGGTTAACAACAATAGCCATATACGCTATGCATCCACATTCAATTCATAATAAAAACACATTATGAGAATGTATGGTTTCACAAATAAATGTCATGATATCCTTCTTTAAATCCTTATTTCATCCTGAGCCCTTATCATTAGTACATTTTAATGCTTCTTGCTACTCCAGGAAAGCGGAATTCTTCCTCGCTTCCACTGGACTTTAGCGTTGCTACTCCATGTAAGCGGAACTCTTCATCGCTTCCAATGGACTTTAGCGTTGCTACTCCATATAAGCGGGACTCTTCATCGCTTCATATGGACTTTAGCATAAGCCATTAAAATCCTTACTAAGATAACTTTGACTCAAGACATGCATATGCAAAAACAATGCACAATAACATATATCATAACCTCAATGCACCACTTTGCATTCATCATGTGTCAACAAGACAACGTAAAATACATGTTACCTCGGAAATATCCCTTTATCTGATTTTCTTAAAACCAGCTTCCTTGGCACATAACACACGGAGTGCCAGACATCCCCATAAATGTCATCCTATCGTGTTCCACACGATTCCTGCAACCACAATGGTTAGCAATACCACTTTTCATATCATAAGAGCACATAAACAATGTGTTATGTCATACAACATTAATGCCATCATGCATAAATATGTGCTATCAATAACTTCCTAGGCCCTTAACAGCCCCAATGAGCAACCACTGCTCTGATACCACTAATGTAAGGACCCCAAGCCCTTAAAACCTTGATTAGTGTATTAACCACTATGTGTGGTACATGCTTTCTATAAAATGTCAATCGGGAAGCTCTGATGATACTTAATCATTGCCTGTCAATAAAAGACTCATATGTTTGCCCTTTACCAACCCCTTGGTGCCACTTTTCACATTGTAAACTTTTATAAAAATTTGGGCAGAGTCTCCCCATAAATAGAGCTATCCCAAATAAAAGAGTACAACACATAACAAAATTCCCGGCCAGGGAACACATAATACTCAACAGAAAGCAGTAATACAAGTAGATTCCCAGCCAGGGAAGACACCACACATATGTCAACAAAAGTGGGTTCCAACACCCACATAATACACCAATGACTCTCATATCATTCTAGCAATTCAACCTAATTGCATGCAACCTTAAATGAAAGAGAGAAAGGCTCATGCCTTTATATACAATCCATATACAAGTATAATCGTGCTCACATGCGAGCATCATGAATATGTATAAATCCTCAGGTGTATATATAGGTACTCTATACGATACCGTGCTCCATCAAGCCCTGGTACCACGATCCTGGGAGTACCTCAAATCAACAGCTCGAGCTCAGCTCCATAGCCATCGATGTACCTGTCCACCTGTCCCAACAGAGACAGTCCCCAACGGGGTGAGCATACCAATACACAAAATCCCATAATCATAATAATGAAATTCATAATTTACAACGCAAGTAAATACTAATGAATTTAAATGATACTCCCTGGATGGCAACATCCTCATCCGGGATTCCGTGTACTGTCCCTGTTCTCACAACATCAAACTCATCAAATCTCATAAATCAGTAAATCAACACATTGATTTACACATCGCATGCCTGATTCTCAAATATCAAGAATGAATGATTCCAAGTTCATATACATGCAAAAATAGATATATCAATATCTAATATTGATTTCATAACCTTGCTTTCCATTATACTTAGACATCTCATATGTCTTATAATGAAAACATGAGTCTATGAACCTAGACATCTCAAATGTCTCATAATGAATACATGATTCTACGAACCTAGACATCTCAAATGTCTTACGAAGAATGCATGATTCTACAAACCTAGACATCTCAAATGTCTCATAATATAGTCATATAAACCCAGTACCCCATATATCATGTAAGAGTCATCCTACTCTAGTGTCACGCACGCTACAAGCGGCGATATCAAGATTTGGGTCATTCCTTGGCTATATCAACATATATGTATAACCATACGCAAAACATTCAATGCAATCAAAAACACCTTATGCATTTCACATATATATAGTAATGCTCGTACGTCGCACGTACCTTAAATCTCCGAAGTCCGAGCCAAGCCTTGCTCGAGTTCCATGCCCCGAGGAATGATGTGCTAACACGATAAACAATTCACCATTATTTACGAACATGTAACCTATGCTCAAGCACACCCATATCCCTCACAACATTGTCAATACACGACAATTATCCTCTTAAAAGACCCGGGGCAGGGTACATGCAGGGAAGGAAATAAATGAGACAATCGAAATTTGTTCAAGAATGCCCTACAAAAATCGAACCTTAATCTCACAATTTCGAACCCAATTAAATACCATAATTCATCTAAAATGTCAATTAATCAATCCATAGCATGAATAATCATCCCACATGCCAAACCCCCAAATTCGAAATCCAAAGCCCTAAATTCGAACTCAATTCTTCAATTCCGAACACAATCAAGCATCATAATGCGTCAACAACATGAATTAATCAATCCATAACAAGAATCACCACAACCCTTCCAAAACCCCCAAAATCGAACCCATTTCATGCACCCATCCAAAAATCGAACCCAAGCCAACGAAAAGCGAAATCATTCGAGCCAATAAATCACAATTTGGCAGGGAATCACATCACAAGCATGGAAAAAGGGGTTAGGAAGGTTACCCAAACGAAATCGGAAGAAAAATCGACCAAAATCGATAAACCCTAGAATTTGGGGATCGCCGCTTATCTGCAAAATTCGACTTCCACACGCGACGAAACCTTCAATTGGCAGAGGGGAAAGGAGCGCCTCGTCGAGACGAAGCCGTGGGTAGGTCGCACGCGCCGATCGGCGGCCGGACGGCGGCTGGCGGAGCGCCTGAAACGGCGGGGGTGCAAGGGCGACGGGAATCGCGGCTGCGGGAGAGAGGGGGAGGAATTGGGGCTGAAATTGAAATTATGTCTAAAATTTGGGTTTAAATGGTATTTATAGCAAAAATACCCCGAAAAATTAATAGCCCCACAAATACATCATGATTCCTTAAAAATCATCTGTTTTCAAAAACTCTCTCTCTAACTCCAAAATCCCCTACCGGTGCTCACCCAGCACCCGAGATCCCGAGACACATTAAAAACCCAACTCTTAGGTTTTACACCGTAATGTGAATACAATCTCAACCTCTGGATCCAACGATCCCAACTACCCAAATAAACGAGCCCAGAAGGCCCAACACCTCGATTAAATCCCAAATTGCCACGTAAAACCACTTTAGGGATTATTAACACTACGGGATTAACACCTATAATCCCTGGTCATCACAGTAGTCTCGCGATCGATCGGGGCTACATGGAGATCGATCGCGAGACACCAAAATGGGTGTTTTTGATTATTTTGTGGGATTTTTGGTATTGGACTATTATTGGGTTCTAATATTGATTTGTGTGAATATGTAGAACCATCCCAGGTGGCAACACAGCCAAGGAAGTGAAGTCCTACCACATCCTACTTTTGGAAAGGTACGTAGAAGACTTTTCGGGCACCCAACGGTACATGTATCTAATATACTCATTGTTTATGCATTGTGGATGCGAGTATATATGGAATTATGCATTGTGGATGCAAATACATGTTGAATTATGCATGATGATTGTATATGCATATGATGGTTATTGGTGCACATCCCATGAGTCGTGGTCATCCCTTGATGATTTTAATGCTTGCCGTTATTTGATTTGTTGCCGCTAAATGTGAAGCGAGGGGTGGGAGCGCCGCATGTCACAGTTGGCGTGGTTATCATATAGGGCGAGGAAAGAATATTTGCCGCTCAATGTGAAGCGAGGGGTGGGAGCGCCGCATGTCCATTGAAGCGAGGTTATTCTATGCCGCATATATGTAAATAAGCGAGGGGCATTAAAATACATTGTGATTAACAGACTAGGGATTGGTGATTGGTATTTGGTGATGATGAAATGGTATTATGTCATGACATGTGTGGACCATTAAATAATCTATTGATTATACTCATGAGTTATGGTACAGGGACAACAAAAAAGGGAGCGTTTAAAATGCATGGGAAAAACAGGAAGTGTTTATTACGGTTTATGCATTTACGCCTTAAATTCATATTATGTTGTATATGAATTATTATATGCTCATGTTTGGGGGTTGTCCTTGTAGGTACTTTTGGCATGATAAAAAGGGGCTAAGCGGGTTGAGGCGGTGAGCTTGTGAAGAACACTTTTGGTAGATGAAGGACAGGATTACTTTTGTATAGTGTCTACTCTAGGAGTAGTGTAAAGCTATAGTAAATACATTCATTTGATTGGGAATGTAACTAATCCATTTGATAGTCCTTATTTTTGGCATGTAATTCTTAAAGCTCATAGCCTCAACACGATCATTTTACTCTGATAATTTATGTTAGCTCTAATTATGCCTTTAATCCGCACTTAAGGAACTAGGGTCCTTACATTAGTGGTATCAGAGCAGTGGTTAGAGAACCCGGGAATGAGTGAAGGGTAGCCTTAGCATGATTGGCTAGGTGCTTACATTTGAAGCATGTTTATGCATGTGGTGCATATTGTTGTATATACTGTTATACTAACATGCTTATTATCACTCCTGTTATCTAACGGCATAACATATATAGTTGTTTTGGAATTGTTGTTAACCTTTGTGTTACAGCATGGCGGCTATGAATTTGGGAAACCTCAATGAAGAGGTGGGTGACGTTGGCAGTGTTAATGCAAGCATTGGTCAGGCAAACCCTCTACCTCCACCAGCTGTAGGCATGGAACCAGTGGCTCAGTTATTACTACCTAGTGAGATCAGCTTGACTCAGTTTCTGTCTTACCACCCGCCCCGGTTTGAGGGGACAGAATCAGGGGAGGAGGCCGAAGAGTGGCTAGAGAGACTTGAGCAGATATTTGTATACGCTCCTTGTGCTGTTACAGCATGGCTGAGGCTGACGTAATTCCAACTGGCAAAGAAACCTTCAATGTGGTGGAGGAGCAAGGTAATGGAACTGAGAGCACAGGGTGCAGTGATCGATTGGACGCTCTTCAGAACCCGGTTTCTAAACCGGTACTTCTCTGCGGCGGCGAGACAGACGAAGGAATATGAGTTTGCAAGCTTGAAACAAGGTAGCATGTCAGTGTCAGACTATGCTATGCACTACTCTTCGTTGCTGAGGTATGTTCCACACATTGCCACCAATGGGCATGCAAAGATGAGGAACTTTATGAAGGGGTTGCGACCGGAGCTTTTTGACCGGATTATCACCAATAACCCCACTTCTTTTGATGATGCTCTCACAAGAGCAGAGCTTACGGAGATTGGAGTTGGAGCCTATCCTAGTGCTATACCCCACAAGTGCCACAACAGAGGCAAGCTACTGATAGCTTGAGGCCTCGAGGAGAACCATTTAAGCCCTGTGGTGCCTCTTCATCCTCACGGTTCAGTGGGAAGAAATCTTATGGCCAGAAGCAAGAGAACAAGAAGAACAATTGATCAGCCAACCGAGGGCCTATGCAAGGAAATAGATCGGGGGAGTTAAGGTGCGACAATTGTGGAGGGCCACATTCTTCGAGTAAGTGCCCTGCCTGTTATAGTTGTGGCAAGATGGGCCACATCTCTCGGTATTGCCCCACTCGGGGAGGACAGTCAGATTTTCAAGGGAATAGGCCGAGATTTGAGGACAGGACAGTGCACCAGAGGCAGCAGTTTGTGCCTCGACCATCGGGAGGTCAGACAGTGGGACCATCCCAGGGTGAGGTGTATGCACTGACCAGAGAGCAGGCTCAGGCAGCCCCAAATGAGGTGATCGCCGATACGTGTCATTTATTTACGTACCCTGCTTTTATTTTAATAGATACAGGTGCCTCCCACTCTTTTGTATCTGTGGGCTTTGTGGAAAGACACCATATGCGCACGTCTTCTCTACCCACGCCTCTCATGGTCTTGTCACCCACGGGAAGAAATGTTGTTGCCGATCAGTTTATGGCAGATTGCCTCATTTATTTTGAGGGCAACGAGTTGAGGACAGACTTGATTGTGTTAGGCATGTCAGACTTCGACTGCATTGTGGGTATTGATATTTTGAACAGATATCAGGCACTGGTAGATTGCCGACAGAGAACAGTAAGGTTCAGATCTGATTCGGGAATACAGTGGACTTTTTATGGCAACGGTTCTCGTGCAAAGATTCCGTTGATTTCAGCAATCAAGATGACTCAATTGTTGGAACGTGGCCACACGGGCTATCTCATCTATGCCGTGGACACGTCTGGGAAGAATAAAGAATTGAGAGTTGAGGATATACCAGTGGTAGCAGAATTTGCTGATGTTTTCCCAGAGGATATCCCAGGATTTCCACCAGCTAGAGAAGTTGAGTTTGGGATCGAGTTGTTACCAGGGACATCCGCTATCTCTCGTGCACCTTACAGGATGGCACCGGCAGAGTTGAGAGAGTTGAAGGAACAGTTGCAGGATCTCCTTGACAAGGGATATATACGCCCGAGCGTATCGCCATGGGGCGTACCGGTTCTCTTTGTGAAAAAGAAGGATGGTTCGATGCGGTTGTGCATCGATTACCGGCAACTGAATAAGGCCACAGTGAAGAACAAGTATCCTCTCCCAAGGATCGATGATCTGTTTGATCAGTTGCAAGGTACCAGACTTTATAGCAAGATTGATTTGAGGTCCGGGTATCATCAGATTCGAGTCAGAGAGGAGGATGTGCAGAAGACAGCATTTCGGACTCGGTATGGACACTACGAGTTCTTAGTGATGCCGTTCGGTGTGACGAACGCCCCGGCTGTCTTTATGAGCTTGATGAATCGGGTGTTCCAACCCTATCTTGATCAGTTCGTCATTGTATTCATCGACGACATTCTCATCTACTCCCGGAGCGAGGAAGAGCACGTGAAACACTTGAGGACAGTGCTCCAGATTCTCAGGGATCATCAGTTGTATGCCAAGCTCAGCAAGTGTGAATTTTGGTTGAGTAGTGTAGTATTTCTGGGGCATGTCATATCGAGCAGCGGGATATCTGTGGATCCCAGGAAGATTGAAGCTGTGATGGAGTGGGCTGCACCCACTTCTGTACCTGAAATACGGAGCTTCCTTGGTTTGGCCGGTTATTATCGACGCTTTGTCGAGGGATTTTCGAAGATCGCCAAGCCATTGACACAGTTGACCCAGAAGGGAGTACCATTCTTTTGGTCAGAAGCTTGTGAGGAGAGCTTCCAGGAGTCGAAGCACCGTTTGACGACGGCGCCAGTATTGGTGATTCCTACAGAAAACTCCAGATTTGTTTTGTATACCGATGCATCACTTCAGGGCCTTGGGTGTGTACTGATGCAAGATAAGCATGTGGTAGCTTATGCATCGAGGCAGTTGAAGCCGCATGAAACTAGATACCCAGTCCATGACTTGGAATTGGCGGCTATCATCTTCGCCCTGAAGATTTGGAGACATTACTTGTATGGTACTTCATTTACCATTTACACGGATCACAAGAGCCTCAAGTTTTTATTCACTCAGGCGGAGCTGAACATGAGGCAGAGAAGGTGGATGGACTTACTCAAGGACTATGATTGTGAGATTGAGTACCATCCCGGAAAAGCTAATTTGACAGCAGACGCTTTGAGCCGGAAAGTGAGGAGTACTGCTGAGGACGTCATCCATTTGTCGGCTATGATGACCTCCTATTGCCATCTGGGCTATGATTTTGACATAGATGCATCACCAGTGTACGTATCGACCTTATTAGCTGAGCCAGATATCTATGAGAATATTAGAAGAGCTCAGAAGTCAAATGATGAGATTCAGAGATGGTTATCTTTATTGCATCTTGGTCAGCCAACGAAGTTCAGAGTGGCCGAGGACGGATCCTTGAGATTGGGTAACCGTTGGGTGATTCCGAGTACGCCGGAGTTGCGTAGAGGGATCTTGGAGCGAGCTCATAGTAGCAGACTTAGCATCCACCCAGGTGGGAAGAAGATGTATAAGATCTGCGTGGTCAGTTTTGGTGGAAAAGAATGAAGGGTGATGTCGTCGCTTTTGTTAAGAGGTGCTTGATCTGCCAGCAGGTTAAGGCAGAGAGACAGAGACCTGGCGGCGAGTTGAAAAGCTTGGAGATACAGAAGTGGAAGTGGGAACACATTTCCATGGACTTCGTGACTCACCTGCCGAGGAGTGCTTCGGGTTTTGATGCTATTTGGGTGATTGTGGGTCGATTGACTAAGGTAGCTCATTTCATTCCCTATAGCATGACTTTCACCTTTTTGAGGATGGCGCAGTTGTATATTCGAGATATAAGACATTTTGAATTTTTGGAAATGTCGTGTGGTCTGACAACTATACCGGTAGAGTTATGAATTTGATGAAGAAAATTTTCCATAACTTTTGTGCGGAAGTGTAATCATATTCATCAGTGGTATACTAGTGTATACGAGATCCGGAAGGAACCACACAAAACACATGTGATTGATTTTTTTTTTCAGACGCTTCGTGAAGCTCAAAGGGTGGACCAAGTTATTGAAATGTAAATCTTGGTTGAATCAAGTGTTGTTTTGGGATAGGTGATATCATCTCACCAGATACTTGTTGATTACAGTAAAGTAAAGATAGTACTAATTTGGTCAAGACCAATCATTGTACACAAGATGAAAAGTTTTATGAATTTTGACAGATACTACAGGCTTTTACGGAAGGATATTCTAGAATAGCCTGTCTTATGAACTAATTGACCAAGAAGAAATTTGATATTCGTTTGGTCAGATGAATGAGAAAGCTGTTTTCATAACTGAAACTTAAATGGAAGTGAACTACAGCCCCAATGTTGATGTGGTTAACCGGTTCAGGGAGATATGTAGTTGTGCAAATACGTATGTCAAAGATTTGAAGATATGTTCTAATGTATCATGAAAAGATGATTGCATATTCTTGAGATATAAGCGATGACTGGATTTATTAAAGAATTTGACTTTGATAGTCAATATAAATCAAGGGAAATGAAACTAGTAGCAGATGCACTGAACCTAAAAGTGCAAGGTGCAATGGTAGCATCGAAGTTTGCTTTGCAGTTTGATAACATCTGATTTTTACGATCGGAAAGACTCGAAGGACAGACCCACTATAGAGAACATAGTGTTATTCTGGGAATGATGAGATGTATCGAGATCCTATTTATGATGAGATGGTATAAAGAAAGAAATTTTTGAATTTTGTGGCAAATTGTTTGACATGCCAGCAGGTCAAGATAAAAATACGAGACCTAATGGGATACTACGGATTTTGTAAGTGCCACAATGAATTTTGGAAATTTCTAGTTTTGAGTTTTATAGCTCAAATTGTTTAGAACAAACAGAGATTGTGAAACAAGTTGAATCGGAATTGATTGACTATTCAATACAAGATATTGATTTCATATGATAGTCTATATGTCTATGAGAAGAGTACATGTTTAAGATATGGATAATGTGGTTTAGTTACAGTGAGTTTCTGTAACAGATGTATCTGATTGAGATCAGAGGATAGTATCAGAATTCGAAAACTATTTTCGGAATGTAATGGATACTAAGTTAGCAATGAGTATTGCTTAGCATACCTATCCAGATGGATCAACTGAGAAAATATCCAGACTTTGGAAGTTATGTCTCGATTAATAGTGATGAATTTAGTGAGAATTGACAAAAATTATTGTGCACCAATGGAAATATTCCTATAATTTAAGCTTCGGACTACTTTTTCGGTTCAGGTTTTGTAGAGCCAGAATTACCGATCGCTGATATGATGATAGGAAATTGATAAGAAATTTTTGGCATAACTTAAGATTGTTGAGAAAAAAATGTCAGGAACGATAAAATTTCTGCAAAAGCGATTAAAATTTGGCTTGAGGTGAGCAGATTTGCTACGCAAAAAAAAGTATATCGTCAGACTTCGAGTTGAGAATCAGGTAAATATGGAAATATTACATTTGCGATGATCAATATGATTCGTTAAGTGAGGTTTGTTGTTGCCTCGATATTTTGAACTTTGTGGAATCATAGAGAACTTTGATTAAATGGTAGATCGTTGAGACGACCACAGTAGTTGTCATTGATACATGATGATCCTTAAGTATCTATGAATGAGATTGAGACATCTCGTATGTTTGATTTATTGAGTTATACTTAGTTTTGTGATTTCGAGGACGAAATCTTTTTAAGAGGGGAAGAAGTGTAAGGCCCCGATGCTAATTAATTCGGATTAACGATGATTAAGCGAACCCGGAAAATTTAAAGTATAGACTTTGAATTAAGGTGTTCCGGACCACGATGAGTCAACCAACTAGTGGAACATGTTTTAGTGCATGAGCATGTGCATGATCACATGGCACTTGGTTAGCCACAATTTTCTCTCTCTTATTTCACCTCCACCTTCTCCTCCTTCTCTCCACATCCAGAATTTCGAAATTTACAGCCTATTTTAGCACAAATTTCTCTTGAAATTGTGAGTGCATGTCACATGCAAAGATGGATTTGAGTGCTACTCATCTTGAGGAACAAGATGCACCAAGAAAATTCAAGTTTGGAGCAGCATTGAAGCAAGAAATTTGAGTAGCAGCAGATTGGGGAAGGATGTTCTACCTTGGTTCGGTTTTAGTTGGTTCTAAGCTTCAAATCTCGACAACTTGAAGGTATATAGGTATAATTTAAGTTTATGAACTTGAATTGGTCGAATTGTTGTGCAATTAGATGGAAATGTTGCTGTAATAGATGACAATGTTGCTGTCAAATGTATTCTGTTTGGAATCAGTACATATGCATGCTGTTATTTCGAATTTTAAGCATAGTTAGGCTTCGAATTGAACAATCATGCTCCTGTGCCAAGTTGTAGAACTATGTGTTAACTTTATATGGCCACCGAAATCAGATAATTTGGATTTAAGATGAAAAAGTTATGGTCGTTCTACCAACATGTATCAAATCTGGAAATTTACTGCATGCGAGTTTTATGCATTTTGTTATTCGTATTTCTGGGAATAAATGGCTACGAATATGAAGTTTTAGGCTCTAATACGTATTGTATTATTAGAAGTTAGCTTGCATTTGGAATTGGCCTCACTCAATTTGGAGCTCATATGAAAGAATTATGATAATTGTACCAGCAACTATACAATCTGGAAGCAGGGGATATACGAGTTTTCTAGGCTTGTACGTTTTTCAATTACTGTACATGAAGATGAATTGTTTAGCTTAAAGCTCATAAGAGATGTTTTGTTTTATGTTGGGTTATCTTGCATTAGAAACTGGCCTTACATGATTTGGAGTTTTCGTGTGTAAGATATGCACGTTTCCCTAGAACCGCTCACTCTGTCAAAACAGAATATGAGTATTTTTAAATCTGGTATACTTTGCTTTGCATGTGCCTCTAGATGAACGAACTAGCTTCTGGACTTCAAATATGAACTGTAGTACTTTGGGTTTTCGTGATTTTCCCACTAGCTTCAACTCATTTGGACGTCATATGAATTTATTATGATTTTTATACAAAACTGGGTCAGGCTGGAATTTGGTAAATTGTCCTGTTTTTCCAGCAGATTGTTCTTGGCCATTTTACCTAGGCTAAATGAACGAATTTGAAGATGAGTTGAACTGATGAAATGTTCATTTTTGAGTTAGCTTTGAAAATAAATTGGACCCATGTGATTTTATTAAGTATCGAACAAGTTATGAGCCGATCTCTACGGTTGCGCAGGGTGAAATTTAGAGAATTGGTTTTGGGTCTAAGTTTGAGTTTTATTTTGATATGTTTAAGGCTAGTATGTGACATTATGTTGTATTTGAAACTGTTATGGCCAGGTTTATTAATCCTAAGATTGAGTCGAGGATCACTTGGTAATTAGCTAACGGTTTGAGGTACGTTGAAATGAGTTTTATCATGACGTCTGGCAAAGACGTGTAATTATGCTAATGTATGGCCTTATATGTCATTATTTGATTTATATGACATGATGAATGTCTTGGATTACATGATATGTGAAATTACATGATTTGTATATACTTTCACATGAGATTGCATGATATATTGAGTTGCATATGTCATTTGATGCATAAATGATTCATGGGCATATCATATTGATCTATCATTCCTTTGATATCCATGATTTGACTGAGTTGACTTACTCTGAGTGTCGGGTACGACGAGCATGGCGATGACAGGCAGTATAGGTAGTAACTGTAGTCACGTGCAGGTGCGACCGGACCTAGACACGAGGGCTGGATGCAGTAACGTACATAGGATGAGTTTTCCTAGCGCAATGTACGTATACTGTCACCCTCTGCTCGAGCTTTGATGATTTGATGATACCTTCCTTTGGACTCCGATTTTTGGTATCTTGATATTCGATTCCTTGTACCCATTCATACATCGCATTCATACATGGTATGCATTGCATGATCTTTGTCACTTGACATGATTTATTTACTTCTCGTACTGGGGTACTGACCCCCTTTGTGGGGGCTGTCATGTCTTTTGTTGTTCGGACATGACAGTCTTTACAGGAGGACATAGTGACGATGCTTACAGCGACGCATCGAGAGATACCAGAGCTCCTTGAGAGCGAGCTCAGGTTTATATTTTATGTTTTGCGTCCCAGTAGTTGTTAGAATATTTTTACTTATGTTTTAAATTACCGGGGTATGCCCCGAGTATCTGTATTTTAATTATTCTACTACTGATTGATTTATACTTGATATGGATGTTATGCTCAACGTGTTAAATTGGAAACTGGAATTACGTATTTTCAGTATCACTATATATGTATCACCTAAAAGCGAAAAATTTTTAGGGCCATTTGATAAGACCTTTGAAATAAATCTTCCGTTGTTTACGCAAATTAATCATTATGTGTTAATTAAACACCACATTAGGAACGGGCCCTCACATTATGGTATCAGAGCATGTATCTGGGATATGCTCGAACTAGAGTTAGGACACTGAGAATAGACACAAATGAATTGTTTGTGCATGTGCCTGACTATGTGATTTTATATGCTATTTGCCTGCTATGATTACATGTTAGATAATGAAGTGTTAGTCATGTAATGGATTATTAAGCAAGGATAGCGAGATGTCATATCTCTGAATATTTTAATATGCTGATTTCCATATAATCTAGAGATGAATGCTGAGTTGCATATGTTCTAGAGAATTTGAGAATTTTATTTGTTAGCACTGATAGTTGCTGACCGGATGATGATGTAGAATAAGTGATGAGAACATCTCTGACTTGAGATTTTATATGATGTTTTGATTTTATGTTGGACAGTTAGTGTTTGGACAGGTAACAGTGGTATGAACTGTAATAGCTATCTATCGAACATGTAGGCACTGCAAACTGTTAATTGAATTATACCTTAGTGATAATGCGTTCATTATTGGAAATTGTATTTATCACTTTGGGATTTATCCTTGTGAATAGTGGGATGACACTATAACTAATTAAAACGCATTTTGTCGTTTGACATTGGGAATTTGAGTCTGAAAGACGATGGTAATACGTATGAGTTTACGTCAAAACCTGTTTACGTCGAGATGATGATTTAGAACTTGAGAATATTGAAATTAGTGATATTTCAATTGAATAATAAAGTTAGTTGTTGTGAGAAACAACGAGAATTGGTTTGAATGAGGACTTGGATATGGAGACTGTCGCAATTCAGTTCCAGTTTTTGTGTTCAAACTATGAATAAATACCACAATATGAACTCGTCTAAATGATATATCTAGAGTAATGGTAGTGATGGAAGATGATTTTTCCTCTTTCTGATACGGGAAAATATGTTTACGAGAATGCCATGTTGATGACATAGAAAACGTTAATTGATTATCGTGGACTTGAGAAATGGAAATATCTGTTTAATCTCAATAGCTAGTCACTAGTGAAGAGATTAGATTTTGACTAAGGAATAAGACACCAATGTGGTGTGAAGTAATTAGAACTGGGTTAAAGATTAATGAAGTGACTATCATTGGGATAATCCAAGTAGTCCTGGAAAAGTTTCAGAAGTATCACTCGAATTTATCCAGCTCTAGTAGATTAATCTCCACCGGACCCAGAATAACTTTTGGAGATAATGCGAAAGGTAGAACCGTGGGATTGAGATGTCTCCAGGATATATAACCATTTCGATTTTGGCAATGATAGAGATGCTAGTGATCACATATACATGTTGGGTATTGGTCACACGGCACGAGTTTGATTTGAGATAAAATTATTGGTTTCATATATGCATCAAATGTGCATTGATAATGATGATTGGGAAAATACACCAGCAGTGATACTTATACTATCCACACTTGCAACAATGAACTGCAGATTACAGTTTAATGATAGTGATGTGGATTCAAATTCAATGGTGTTGCTCATATATGGTTTTGATTGTATCAAGGGTATGGATACTCTGATAAATTTTCAGATATAGGAAGTTGGTTTCAGGGTACAATGAATTTTCGACTGTTTTGTGGCCCCAAAATGAAATATTTATAGCCACGAATAGCGAGCTAAGATACTGATAGTATCCGCTATGAAAATATTGTTGTTGCGATATTTGGAAAATGAAGGATATTTGATCATAACCAGTTAATGCTGATCAGGAAGAATCGATGTTGACTGATATCTTAGTGGTAAGAAAACTTACCAAGATTTTTCTGAAGAAATAAAAGAATTCCCACTAGAGAAGGAAATCGATTTTAACTTCGTTGATGCCAAGGAATAGATTTGATATCGAAAGTACTGTATGGAATGTCACCAGCAAAGTTGACAGATACAGAAGACTAGTTGCAGAATCTCCTTGATACGAGTATAAATGTCTGAGTATGTCACTTGAGGAAACATCATTATTGTTCGTGAATAAGAAAGATGATATTATGAAGACGTGTATCGACTAAAGGTAGTTGAATCGGGCTATTGTCGAGAATAAATACCCACTGCCTAAGATCGAGAAGTAAATGATCAATTGTAAGAAACTTGAAGTATAAGAAGAACGATTTTAATCTGGTTACCATCAGTTTGAGTCAGAAGAGAAAATGTTCTCTAGGCAATCGGTCAAACCAGATATAGACATTTTGAATTTTTGGAAATGTCGTGTGGTCTGACAACTATATCGGTAGAGTTATTAATTTGATGAAGAAAATTTTCCATAACTTTTGTGCGGAAGTGTAATCATATTAATCAGTGGTATACTAGTGTATACGAGATCCGGAAGGAACCACACAGAACACATGTGATTGATTTTTTTTTTCAGACGCTTCGTGAAGCTCAAAGGGTGGACCAAGTTAATGAATGTAAATCTTGGTTGAATCAAGTGTTGTTTTGGGATAGGTGATATCATCTCACCAGATACTTGTTGATTACAGTAAAGTAAAGATAGTACTAATTTGGTCAAGACCAATCATTGTACACAAGATGAAAAGTTTTATGAATTTTGACAGATACTACAGGCTTTTACGGAAGGATATTCTAGAATAGCCTGTCTTATGAACTAATTGACCAAGAAGAAATTTGATATTCGTTTGGTCAGATGAATGAGAAAGCTGTTTTCATAACTGAAACTTAAATGGAAGTGAACTACAGCCCCAATGTTGATGTGGTTAACCGGTTCAGGGAGATATGTAGTTGTGCAAATACGTATGTCAAAGATTTGAAGATATGTTCTAATGTATCATGAAAAGATGATTGCATATTCTTGAGATATAAGCGATGACTGGATTTATTAAAGAATTTGACTTTGATAGTCAATATAAGTCAAGGGAAATGAAACTAGTAGCAGATGCACTGAACCTAAAAGTGCAAGGTGCAATGGTAGCATCGAAGTTTGCTTTGCAGTTTGATAACATCTGATTTTTACGATCGGAAAGACTCGAAGGACAGACCCATATAGATATTGAGTTAAGAAATTGGTTCTTTCTCATTAACCGATTAGATTTTAGTATGCCATTTAGTGGAGGTTGTGAATGAACAATCAGTATATAGCATCGAATTTTACTGATTTGAAAGACGTATTACAGTAGAAAACACACTATAGAGAACATAGTGTTATTCTGGGAATGATGAGATGTATCGAGATCCTATTTATGATGAGATGGTATAAAGAAAGAAATTTTTGAATTTTGTGGCAAATTGTTTGACATGCCAGCAGGTCAAGATAAAAATACGAGACCTAATGGGATACTACGGATTTTGTAAGTGCCACAATGAATTTTGGAAATTTCTAGTTTTGAGTTTTATAGCTCAAATTGTTTAGAACAAACAGAGATTGTGAAACAAGTTGAATCGGAATTGATTGACTATTCAATACAAGATATTGATTTCATATGATAGTCTATATGTCTATGAGAAGAGTACATGTTTAAGATATGGATAATGTGGTTTAGTTACAGTGAGTTTCTGTAACAGATGTATCTGATTGAGATCAGAGGATAGTATCAGAATTCGAAAACTATTTTCGGAATGTAATTGATACTAAGTTAGCAATGTAGTATTGCTTAGCATACCTATCCAGATGGATCAACTGAGAAAATATCCAGACTTTGGAAGTTATGTCTCGATTAATAGTGATGAATTTAGTGAGAATTGACAAAAATTATTGTGCACCAATGGAAATATTCCTATAATTTAAGCTTCGGACTACTTTTTCGGTTCAGGTTTTGTAGAGCCAGAATTACCGATCGCTGATATGATGATAGGAAATTGATAAGAAATTTTTGGCATAACTTAAGATTGTTGAGAAAAAAATGTCAGGAACGATAAAATTTCTGCAAAAGCGATTAAAATTTGGCTTGAGGTGAGCAGATTTGCTACGCAAAAAAAAGTATATCGTCAGACTTCGAGTTGAGAATCAGGTAAATATGGAAATATTACATTTGCGATGATCAATATGATTCGTTAAGTGAGGTTTGTTGTTGCCTCGATATTTTGAACTTTGTGGAATCATAGAGAACTTTGATTAAATGGTAGATCGTTGAGACGACCACAGTAGTTGTCATTGATACATGATGATCCTTAAGTATCTATGAATGAGATTGAGACATCTCGTATGTTTGATTTATTGAGTTATACTTAGTTTTGTGATTTCGAGGACGAAATCTTTTTAAGAGGGGAAGAAGTGTAAGGCCCCGATGCTAATTAATTCGGATTAACGATGATTAAGCGAACCCGGAAAATTTAAAGTATAGACTTTGAATTAAGGTGTTCCGGACCACGATGAGTCAACCAACTAGTGGAACATGTTTTAGTGCATGAGCATGTGCATGATCACATGGCACTTGGTTAGCCACAATTTTCTCTCTCTTATTTCACCTCCACCTTCTCCTCCTTCTCTCCACATCCAGAATTTCGAAATTTACAGCCTATTTTAGCACAAATTTCTCTTGAAATTGTGAGTGCATGTCACATGCAAAGATGGATTTGAGTGCTACTCATCTTGAGGAACAAGATGCACCAAGAAAATTCAAGTTTGGAGCAGCATTGAAGCAAGAAATTTGAGTAGCAGCAGATTGGGGAAGGATGTTCTACCTTGGTTCGGTTTTAGTTGGTTCTAAGCTTCAAATCTCGACAACTTGAAGGTATATAGGTATAATTTAAGTTTATGAACTTGAATTGGTCGAATTGTTGTGCAATTAGATGGAAATGTTGCTGTAATAGATGACAATGTTGCTGTCAAATGTATTCTGTTTGGAATCAGTACATATGCATGCTGTTATTTCGAATTTTAAGCATAGTTAGGCTTCGAATTGAACAATCATGCTCCTGTGCCAAGTTGTAGAACTATGTGTTAACTTTATATGGCCACCGAAATCAGATAATTTGGATTTAAGATGAAAAAGTTATGGTCGTTCTACCAACATGTATCAAATCTGGAAATTTACTGCATGCGAGTTTCATGCATTTTGTTATTCGTATTTCTGGGAATAAATGGCTACGAATATGAAGTTTTAGGCTCTAATACGTATTGTATTATTAGAAGTTAGCTTGCATTTGGAATTGGCCTCACTCAATTTGGAGCTCATATGAAAGAATTATGATAATTGTACCAGCAACTATACAATCTGGAAGCAGGGGATATACGAGTTTTCTAGGCTTGTACGTTTTTCAATTACTGTACATGAAGATGAATTGTTTAGCTTAAAGCTCATAAGAGATGTTTTGTTTTATGTTGGGTTATCTTGCATTAGAAACTGGCCTTACATGATTTGGAGTTTTCGTGTGTAAGATATGCACGTTTCCCTAGAACCGCTCACTCTGTCAAAACAGAATATGAGTATTTTTAAATCTGGTATACTTTGCTTTGCATGTGCCTCTAGATGAACGAACTAGCTTCTGGACTTCAAATATGAACTGTAGTACTTTGGGTTTTCGTGATTTTCCCACTAGCTTCAACTCATTTGGACGTCATATGAATTTATTATGATTTTTATACAAAACTGGGTCAGGCTGGAATTTGGTAAATTGTCCTGTTTTTCCAGCAGATTGTTCTTGGCCATTTTACCTAGGCTAAATGAACGAATTTGAAGATGAGTTGAACTGATGAAATGTTCATTTTTGAGTTAGCTTTGAAAATAAATTGGACCCATGTGATTTTATTAAGTATCGAACAAGTTATGAGCCGATCTCTACGGTTGCGCAGGGTGAAATTTAGAGAATTGGTTTTGGGTCTAAGTTTGAGTTTTATTTTGATATGTTTAAGGCTAGTATGTGACATTATGTTGTATTTGAAACTGTTATGGCCAGGTTTATTAATCCTAAGATTGAGTCGAGGATCACTTGGTAATTAGCTAACGGTTTGAGGTACGTTGAAATGAGTTTTATCATGACGTCTGGCAAAGACGTGTAATTATGCTAATGTATGGCCTTATATGTCATTATTTGATTTATATGACATGATGAATGTCTTGGATTACATGATATGTGAAATTACATGATTTGTATATACTTTCACATGAGATTGCATGATATATTGAGTTGCATATGTCATTTGATGCATAAATGATTCATGGGCATATCATATTGATCTATCATTCCTTTGATATCCATGATTTGACTGAGTTGACTTACTCTGAGTGTCGGGTACGACGAGCATGGCGATGACAGGCAGTATAGGTAGTAACTGTAGTCACGTGCAGGTGCGACCGGACCTAGACACGAGGGCTGGATGCAGTAACGTACATAGGATGAGTTTTCCTAGTGCAATGTACGTATACTGTCACCCTCTGCTCGAGCTTTGATGATTTGATGATACCTTCCTTTGGACTCCGATTTTTGGTATCTTGATATTCGATTCCTTGTACCCATTCATACATCGCATTCATACATGGTATGCATTGCATGATCTTTGTCACTTGACATGATTTATTTACTTCTCGTACTGGGGTACTGACCCCCTTTGTGGGGGCTGTCATGTCTTTTGTTGTTCGGACATGACAGTCTTTACAGGAGGACATAGTGACGATGCTTACAGCGACGCATCGAGAGATACCAGAGCTCCTTGAGAGCGAGCTCAGGTTTATATTTTATGTTTTGCGTCCCAGTAGTTGTTAGAATATTTTTACTTATGTTTTAAATTACCGGGGTATGCCCCGAGTATCTGTATTTTAATTATTCTACTACTGATTGATTTATACTTGATATGGATGTTATGCTCAACGTGTTAAATTGGAAACTGGAATTACGTATTTTCAGTATCACTATATATGTATCACCTAAAAGCGAAAAATTTTTAGGGCCATTTGATAAGACCTTTGAAATAAATCTTCCGTTGTTTACGCAAATTAATCATTATGTGTTAATTAAACACCACATTAGGAACGGGCCCTCACATTATGGTATCAGAGCATGTATCTGGGATATGCTCGAACTAGAGTTAGGACACTGAGAATAGACACAAATGAATTGTTTGTGCATGTGCCTGACTATGTGATTTTATATGCTATTTGCCTGCTATGATTACATGTTAGATAATGAAGTGTTAGTCATGTAATGGATTATTAAGCAAGGATAGCGAGATGTCATATCTCTGAATATTTTAATATGCTGATTTCCATATAATCTAGAGATGAATGCTGAGTTGCATATGTTCTAGAGAATTTGAGAATTTTATTTGTTAGCACTGATAGTTGCTGACCGGATGATGATGTAGAATAAGTGATGAGAACATCTCTGACTTGAGATTTTATATGATGTTTTGATTTTATGTTGGACAGTTAGTGTTTGGACAGGTAACAGTGGTATGAACTGTAATAGCTATCTATCGAACATGTAGGCACTGCAAACTGTTAATTGAATTATACCTTAGTGATAATGCGTTCATTATTGGAAATTGTATTTATCACTTTGGGATTTATCCTTGTGAATAGTGGGATGACACTATAACTAATTAAAACGCATTTTGTCGTTTGACATTGGGAATTTGAGTCTGAAAGACGATGGTAATACGTATGAGTTTACGTCAAAACCTGTTTACGTCGAGATGATGATTTAGAACTTGAGAATATTGAAATTAGTGATATTTCAATTGAATAATAAAGTTAGTTGTTGTGAGAAACAACGAGAATTGGTTTGAATGAGGACTTGGATATGGAGACTGTCGCAATTCAGTTCCAGTTTTTGTGTTCAAACTATGAATAAATACCACAATATGAACTCGTCTAAATGATATATCTAGAGTAATGGTAGTGATGGAAGATGATTTTTCCTCTTTCTGATACGGGAAAATATGTTTACGAGAATGCCATGTTGATGACATAGAAAACGTTAATTGATTATCGTGGACTTGAGAAATGGAAATATCTGTTTAATCTCAATAGCTAGTCACTAGTGAAGAGATTAGATTTTGACTAAGGAATAAGACACCAATGTGGTGTGAAGTAATTAGAACTGGGTTAAAGATTAATGAAGTGACTATCATTGGGATAATCCAAGTAGTCCTGGAAAAGTTTCAGAAGTATCACTCGAATTTATCCAGCTCTAGTAGATTAATCTCCACCGGACCCAGAATAACTTTTGGAGATAATGCGAAAGGTAGAACCGTGGGATTGAGATGTCTCCAGGATATATAACCATTTCGATTTTGGCAATGATAGAGATGCTAGTGATCACATATACATGTTGGGTATTGGTCACACGGCACGAGTTTGATTTGAGATAAAATTATTGGTTTCATATATGCATCAAATGTGCATTGATAATGATGATTGGGAAAATACACCAGCAGTGATACTTATACTATCCACACTTGCAACAATGAACTGCAGATTACAGTTTAATGATAGTGATGTGGATTCAAATTCAATGGTGTTGCTCATATATGGTTTTGATTGTATCAAGGGTATGGATACTCTGATAAATTTTCAGATATAGGAAGTTGGTTTCAGGGTACAATGAATTTTCGACTGTTTTGTGGCCCCAAAATGAAATATTTATAGCCACGAATAGCGAGCTAAGATACTGATAGTATCCGCTATGAAAATATTGTTGTTGCGATATTTGGAAAATGAAGGATATTTGATCATAACCAGTTAATGCTGATCAGGAAGAATCGATGTTGACTGATATCTTAGTGGTAAGAAAACTTACCAAGATTTTTCTGAAGAAATAAAAGAATTCCCACTAGAGAAGGAAATCGATTTTAACTTCGTTGATGCCAAGGAATAGATTTGATATCGAAAGTACTGTATGGAATGTCACCAGCAAAGTTGACAGATACAGAAGACTAGTTGCAGAATCTCCTTGATACGAGTATAAATGTCTGAGTATGTCACTTGAGGAAACATCATTATTGTTCGTGAATAAGAAAGATGATATTATGAAGACGTGTATCGACTAAAGGTAGTTGAATCGGGCTATTGTCGAGAATAAATACCCACTGCCTAAGATCGAGAAGTAAATGATCAATTGTAAGAAACTTGAAGTATAAGAAGAACGATTTTAATCTGGTTACCATCAGTTTGAGTCAGAAGAGAAAATGTTCTCTAGGCAATCGGTCAAACCAGATATAGACATTTTGAATTTTTGGAAATGTCGTGTGGTCTGACAACTATATCGGTAGAGTTATGAATTTGATGAAGAAAATTTTCCATAACTTTTGTGCGGAAGTGTTATCATATTAATCAGTGGTATACTAGTGTATACGAGATCCGGAAGGAACCACACAGAACACATGTGATTGATTTTTTTTTTCAGACGCTTCGTGAAGCTCAAAGGGTGGACCAAGTTATTGAAATGTAAATCTTGGTTGAATCAAGTGTTGTTTTGGGATAGGTGATATCATCTCACCAGATACTTGTTGATTACAGTAAAGTAAAGATAGTACTAATTTGGTCAAGACCAATCATTGTACACAAGATGAAAAGTTTTATGAATTTTGACAGATACTACAGGCTTTTACGGAAGGATATTCTAGAATAGCCTGTCTTATGAACTAATTGACCAAGAAGAAATTTGATATTCGTTTGGTCAGATGAATGAGAAAGCTGTTTTCATAACTGAAACTTAAATGGAAGTGAACTACAGCCCCAATGTTGATGTGGTTAACCGGTTCAGGGAGATATGTAGTTGTGCAAATACGTATGTCAAAGATTTGAAGATATGTTCTAATGTATCATGAAAAGATGATTGCATATTCTTGAGATATAAGCGATGACTGGATTTATTAAAGAATTTGACTTTGATAGTCAATATAAATCAAGGGAAATGAAACTAGTAGCAGATGCACTGAACCTAAAAGTGCAAGGTGCAATGGTAGCATCGAAGTTTGCTTTGCAGTTTGATAACATCTGATTTTTACGATCGGAAAGACTCGAAGGACAGACCCATATAGATATTGAGTTAAGAAATTGGTTTTTTCTCATTAACCGATTAGATTTTAGTATGCCATTTAGTGGAGGTTGTGAATGAACAATCAGTATATAGCATCGAATTTTACTGATTTGAAAGACGTATTACAGTAGAAAACACACTATAGAGAACATAGTGTTATTCTGGGAATGATGAGATGTATCGAGATCCTATTTATGATGAGATGGTATAAAGAAAGAAATTTTTGAATTTTGTGGCAAATTGTTTGACATGCCAGCAGGTCAAGATAAAAATACGAGACCTAATGGGATACTACGGATTTTGTAAGTGCCACAATGAATTTTGGAAATTTCTAGTTTTGAGTTTTATAGCTCAAATTGTTTAGAACAAACAGAGATTGTGAAACAAGTTGAATCGGAATTGATTGACTATTCAATACAAGATATTGATTTCATATGATAGTCTATATGTCTATGAGAAGAGTACATGTTTAAGATATGGATAATGTGGTTTAGTTACAGTGAGTTTCTGTAACAGATGTATCTGATTGAGATCAGAGGATAGTATCAGAATTCGAAAACTATTTTCGGAATGTAATGGATACTAAGTTAGCAATGAGTATTGCTTAGCATACCTATCCAGATGGATCAACTGAGAAAATATCCAGACTTTGGAAGTTATGTCTCGATTAATAGTGATGAATTTAGTGAGAATTGACATAAATTATTGTGCACCAATGGAAATATTCCTATAATTTAAGCTTCGGACTACTTTTTCGGTTCAGGTTTTGTGGAGCCAGAATTACCGATCGCTGATATGATGATAGGAAATTGATAAGAAATTTTTGGCATAACTTAAGATTGTTGAGAAAAAAATGTCAGGAAAGATAAAATTTCTGCAAAAACGATTAAAATTTGGCTTGAGGTGAGCAGATTTGCTACGCAAAAAAAAGTATATCGTCAGACTTCGAGTTGAGAATCAGGTAAATATGGAAATATTACATTTGCGATGATCAATATGATTCGTTAAGTGAGGTTTGTTGTTGCCTCGATATTTTGAACTTTGTGGAATCATAGAGAACTTTGATTAAATGGTAGATCGTTGAGACGACCACAGTAGTTGTCATTGATACATGATGATCCTTAAGTATCTATGAATGAGATTGAGACATCTCGTATGTTTTGATTTATTGAGTTATACTTAGTTTTGTGATTTCGAGGACGAAATCTTTTTAAGAGGGGAAGAAGTGTAAGGCCCCGATGCTAATTAATTCGGATTAACGATGATTAAGCGAACCCGGAAAATTTAAAGTATAGACTTTGAATTAAGGTGTTCCGGACCACGATGAGTCAACCAACTAGTGGAACATGTTTTAGTGCATGAGCATGTGCATGATCACATGGCACTTGGAGAACACATGCCACTAATTAATTTAACTCATGTTTAATACATGATTTTGGACCATTAATCTTGCAAGATAGTGATGTATTGACACATGGAGTCCACAATACATCAAATAAATAAAAAAAAATCATGCTTTGAAGTCTTCAAACTCACGCATAAAACCATGCAATTCAGATTATTGTCTTCATTTTTTTAGCCACAATTTTCTCTCTCTTATTTCACCTCCACCTTCTCCTCCTTCTCTCCACATCCAGAATTTCGAAATTTACAGCCTATTTTAGCACAAATTTCTCTTGAAATTGTGAGTGCATGTCACATGCAAAGATGGATTTGAGTGCTACTCATCTTGAGGAACAAGATGCACCAAGAAAATTCAAGTTTGGAGCAGCATTGAAGCAAGAAATTTGAGTAGCAGCAGATTGGGGAAGGATGTTCTACCTTGGTTCGGTTTTAGTTGGTTCTAAGCTTCAAATCTCGACAACTAGGTATAGGTATAATTTAAGTTTATGAACTTGAATTGGTCGAATTGTTGTGCAATTAGATGGAAATGTTGCTGTAATAGATGACAATGTTGTTGTCAAATGTATTCTGTTTGGAATCAGTACATATGCATGCTGTTATTTCGAATTTTAAGCATAGTTAGGCTTCGAATTGAACAATCATGCGCCTGTGCCAAGTTGTAGAATTATGTGTTAACTTTATATGGCCACCGAAATCAGATAATTTGGATTTAAGATGAAAAAGTTATGGTCGTTCTACCAACATGTATCAAATCTGGAAATTTACTGCATGCGAGTTTCATGCATTTTGTTATTCGTATTTCTGGGAATAAATGGCTACGAATATGAAGTTTTAGGCTCTAATACGTATTGTAGTATTAGAAGTTAGCTTGGATTTGGAATTGGCCTCACTCAATTTGGAGCTCATATGAAAGAATTATGATAATTGTACCAGCAACTATACAATCTGGAAGTAGTGGATATACGAGTTTTCTAGGCTTGTACGTTTTTCAATTAATGTACATGAAGATGAATTGTTTAGCTTAAAGCTCATAAGAGATGTTTTGTTTTATGTTGGGTTATATTGCATTAGAAACTGGCCTTACATGATTTGGAGTTTTCGTGTGTAAGATATGCACGTTTTTCCCCAATAGTGGGTATGCAATTTAATTAATCCCCAAATAACCCACTAATACCCCCAACCCCACAAAAACCCATCACTCTTTCTTTTTCCCCAAAATCACTTCTCACAAACCCTTCCCTCCTCATTTTCGTTTTTGAGCAAAGAGTGGAAGAGAAGTCCTTCCAAAAACTTGTTTTGTGGGATTTAGTGTGAGATTTGGAGTCCCCAAGAGGTATGGATACCTCCTTATTGTTTTTGTTGTGTTTGGTTTTGATTTGTAGTGGTTTTGAAGGGTTTTGAAATGGGTTTGTTGGGGTTGGTATTATTTTGGTTGGGTGTTGAATTTATGAGTTTATGAGAATGCTTATTGAAGGTTTTTAGTGATTTGGTATGGTTGATGTTTTAATATTTGAGTTTGTTTGAGTTGGGGAAGGAGAAGGATAAATAGTGCCCGAAAATCGGGTGTACAGGACTCGGCGATCGATCGGCACTTTCCACCGACCGATCGCGAGCTACAGGGTAGAAGGCAGTAGCCTTCAGCGATCGATCGCGAGTTTGGCGCGATCGATCGGCGAGGTCGCGATCGATCGGCGCAAACTCAGCGATCGATCGCGAATTGGATTTTTTTGTTGAACGAGGCAGTGTAGTCTCGCGATCGATCGGGGCTACATGGAGATCGATCGCGAGACACCAAAATGGGTGTTTTTGATTATTTTTGTGGGATTTTTGGTATTGGACTATTATTGGGTTCTAATATTGATTTGTGTGAATATGTAGAACCATCCCAGGTGGCAACACAGCCAAGGAAGTGAAGTCCTACCACATCCTACTTTTGGAAAGGTACGTAGAAGACGTACGGGCACCCAACGGTACATGTATCTAATATACTCATTGTTTATGCATTGTGGATGCGAGTATATATGGAATTATGCATTGTGGATGCAAATACATGTTGAATTATGCATGATGATTGTATATGCATATGATGGTTATTGGTGCACATCCCATGAGTCGTGGTCATCCCTTGATGATTTTAATGCTTGCCGCTATTTGATTTGTTGCCGCTAAATGTGAAGCGAGGGGTGGGAGCGCCGCATGTCACGTTTGAGCGTGGTTATCATATAGGGCGAGGAAAGAATATTTGCCGCTCAATGTGAAGCGAGTGGTGGGAGCGCCGCATGTCCATTGAAGCGAGGTTATTCTATGCCGCCTATATGTAAATAAGCGAGGGGCATTAAAATACATTGTGATGAACAGACTAGGGATTGGTGATTGGTATTTGGTGATGATGAAATGGTATTATGTCATGACATGTGTGGACCATTAAATAATCTATTGATTATACTCATAAGTTATGGTACAGGGACAACAAAAAAGGGAGCGTTTAAAATGCATGGGAAATGTAGGGTCTTCCTACCATAACATCATATTAATAGCGCATTATGAACTAAACATGTATTAGAGATATCTTAGAGTTCTGGTTGTTATGTGAGCTTAATGTAATTACAGGCCAAAATGGAACTTCAATAGTTAGTTAATTACATTCCCCAAAAAGAATGTTAAGGCTAACAAAAATCCTGTATCTATCTTCTTATGCTCCTTTAGCTCACTATCTCAACCCGACCCTTGGTCTCGATCCAAAAGTGTACCTACAGGAACAACTCATCGTGAGCATGTACATCGTTACTTATCATCATGAATTAATGGCGTATAAATAATGCATGGAAATAATTGATAACATATACTTCCTGTCTAATAGTACTATCCTTCCTTGGTTGTCCCTGTGTCATAATTACGCATATAATCATTAGCTCAAGACATGAGTGAATAACATCATATTTCGTATATAAGCTCACAACAATCCATGTTAATTAGAAATGGGACTGTCCGGGTTCTATTATGACAGCGGCACAATTGGCCCCCTCGCTCGACATAACACATCTTATGATACCCATCGCTACGCCTTGATAGCGGATGTATCTCTTATTCAGCGGATGATACCCATCGCTACGCCTTGATAGCGGATGTACCCCATCGCTCAGCGGATGATACCCATCGCTACACCTTAATAGTGGATGTACCCCATCGCTCAGTTATGTGAGCGGCAAGACCTTCCTCGCTTGCCCATAGTAGTCACCGGACATTCAACCATTCTAAGTAGCATAGTCAAACATGCGTCATCATCTTATGCACATCATTATTTCAAACATCATCATCTTATCATAATTGTCATCGTAACAACATGTCATCTTTGTTTACCACAACATTATCATCATAATTTATTCATCATAGTCATCATAATCATCATCATAATTACTCATGCAATTAATGCAAGGTCATAGTTTAGGAACGTGTTACCGTATGATGCTCGTACGTTTCTTACGTACTTTAATTCCAAAAGGAGGAGAAATTGTGGAACTTTATCTCCTTGAGGTCGTTGGTGCCTGGGATGGTTCTACACAACCATACAATTCAATATTAGAAGCTAAACAATAGCCCAATACCAAAAATTCAACAAAAAACATCATTTTTCAACTTTTGAACAGTGGCGATCGATCGCTCAAAATGAGGCGATCGATCGCCCAATTTCCCTCTTAGCGGCGATCGATCGCTCAAAATGAGGCGATCGATCGCCTGATGTTCATTTAGCTACTGGACGTTGGCGATCGATCGCGCCATTTGAGGCGATCGATCGCCTATCCCCTTCTTCGCGTACTGCCCCTCGGCGATCGATCGCTGCTTTTCAGGCGATCGATCGCCTCGCGCAGACATGGGATTCCTTCATTTTTGAGCATTAAATCCTACACCAACTTCAACCCACATATATACCAACAACTCATAAACATTAAAACACTCAAAACCTTCAACACACATCATAAAACCATTAAAAATCCAACATCCCACCAAGAATCACACTAACCCAAACAAACCCATTTCAAACTCTTTTTAAAACCCTTCCAAAACTTAACAAACATTTCAAGAACATCAATAAGTGCTATATAAACATCATAGGCACTAAATCTTACCAAGAAATGCAAGAAGGAAGCTTTTACAAGAATTTCTTCTCACCTTTAGGGTTAATTTCGAAAATGAGGGAAAGGGAATTTGGGAAAGTGATTTTTGGGAGTTTGAGTGTTAAAGTGAGGTGAGGTAAAAGTGGTGGGTTATGTCTTACTTTTAATTTGTACCCCAATAACAACATGATGTATTTAAAATACATTAACATGATAAGCATTTACAAATTGCAATCAACTTCATTAAACCACATCATCCTCATACTTAAAATTAACATCCTTAAATCATGTAACTTCTTCATTTCTCAAACATGACTTAAACATCATAATAATTCATCATATAAACATAATTAATGTTCAAGTTACCATTAATTAATTTCGGGGCATCACATTACTCCCCTACTTATAAGATTTCGTCCTCGAAATCGCATGCACTTACCCAAAAAGAAACTAAACATAAATCATACCAGAAAATAGTTCCGGGTAGTGCTGCACCATATGCCGTTCCATCTCCCACGTAGCCTCCTCGACACCCCGGCGATCCCACTGAACTTTGACCATCGGTATAATCTTACTTCGTAGCCTGCGATCCTCACGATCAAGGATTCTAACCGGTCGTTCAACATAGGATACATCTGAACTCAACTGAACCTCCGAAGGCTGCAATACATGAGACGGATCGGGTTCATACTTTCTCAACATGGAAACGTGGAAAACATCATGAATACCGGATAAGGACGGTGGTAGAGCCAAACGGTAGGCCAAAGTACCGATGCGTTGTAATATCTCATACGGTCCCACATATCACGGAGATAACTTTCCCCGCATACCAAAACGAACCACACCCCTGAAGGGTGAGATTTTCAAGAAAACTTTATCTCCGACTTGGAATTCTAGCGGTCGTCGCTGCTTATTGGCATAGGCCGCTTGTCTATCTTGGGCCGCTTTCATCTTTAAGCGTATCGTCTTTATCTTCTCTTCCATATCTCTAATCATATCCGGCCCTCCAACTGCCTTACTAGTCAAGTCCTCCCAATACAGCGGTGATCTACATCGTCGTCCGTACAGAGCTTCAAAAGGGGCCATTTGAATGCTCGCCTGATAGCTGTTATTGTAGGAGAACTCTACCAGTGGTATAGATTCTTGCCACGGAGTGTCAAACTCCAAGACACATGCCCTCAGCATATCTTCGAGCGTCTGTATGGTACGCTCTGTCTGTCCGTCTGTCTGAGGGTGATAGGCTGTACTCAGTCTTACCTCTGTGCCCAACGCTGATTGGAGACCCTCCCAGAAATGTGAAGTGAACCTCGGGTCTCTGTCAGACACTATTGAAACTGGAATACCGTGCAACCTCACTACATCCCGCACATACAATTGGGTCATCTTTAGATATGTGAAAGTCATATTGTAAGGAATGAAATGAGCTACTTTCGTCAGCCTATCCACGATCACCCAGATCGCATCAAATCCAGAGGCCGACCTTGGCAAGTGAGTTACGAAGTCCATAGATATATGTTCCCACTTCCATTTAGGTACCTCTAAGCTCTTTAACTCACCACCAGGCCTCTGTCTTTCTGCTTTTACTTGCTGGCAGATCAGACACCTCTTGACAAAAGCAATTACTTCATGTTTCATGCGTCTCCACCAAAATTGACCACTTAGATCCTTGTACATCTTTCTTCCTCCTGGGTGGATACTGAACCGGCTACTGTGAGCCCGTTCTAAAATTCCCTTTCGTAATCCCGGCGCATTTGGGACTACCCATCGGTTGCCCAATCTTAAAGAATTATCTTCAGCCACTCTAAACTTTGTTGGCTGACCTCGAAGTACTATCGATAACCATCTCTGAACTTCATCATCCGACCTCTGGGCTTTTCTGATTGCCTCAAATACGTCCGGCTCAGCCAATAAGGTCGACACTCGCACCGGCGACGTGTCCACATCAAAATCATAGCCTAAATGGCAATAGGAAGCCATCATAGCTGATAAGCTCATAGTGTCCTCTGCGGTGCTCTTCACTTTTCGGCTTAAGGCATCTGCTATCATATTTGCTTTACCCGGATGGTACTCTATTTCACAATCATAATCTTTGAGTAAGTCCATCCATCTTCGTTGCCTCATATTCAGTTCTGCTTGGGTGAATAAGAATTTCAAGCTCTTGTGGTCTGTAAAGATAGTAAACGTCGTGCCATAAAGATAATGACGCCAAATCTTCAAGGCGAAAATGATGGCCGGCAGTTCCAGATCATGGACTGGGTATCTGGTCTCATGAGGCTTCAGTTGCCTCGAAGCATACGCCACCACATGCTTGTCTTGCATCAACACGCAACCCAAACCTTGCAATGATGCATCCGTGTACAAAGCAAACTTCTTATCCTCAGAAGGAATTACTAATACTGGCGCTGTCGTCAAGCGACGTTTCAACTCTTGGAAGGTCTCCTCACAAGCTTCGGACCAATAGAACGGAACTCCCTTCTGAGTCAGCTGGGTCAACGGTTTAGCGATCTTAGAGAATCCCTCGACAAAACGTCGGTAATAGCCCGCTAAACCGAGGAAACTCCTTATCTCGGGCACCGAAGTGGGTGCAGCCCACTCCATAACAGCTTCAATCTTACGGGGATCCACAGATATCCCACGACTGGATATTACATGACCCAAGAACACCACACTGTCCAACCAAAACTCGCACTTGCTAAGCTTTGCATATAATTGATGATCCCTAAGGATCTGAAGTACTGTCCTCAAGTGCTCAACATGTTCTTCTTCAGTCCGAGAGTAGATGAGTATATCGTCAATGAAAACTATGACGAATTGGTCCAAAAATGGCTGGAACACCTTGTTCATCAAACTCATGAAAACAGCCGGGGCATTTGTCACCCCAAAAGGCATGACTAGGAATTCATAGTGCCCATACCTAGTCCTGAAGGCTGTCTTCTGAACATCATCTCCCCTTACTCGAATCTGATGGTACCCCGACCTCAGATCGATCTTACTGTAGAGCCTCGTACCCTGCAACTGATCAGATAAATCATCGATCCTCGGAAGGGGATACTTATTCTTTACTGTGTCTTTGTTCAGATGTCTGTAGTCGATGCACAAACGCATCGAGCCATCTTTCTTCTTGACAAACAAAACTGGTGCACCCCAGGGCGATACGCTAGGTCGTATATAGCCCTTGTCAAGGAGTTCTTGCAACTGAACCTTCAACTCCTTTAACTCTGTTGGTGCCATTCTGTACGGGGCACGAGAAATGGCTGACGTCCCCGGTAATAATTCGATTCCAAACTCGACCTCTCTCGCCGGTGGGAATCCAGGAATCTCTTCAGGAAATACATCAGGAAATTCCGCCACTACGGGCACATCTTCAACTTTTAGTTCCTCCTTCTTTCCCGAAATATCAATAGCATAAATGAGATATCCTGTATGGCCTCGTTCCAATAATTGTGTCATCTTGATCGCGGATATTAATGGAATTTTTGAACGAGAACCATCTCCATAGAACGTCCACTGAACTCCTTCACCAGGTCTGAATCGGACAGTCCTTTGCCTGCAGTTCACAACCGCTTGGTACCTATTCAGAACGTCAATACCCAATATACAGTTGAAGTCTGACATTCCCAGAACGATCAAATCCGACCTTAACTTGTTATCCTCAAAATAAATGAGGCCATCATAGACAATCTGATCAGCAATCAAACTTCTTCCAGCGGGTGTCGAGACTACAAGAGGCGTGGGCGACCGAGCAGTGCATAAGTGGTGTCTTTCCACAAAACTCGTCGACACAAAGGAGTGTGACGCACCTGTGTCGATCAATATAAAGGCAGGGTGCGTAAATAAAAGACACGTACCCGCTATGACCTCCTCCGGAGCCGCTGTAGCCTGCTCCCTCGTCAATGCATACACTTGTCCTTGAGGTGGCCCCGTAGGCTGACTTCCAAACTGCCTCGGTACATATGGGGGCCTGTGTGGTGCTGCTCTGTCTGTCGACCTCCCAGTAGAATTCTGCTGCCTTCCCCTGTTGGGACATTGTCGAGCAAAGTGGCCTCTCTCGCCGCAAACATAACATCCGACACAATTCTTCGTCAAATGGGGCTGTCCACAAAGAGAGCATTGTACCTCTCCAACACTGCCTCCTCCCCGAGACTGTCCTCCTCTTGGTGGAGCGTCATTCCTGTGGTTTCCTTTCCATCGATTATCGGGCCTCCTACCACTGAATCTTGACGCATAAATGTTCCCTCCAGACTTGAATCGATCACCCCTTGGCCTTAAGTTGTCGGGAGTAGATCTCTGAGGGGGCGCTGGAGGTGGCACAACATCAGGGTACGCGCCAACTCCTAGTTCGGCTAACTCAGCCCGGGTAAGCGCATCATCAAAGCAGGTAGGGCCATATGTGATCACCCTATCATAAAGTTCTGGCCTTAAACCCTTCATGAAGTTCCTCATTTTAGCTTGAGTGTCGGCAGCGATATGAGGTACATATCTGAGTAGAGAACAGTAGTGAAGGGCATAATCTGACACCGGCATGGTACCTTGCTTCAACTTATTAAACTCATCCTCTTTAGCTTGACGGGCAGCTGCTGAAAAGTATCGGGCCAGGAATCTAGTTCTGAACAGTTTCCAGTTTACTTCTTGACCCTGTGCCTCTTGTTCAATCACGGTGGTCCTCCACCACATCAGTGCTTTCTTGGCTAGCTGGAATTCTGCTAGCCTTATCCAGGCTGTCTTTGCACACGGGGCTGCCACAAATATTTGTTCCATCCTTTCTAGCCATTCCTCGGCTCGTTCCCCTGTTTCAGTCCCTTCAAAAGTCGGGGGCCGATACGCTAGAAACTGAGTCAAACTCAACTCTCCCGGCAATAACTGTTGCTCGGACGGCTCTTCGCCTAAGGCTGGCGGGGGTAGGGGATTCGTGCGCCCCGCACTGGCGTTCACACTTACAGCATCACCAATGTCGATATTTGCTGCCATACTGCAACACAAGGGTTAACAACAAGATCCAAAAGCAGTTCATATATACATCGTTAGAAAACCATAACGTGTTATCATAACAGTCATATACTTCATGTGTAACATAGCATGTCAAAAGTAAGCGCCTAGCCAACCTACTGCTAAGGCTACCCTTCACTCATCCCCGGGTTATCTAACCACTGCTCTGATACCACTAATGTAGGGTCTTCCTACCATAACATCATATTAATAGCGCATTATGAACTAAACATGTATTAGAGATATCTTAGAGTTCTGGTTGTTATGTGAGCTTAATGTAATTACAGGCCAAAATGGAACTTCAATAGTTAGTTAATTACATTCCCCAAAAAGAATGTTAAGGCTAACAAAAATCATGTATCTATCTTCTTATGCTCCTTTAGCTCACTATCTCAACCCGACCCTTGGTCTCGATCCAAAAGTGTACCTACAGGAACAACTCATCGTGAGCATGTACATCGTTACTTATCATCATGAATTAATGGCGTATAAATAATGCATGGAAATAATTGATAACATATACTTCCTGTCTAATAGTACTATCCTTCCTTGGTTGTCCCTGTGTCATAATTACGCATATAATCATTAGCTCAAGACATGAGTGAATAACATCATATTTCGTATATAAGCTCACAACAATCCATGTTAATTAGAAATGGGACTGTCCGGGTTCTATTATGACAGCGGCACAATTGGCCCCCTCGCTCGACATAACACATCTTATGATACCCATCGCTACGCCTTGATAGCGGATGTATCTCTTATTCAGCGGATGATACCCATCGCTACGCCTTGATAGCGGATGTACCCCATCGCTCAGCGGATGATACCCATCGCTACACCTTGATAGCGGATGTACCCCATCGCTCAGTTATGTGAGCGGCAAGACCTTCCTCGCTTGCCCATAATAGTCACCGGACATTCAACCATTCTAAGTAGCATAGTCAAACATGCGTCATCATCTTATGCACATCATTATTTCAAACATCATCATCTTATCATAATTGTCATCGTAACAACATGTCATCTTTGTTTACCACAACATTATCATCATAATTTATTCATCATAGTCATCATAATCATCATCATAATTACTCATGCAATTAATGCAAGGTCATAGTTTAGGAACGTGTTACCGTATGATGCTCGTACGTTTCTTACGTACTTTAATTCCAAAAGGAGGAGAAATTGTGGAACTTTATCTCCTTGAGGTCGTTGGTGCCTGGGATGGTTCTACACAACCATACAATTCAATATTAGAAGCTAAACAATAGCCCAATACCAAAAATTCAACAAAAAACATCATTTTTCAACTTTTGAACAGTGGCGATCGATCGCTCAAAATGAGGCGATCGATCGCCCAATTTCCCTCTTAGCGGCGATCGATCGCTCAAAATGAGGCGATCGATCGCCTGATGTTCATTTAGCTACTGGACGTTGGCGATCGATCGCGCCATTTGAGGCGATCGATCGCCTATCCCCTTCTTCGCGTACTGCCCCTCGGCGATCGATCGCTGCTTTTCAGGCGATCGATCGCCTCGCGCAGACATGGGATTCCTTCATTTTTGAGCATTAAATCCTACACCAACTTCAACCCACATATATACCAACAACTCATAAACATTAAAACACTCAAAACCTTCAACACACATCATAAAACCATTAAAAATCCAACATCCCACCAAGAATCACACTAACCCAAACAAACCCATTTCAAACTCTTTTTAAAACCCTTCCAAAACTTAACAAACATTTCAAGAACATCAATAAGTGCTATATAAACATCATAGGCACTAAATCTTACCAAGAAATGCAAGAAGGAAGCTTTTACAAGAATTTCTTCCCACCTTTAGGGTTAATTTCGAAAATGAGGGAAAGGGAATTTGGGAAAGTGATTTTTGGGAGTTTGAGTGTTAAAGTGAGGTGAGGTAAAAGTGGTGGGTTATGTCTTACTTTTAATTTGTACCCCAATAACAACATGATGTATTTAAAATACATTAACATGATAAGCATTTACAAATTGCAATCAACTTCATTAAACCCACATCATCCTCATACTTAAAATTAACATCCTTAAATCATGTAACTTCTTCATTTCTCAAACATGACTTAAACATCATAATAATTCATCATATAAACATAATTAATGTTCAAGTTACCATTAATTAATTTCGGGGCATCACAGGAAAAACAGGAAGTGTTTATTACAGTTTATGCATTTACGCCTTAAATTCATATTGTGTTGTATATGAATTATTATATGCTCATGTTTGGGGGTTGTCCTTGTAGGTACTTTTGGCATGATAAAAAGGGGCTAAGCGGGTTGAGGCGGTGAGCTTGTGAAGAACACTTTTGGTAGATGAAGGACATGATTACTTTTGTATAGTGTCTACTCTAGGAGTAGTGTAAAGCTATAGTAAATACATTCATTTGATTGGGAATGTAACTAATCCATTTGATAGTCCTTATTTTTGGCATGTAATTCTTAAAGCTCATAGCCTCAACACAATCATTTTACTCTGATAATTTATATTAGCTCTAATTATGCCTTTAATCCGCACTTAAGGAACTAGGGTCCTTACATAAAGGACTAAAATTACAGGTTCTGATAATTAAAAAACTAAAATTGCAGTGATAAAAGATAAATGACCGAAATCGCTGACACAATAAACATAGAGGAGCAAAATCGCAGATTTAAAACTATGATGACCAAAAATGCTAGCTAATGAAACATAAATGACCAAAAATGCATTTTCCCCTTGGACATGGTCTTCCCCTTCTTGAAATATAAAAGTCCTTGTGTGTACTTAACAGCGAACACCTCAATGTATGTTAGCATTTCACTCCCTAACATTTCAAAACGTACACTTAACCCCCCGAACAATTTTAAATAGTGTACTTAACTCCTTAAAAAATATTCGGGGACAATTTTTTGGAATATTAGGGGACCAAAGTCCCTCACATGCTATGAGCCGAGATTATGTATGTCTTTTAATGTATTTTCTATAGAAATTTTACGAGTAAAATTATTCAACTATGAGTATACTCGTAAAATTCATTTTCAAGTATTTTCTAATTGATATACTCGTAAAATTCCTGTAGAAAATACATGAAAGGACATAATACCCTCGACCGTGGTATGAGCGATGCACATGAAGAATTTGCAGCCAGAATATTCGAGAAAATTGATCCTGAATATTGTTTAGGGGGTAAAGTGCATTACTTTAAATTATTCAGGGGTTAAGTAAACGTTTTGAAAGGTTAGAAGTGAAGTGCTAAATTGGGTGTCTACTTTTCACCCTTTAAATTAATTTAAAAATCCGAAAAAATTATAATCAAATTTTTTTTTTATAAATTCTTATAGTTTTATTTTTAACAAAATTAGATTTATTTTGAAAATAGAATTAACAGTGTGTTTGGGAAAAAAATGGGATTTTATGGAAGTTGGATTTGTAAATACCATTTTACGTGTTTGTCAAAATGAGATTTTAAAATGGAACTCGGAATTGGTGGGATTCAAGGGATTTAGAATAGTTAACTCAAATCCTTTAAAAAATGGTGGGATTTAGATTTTAAAAACGGGATTTCATTTTTTTTCCAATATTTATCCGTCATCATACTTTTAAGACATCATAAATAAATTATATATTCCATTTATTTAAATTAATTATTTATATAATTTTATAAAAAGTATTATGATAAAATCAAATATATGAATATAAAAATATCTTTTGTGTATACATAGTAAGTTTAAATTTTCAACTTATACTTATTTTATAATTTTCAAATATTAATCATAAATTTTATGTTTCATTTATTTAAATTAAATTAGATAATTTTATAAGCATAATATAGTTAAACCAAATATTTAAAATATAAAAATTTATTTTTTATATATATATATATATATATATATATATATATATATAGATCTTAAATTTTCAACTTTTAGATTTAAAATATCATAATATTAAATCTTATATTTTATTTATTTAAATTAATTCTTTCACATATATTTTATAAAAATATCATAATTAAACAAAACATTTGAAATATAAAAAATTATTACATTAAAAATGTTATTTTAAAAATAAATATATAATTTTTTAATATCATATAATATTATTTTAACTATCCAATCCAATTCTTAAATAATATTATAATTTTTTTACTAAACACCATTTTAAATCTAATTCCAATTATTGAACCAAACATAGCCAAAGTATATAGAATCCTATTCCACCTGTTCTCATTTCTCCCTAACCCCCTTGCGTATAATTCTAGCTGAAATAATATGGATTCAGGTGAACTCCGTCGCCAGCCAGACCATGGGGATTCCGTGTTGTCCCTTTTACTGAAATTCATGTGGGCCTTTTCAATCTTGGTGATCTTATTAGCCATTTTAGTTTCAGAAACTAGCCCTTACAAGTTATACAATCTCAGACCAAATCCTTTTTCCCATTCCCATCTTCTGCAAAAATTCTTGAAATTTCTTCATGTTAAACCGGACATACTCGCAGAGGAGTCCCCTCAATGTGTTCTTTGGATGGCCCCTTTCCTTTCTGGAGGAGGGTATAGCTCCGAAGCTTGGTCATATATCTTAGCACTTAACAGGTACATTAAGAAGCAAGAGAACCCATTTTTCAAATTGGGGATTCAGCAACATGGGGATGGAGAAAATATTGAATTTTGGGAGGGTCTGCCTTTGGATATGAAAAACTTGGCTATTGAGCTTTACCAAACGAAATGCCGGATGAATCAGAGCATTGTTATTTGTCATAGTGAACCTGGTGCTTGGTTTCCTCCTCTATTTGAAACCTTTCCGTGCCCACCCGCTGTTTATGGCAAGTCGAGGGCCGTGATAGGGAGGACTATGTTTGAGACTGACAGGGTAAACGTAGAACACGTCCGACGGTGTAATAGGATGGACTTTGTTTGGGTTCCTACTGATTTCCACGTGAATGCGTTTACCCAAAGTGGGGTTGACCCCATGAAGGTTCGGAAGATTGTTCAGCCTGTTGATTTGGAGTTTTTTAATCCCTTGTCGATGGAGCCACTGGATCTGAAACTGATCGGTACTCGAGTGTTAGGCTTGGATAAATCGAATTCAAGAAAGCCCTTTGTGTTCTTGAGCGTTTTCAAATGGGAGTACCGGAAGGGGTGGGATGTGTTGTTGACATCATATCTGAAGGAGTTTTCTGGGATGGACCATGTTGCATTGTATTTGCTGACAAATCCGTATCACACGCATGGGGATTTTGCTAACAAGATTGTTGAGTTTGTGGAAGACTCTGATTTGGTGAAACCCGTGGATGGTTGGGCTCCAGTTTATGTGATTAACGACCACATACCTCATGTCAATCTTCCGAAGTTATATATGGCAGCTGATGCATTTGTTTTGCCGAGTAGAGGGGAAGGATGGGGTCGACCCATCGTGGAGGCAATGGCGATGTCGTTGCCGGTGATCACCACAAACTGGTCAGGGCCGACGGAGTATCTAACCAATGAGAATAGCTATCCACTGCCTATCAACGGAATGAGTGAAGTTAGAGAAGGAGCATTTAAAGGGCATCTATGGGCTGAGCCTTGTGCTGATAAGCTGCAAGTTGTGATGAGGCATGTTGTGAGCAATCCTAGCGAAGCTAAGATTAGAGGAAGGCAAGCAAGGGTGGACATGATGAGAAGGTTCTCCCCTGAAATTGTTGCACAGATAGTTGTTGACCATTTGCTCCATATTTTTAATAATACAGGTTGAGAAAAGGAAACTATGCCCTTTGCATGAGCTATGCAGATCATATATAATCATTGCATGCATATATCTCTCAAATTATTGGGAAAATTCTCAGGTGTTGAGCCGAGTAGAGATTAGCATAACATATATAATAATATATTGCAAGATCTTGCGCTCAAGGTATGTGGATCGAGATTTTACTTTAATTTTTTGAAATTTTTGGTACCGTGGGTTACTTTGTTGATTTTGTAATTTATATGTGGCTTGTGTCTCAATAAAATATTATTGTTTTAAATTTATTTAAAATTGGATTTTTGATGCATATTACGGAATAGTAGTTTGTGCGAACATACAGTTATGAAGTGCTTGGATATGGGTATGTGGTGCTCTCTGCTACACTGAGCAACTAGATGGTGCTAGGACAAACTTCGAATTTGGGTAGGTTTCTATATCATGTTTGAAAGCTAAAACCTGCAAAATTTTAGTCACTGCATATCTCCGCCCGCTTCTCTAGTTTTACGTCTACTCCCTTGTGTACGTTCTAAGTCATTCACACATATTTGGTCTTTTTTTTTCTATAGCTGTCAGAAACTAAGGAGAAAAGGGGAATGAACAAACAGTCAGTGATCAAGCGATTCACCTCGATCTAGTTGCAAAAAGTAAAGGCATTTCTGCAGCTGAAACCTACTTTGTCAATCTGTCTGAATCCTCAAAAAATCATCTCACCTATGATGCTCTTCTTTATTGTTACTGCAAAGACTTGAAGACTGAAAAGGCGGTAGCTTTATTTGAAAAGATGAAAGAGCTTAATTTTGAATTGACTTCGATGCCATATAACAGCCGAATGACGCTTTACTTGAAAACCAGGCTGCCAAAAATGGTTCCACATATCATCCAAGAGATGATGGCATTTGATATCATGCCGGACATTTATACCTACAATGTCTGGATGAGGGCTCTTGCTTCTGTGGATGATATAGGTGGGGTTGAAAAAGTTATAGATGAGATGAAACGAGATGGTCGAGTTTCTGGATATTGCACAACATACAGTGATTTGACATCAATTTATACTGATGCTGGATCATTTGATAAGGCCAGCAAGGCTCTTAGGGAACTGGAGAGTAAAAATACTCTCCGAGAACTTTCTGCCTACCAATTTCTGATCACATTGTAAGGACACTGGAAATGTGCGTGAAATATACCGCATCTTGAGTTCCTTGAAATTAGCTTTAAGAAAACTGCAAACATAAGTTATCTAAATATGATACAAGTATTGGTTATCTTCGATGATTTACTAGGTGCATAGAAATATTTCAAGGAGTGGGCATCTGGCTGTGAAACTTAAGATATTCGCATTGGAAATGTCCTTATTGGAGCTTATCTAAGGGAAGGTTTATTCGAGAAGGCTGAAGTGTTCATGAACCTTGCACGCATGAGAGGATCTAAGCCTAATTCTAACTCTTGGGAGCTCTACCTTGATTACTATCTAAAGAGAGGAGAGATTAAATCAGCTGTGGATTGTTCTGCTGGTAAAGGGAAGTTGACGAAAGGGATCCTTGACCAATTGTTTTCGAGAACTGATGCAACACTTTGAACATAACAAGGATGTTGAGGGTGCTGAGGCTTTCTTGGCAATTTTGACGAAGTCAAAGGATAAATTGCATCCTGAGGTACTTGAATCGTTGATCAGTATTTATGCATCCTTTGAAAGAAACGATACATCTATGCGTCGGCGGATTAAGATGGAGAAAGTGGAGTTGAGTGAGGAAGGCATGAAAGTACCGAATGATATTCTTAGATCAATGAGATATATTCAATTGATATATCTTTTTCTGTTGGTATATTTTACTTTGAAAAGAGGTAATGATATATTGACCTCTAACCTCATTCAATTGTAGTTTCAGTTTTATGAACTTGTTTGTTTGATTTAAACATTCAAGTATCCAGTTGTAAACATGTTTTTGATCCAATATTTTTTTAATGTTACTTTAGCAATTATTATGAATTGAATAAAGATCACACTTAACTATAATCGAAGTGTTGTATCTCCTGTTGAAGTTGATCCAATTAAGGACTGTTGCTGTTGAGGTTGTACTTGTGTGCTCACTTCATCATCAAGTATTTTATTTTTAAAACTTACACCGATATGCGAGATAACCCAAGTACACACTGCTATTAAATGACCCATCCCTCGAGGGAGTTTTGTTGATAAACAAGAGATGAGGAATGAAAGTACAGCATGGATGCTGCATGTGAAGCATTTAACAACCATTGTAACAAAGGAAGAGGACTCCTTCGCCTGTTATTAGCCAAATGAATAGGTGGATACTTCATTTATTGGCATCAAGCCATTCAAGAATGCCCTTTTCTGATTCAGACAGGTCTTTCTTTTGCCTAAGATCGCCTTCTAACAAGCCGAAGTAATCTCTGTAGTTGCGCTTGTAATAGCTATCCAATCTCTGTTCAAATGACAAAAATGGAAAAAAATAACTTGTACGGTTTACCTCAGTCTTCAAGATATGCAACATAAACATTTACCTCCTTGTCATTTTTAGCCTTGTTTTCTCGTGATTTCTTCAGATATTCTGAGAAAATCAGGTTACAACCTATGAAAACCAATATTTAGAATGCCCAAAAAATTGAAAAGTACAGACTACATACTATTAAGGAGGTCATTCTGTGACTGAGTAACAACAAGTGCAGTTGAAAGCAGAAGTAGGCCTCTCCTTCCTCCTCCTCCCTTGTTCGCTTCTGCTATTCCGACTTTGTTTTCGGCTACACTGAATTTATTCACTCTTAAATTTGCAGCCATAGCCATGAAGATAACCAATTCTTTGTTGGAACCACTCCTTTATTTATTTCTTGGAAGCACATCCATTGCTTTATGGTTTTTTTTTAGATCATGTAAGGTGTGTTGTGTGGTCCATGCGTTGCCATTTGACAAATGAAATTTGAGTTTACAATCTTAAAAAAATCTTAAGATTGTGGATTTTACACAAGCCCCAAAATAGACCTGTAGTTATTCAACTTTCATCTTCTTCAGGAAGAATGTGTTTTCTTTTCTTGAACATGAAACTGTTTTTTATTTTTATTTAGGAAAGAGAGATTCAAAAAGCATTTTCTTACGTTAGGTAACATCGTGGTTGAAACAATGGTGTAAGTTGGGTCACGAAAGACTTGAAATTAATATAAAAATCTTCGACTAATTTCAGTGATTTTATAGTACTAAGAAATCATGTGCACTCAAATCCCACATTAATTCAATAAATAGTAATTATATTGATACTTTATAAATATATAAGTTATCAACAACAACAATTAAATATTTAATCTCAATGGATTGAGTATGCTACATGAACAATAAAAAAAATTAAGTCGGGTCGCGCACATGAGCCAGTCTTCTCCAAGTTCTTCTTTCGATCAGAATACCCCCGATAATCCCTTTGATCTCCAAATCTTTGTATATAACTTTGAGTTATGTCTTCTTCGGTCTCCTCCACGAACATGTGCATTACAAGGCCTAAGTTGTACATGACCAAACCAGCGTAAACGACTTTCTTTCATTTATCTTCTATACAAGCCACACATTCTTCAGCTCGAATGTCTACATTTCTAATTTCATCTCTTCTTGTCTTACCACACGTCCAAAAGAACACACATCTCTGTCACACTCATCTTTTGGACATAATCCCTGTTGGATGCCAAACATTCCGTCACATACAACATTGCAGGTTTGATGGCAGTTCTATAATACTTCCCCTTCAATCCCAGCAGGATATTAACAGAATTAATATGAACTATTTTATTCATCAAAGCCCACCACAGTACTTGCCAAGGCACTTTATCATTAGCCTTCTTTAATGCAAGTAAAGACCAGATGCAGATCTTTACTCCTCTCACGATAACACTCCAAGTTGGCGAAGTAAATTGATAGCTTCCGTTTTTGATTGCCATGACATAAACCCGAATTGATTCTCCGAAATTTTAATCTCCCTCCTTAACTGATAGTTACTTATCCTTTCCTAGAGCTTAATATTTTGACACATGAATTTTATACCACGATAGTTAGAGCAACTTTGAATGTCACAATTGTTCTTATAGAGAGGGACACAATACTCTTTCTCCATTCATTTGAGATTTTATTACTCCTCCAAGTATTGTTAAATATGTTAGCCATTTTATCCCCGTCGGTCCTAAGCATATTCATACTTCAATATGGATTCCATCAAGACCAATTATTGTCGTGCTTCCACTTTGTTCAAAGCTTATTTAACCTCAAATTCTCTAACTCTGCGAATAAACTCACGACTGACATCATGTTGTTGGATCTCAAGATCAACTAAACCTCGACTAAAACCACCGTGGGACAAGCTATTAAAATAATTCTTTCATCTTTCTTCGAAATATTCATCTCTAACCAAGACCTTGTGCTCTTCATCTTTTATGCATTTCACTGCACACAAGTATCTTGTCTCCCTCTCCCTTGCTCAAGCAATATTTATATCTTTCCAGCTTCCTTTGAGTCCACTTTATTGTACACTTCTTGTAGACTTTAGTTCTAGCATTCCAAACCGTTGTCTTTGCTTCTTATTTGACAAGCTTATACATTTCCAATAATGCCCCATTATTGCTCTTCTTCAGTTCTATATAAGCATCCCTCTTGATACTAATAGCATTTTTCACGTCTTCATTCCACCATAATGCGTACTTACCTAGTGGAGCACATCATCTTGACTCACCAAGCAACTCCTTAGCGAGTCATCTTAGTGCGACAAACCATTTTGTTCTAGGTAGTATCAACATCATATTTTGGCGTCCATTTTGATTCTTCGACTATCCCCTCTGCAAAAGCTCTGGCGTGACCTTTCAACCGGTACCACTTAATTATATGTTACATATGTTTAGTTCTAACAGCCCGTTTCTTAACCCTAACATCTAGAATTAAAAGTCGGTGTTGGATAAATACACTCTCTCCTGGAATTATCTTACACTCCAAGCATTTAGCTCTATTTATCCTGATCGCATTTTATTTAACAATAAATTTCTAATCCAGCACGATTAATCCGCAAGTGCACGGTTGTCATGTTTTAGTTTATATTATGAGAAATACGACTGTCGAACCCACAAGAACTAAATATAAGTATCAAATAAGACACTTTTAACTATATTTAACTTATGATAAATTATTGAATAAAATATTAATTAACTAAAAGAGTTACTAATCCAACCAAGTTAATCAAAGTTAACGAGAAAATTCCATTTGAGAAGATTACGAAGAGGTCGGTTCACCAATGTAATCCTTATGACACTCGATTGAATACCATATATCTTTAAGGTGACGAGTTCTCAGATTTTATCTAATATACTATCTCGAGCTATATTAAACCTAATATTAAATTGCCCTAAGTCACTCTCGTGTACTTATTTAACAATTCAATATTGCATTAAGATTTGTGAAAACTACTAGCTTTCGATTCTAGATATCTATGGCTATCACACGTGCATTTGATCTCATCTCTCGATGTCAATCTGAAATCCACGTCACAATTTACTAGGTCGTATCACAATATGATCTCTCTATCTCAATCATGATAACTAATATCAATTCAAATGTTGCTACTCTTCTTGAAACTATTAAGAACATAAACCAGGCACATAGGACATATGTTGGAATCGAAGAGGGGGTGTGAATGAGATTCCTTGGCTACTTTAGCGTTTTAAAATGAGTTTGCAAAATAAAAGAGTTTTGCGCTTGCGGAAGGCTTAAGTCAATCGATAAATAAAAGAAATGAAGGAGTAAATAAATAAATAAATGCGAAATGTAATAATGCGGTAAATGACAAGGATATTTGTTATAGAAGTTTGGCGATGAATCGCCTACGTCTCCTCTTCCCGGTTAGATAACCTCCAATCGAGGTTCCACTAGAACGAAAAGGATCTTGGCCTTGAGGGCTCCAAGTTAGCCACAACACATGCACCAACTATACTTGTTGATGACTTTACAATTTCCAACTTGCTTTGGTGTTAGAGGACCTTACAACAACTCAACAAACACGGTGTACCAACACAAAGAAAACAAGACTCTATCAAAAGAAGAGAATTACAAGCTCCAATACAACAACAATGTATGGAGATTGCAATGCTATTTGAAATTTGAATTAGCAAAGCTTTATAGAAGTTTGTAGGCTTGTTTCTTATCTTCAAAATGTTCCAAAGCGTCAATATTTATAGTGTAGGAGGCCCCCTAGGCTCCTACTAGCCGTTGCTACACATAAGGCTGAAATCACTCCTCGATCGCCTCGGACATCGCCTCGGGCGATCACCATCGCCGCGCCCCAACGGTCGCCAATTTCCACAGATCGCCTCAGCGATCTAAGCCAAAAATCAATGTCGTAGCCTCAGCCCCTTAAAATCTTTCATCGCCTCAAACGAAGCACAAATCGCCTCAGGCGTGCAGGCCATCGCCTCAGGCGATCAACGCATCGCCTCGGGCGAACTCCCCCTGCACACGAGCCTCGACGTCGCTCCAGTCGATGTGTGTAAGGACCCCCATGTGCTTAACCCGATATTAGTGTATTAACCCCTGTACTTAGTGCATACGATCATGTTATTAAGGGGGAAAGTGATTACATGCGACTCTAGCACGAATACCATCTATAAAATTCCTTTACATTAATCGTATAATGTCTGTACTTTCCCAACACATTCCATAAAACCTGCCATGCACCTTTAAATATACACTAACATGCCCTCAATTCATTTTGCAATTCATAATTAATTGCGTGCAACACATAAATGAAAAGAGAAAGGCCATTGCCGTCTTTATACATTCCATATACACATAATACTGCTCACATGCGAGCGTCGAATAAGTAGGCTTGTATCTAATGTATGAAGTATCATGCTCAATACCGTCGCTGGTACCTCGATCATGGGAGCACCTCAAATCCACCGCTCCAGCTCAATTCCAAGCCATCGATGTACCTAATAACCTGCCCCAACAGAGACAGCCCCCCACGCGGGGTGAGCATACCAATATCTCAAATCCCATAATCACAATAATACAATTCATAATTTACAACATGTAAATGCTATGAAATATAAGAGATACTCCCTAGATGGCATCATCCTCATCCGGGATCCCCTGTACTGTCCCTGTTCTCAAAATAACTGAAACCATCAAATTCCCAAATGCCAGTTAATCATTACATTGATTAACGAATTCACTGTCACATACCGACATTATAACAACAATATCAAATCATTGAACAATGATCACAAATATCCCATATATCCCTTTTATGGTTCCATAGTTCTATTTCATTGCTCGCTCTACAATAGCGGCATTTCAGTCTCACGCATGCTCAACAGCAGTGGCGACATAACCGATGTTCGCTCAAAGGCGCCCACATCCGATCATTGCCCGCTCAAAAGCGGCACCATGCAATTCCCAATGCATATACATCCATTTGTAGTAATTACCATAATCATGTATTTCAATATCCGTTAATAACCGTTTATTGCTAAAACCATATGCCAGGCATTTCCATAAATATTTATTGCAATACAGCGTGTCAAGCACTCAACAATTGCATTTAAAATAAAGGGACATGCTCGTACGTTATACGTACCTTAAACTTTCCGTAGTTTGAGTCCGACTTCGTCCGAGTCCCCCGATTCGATGAATTATGCGCTAACACATAGGTAGTTCACAATTAAACACAAGCATGCAACCACGTGCCCAAGCACGTTCAAAACTCCCAAACATATCGTCTATCCATGACGATTACCAAAATAAAAGCCACCCGGCTAAGCATGCATAACACCCAAGGTAAACCATTTTACAAGTTTAAAAGATAGCCAAAAACTCAAAGAGAGTTCCTTTTAATTTAACTTGGCTCCAACCAAACCATTTAAAAGTCTAACATTCCCATTGGAATGTGAACATTGTCCCGGAAGCCGACTATTTAAGTCTCAAATCCAAAATCCCACGAAAAAGCCAAGAAAACCAACAAAACCTTGTTGGCGATCGATCGCTATGCCGGGCGATCGATCGCTAGCCCCTTGGCGATCGATCGCTCGATATAGCGATCGATCGCCAGACCTTACTGGCGCGAGGCGATCGATCGCCCAAAAGTAGCGATCGATCGCCACCTTGCTGAAAAGCCTACTGCTTGCGCGCGATCGATCGCCAAAAACGGGCGATCGATCGCCGCGACCTGCAACCCGAAAAACACCATTTTTGAAAGCTTGAAACCTCCACAAAACATACCCCAACTCCTCCCAACTCAAAACCACAACAAATCCACACACAAGGACCTCCAACAAGGGTGCTCAACCCAAAAATAAAACAAACCCACAAGATTTTATGATTTTTACCAAAATCACCCAAATCAAACTAAACCCAAAACTCAACCAAATCCAACAAAGAAACAATCAAATCAAAGCTACAAGAGAGGAGAAGGAGATTACCATCTTTTCTTCGAAGAATCCGGCTCCTAAATCGAGCCTCCGGTCATTTTTCTCCAAAGAGAAAAGATGAGGGTTAGGGGAAAGGGGTCACACGATAGGAGGGGGGGGGGGGGGGGGGGGGGGGGGGGGGGGGGGGGGGGGGGGGAGAGGAGAGGAGAGAAGTGATTCCGTGCCAAATGACGGAAATCTCGAGTCCAACGGGTATATATAGCAAAAATACCCCAACACACCAATACCTCCACAAATACATCATGATTCAATAAAAATCATCTGTTATAAAAAACTCTCTCTCCAACATCAAATCTCCATACTGGCCCCAACATAAGGTACCCCGGACTCCAAGTCCCACTAAAAACCCAACTCATAGGTTTTCCACCAAAATGAGAATACAATCTCAACCTTTGGTTCCAACGATCCTAAATGCCCGATTTAACAACCTCGGGAGACGCTAAACCGCAATTAATTCATAATTGCCACAATTAAAAATCCATCAAGGACTATTACCGCACTGGGATTAACACCATTAATCCCCGGACATCACAATTATCCCCCACTAATAAAATTTCATCCTCGAAATTTGCACCGGTGTACTCCACGTAACACCAGGACCACACAAACAAAACAAAGCCATGACCCCGATTCTGAACCACCTTAGAATCGAATTAACAACTGCGAGAATACCAGTCTAAGGTGGTTCAGAATCGGTATTCTTAGAACGAGCTCATAGTAGCCGGTTCAGTATCCACCCCAGAGGAAGAAAGATGTATAAGGACCTGAGTGGTCAATTCTGGTGGAGACGCATGAAGCGTGATGTGATCGCTTTTGTTAAAAGATGTTTGATCTGCCAGCAGGTAAAGGCAGAAAGACAGAGGCCTGGTGGCGAGCTGAAGAGCTTGGAAGTACCTAAGTGGAAGTGGGAACACATATCTATGGACTTCGTGACCCATTTGCCAAGGACGGCCTCTGGATTTGATGCGATCTGGGTGATCGTTGATAGGTTGACGAAGGTAGCCCATTTCGTCCCTTACAGCATGACTTTCACATATTTAAAGATGGCCCAATTATATGTACGGGATGTAGTGAGGTTACATGGGATTCCAGTCTCGATTGTGTCTGACAGAGGCCCAAGGTTTACGTCACATTTCTGGGAGGGTCTCCAGACAGCTTTGGGCACAGAGGTGAGACTGAGTACGGCCTACCACCCTCATACTGACGGCCAAACAGAGCGTACATTCAGACGCTCGAAGATATACTGAGGGCATGTATTCTGGAGTTTGATACTCCATGGCGGGATGCAGTACCATTGGTTGAGTTCTCCTATAATAACAGCTATCAAGCGAGCATTCAAATGGCCCCTTTTGAAGCTCTTTATGAACGACGATGTAGGTCACCGCTGTATTGGAAGGACTTGACTAGTTAAGCGGTCGGAGGACCGGATATGATTAAGGAAATGGAAGAAAAGATTAAGATGATACGCTTAAAGATGAAAGCGGCCCAAGATAGGCAAGCAGCCTATGCCAATAAGCGGCGACGACCGCTAGAATTTCAAGTAGGAGACAAGGTTTTCTTAAAAAATCTCACCCTTCAGGGGTGTGGTCCGGTTTGGTATGCGGGGAAAGTTATCCCCAAGGTATGTTGGGCCATATGAAATATTGTAGCGCATCGGTACCTTGGCCTACCGTTTGGCTCTACCGCTGTCTTTATCTGGGATTCATGATGTTTTCCACGTTTCTATGCTACGGAAGTATGAGCCAGACCCGTCTCATGTTTTACATCCTACTGAAGTGCAGTTGGACTCAGATGTATCCTATATTGAACGACCGGTCAGAATTCTGGATCGTGAGGATCGCAGATTACGAAGTAAAGTTTTACCGATGGTCAAAGTTCAGTGGGATCGTCGGGGTGTCGAGGAGGCTACGTGGGAGACGGAACGGCATATGATGCAGCATTACCCGGAACTATTTTCTGGTATGATTTATGTTTAGTTTCATTTTGGGTAAGTGCATGCGATTTCGAGGACGAAATCTTGAAAGTAGGGGAGTAATGTGATGCCCCGAAATTAATTAATTGCAATTAAGGCATTAATTATGTTTATATGATGAATCATGTGGTAATTGATTTATGTGTTGGGTAATAAGATGTTAACATGATTTAATTGTGTTGATTATTAAATATGAGGAAGATGTGATTTTAGATGAAGTATAGTGCATTTTGTCAAAATGCTTTTAAAATACCATGTTGGGGTGTTTTATACATCATGTTAAGTTTGGGGTACAAATTTTAAATTAACATTGCACAACCCCTTTTAATCCCCACTACCCACCTTTTCCTACTCTTTACCTCACTTTACCAATCACTCTTTTAACCCCCAAATTTCATCCCTCAACCCTAACCCCACACCATTTTCGAAATACACCAAGGAAGGAAGAAGAAAGCTTCACAAAATCCTTGTTTGTGTGATCTTTGTTAAGATTTGGAGCCTACAAGAGGTATGGGACCCTTCCTTAAGTTTTTAAGATGTTTGGTGTTAAAATGGGTTAGTTTTTGATGATTTATGTGGGTTGTTTTGGGTATGTGTTATATATGTTTGGGGTATGATTTTTGAAGTGTTTTATGTGGGTTTTGGTGGGTTATGATGTTATTGAAGTTGTAGGAAAGTTTGGGTTTGTAAGGAATGGAGTGGGACTTGAAAAATGCTCATTAATGGCGATTTTTCGATGCACAGGGACTGGCGATTGATCGCCCGTTTTTGGCGATCGATCGTTAGCCAACAGTAGGCGCCAGTAACATTTGGCGATCGAAATCGCCACCTTCAGGCGATCGATCGGCGAGGCTGGCGATCGATCGCGCCAAAAGTGGCGATCGATCGCCAAGATGTGAAATTTTGAGCCCCGTTCAGTGTGATCTCGCGATCGATCGGGCCTGGGCGACGATCGATCGCGAGGTATAAAAATGTGTGTTTTTGATGTTTTTTGTGGGATTTTTGGATATTGGACTATATTTAGATTCTAATATCGATTTGTATGGTTATGTAGAACCATCCCAGGTACCCACAACCTCAAGGAGATAAAGCTCTCCAATTTCTACACTTTTGGGAATTAAGGTACGTAAGAAACGTACGAGCATCGGACGGTAAACCATACTCCTACATTTAATGATGATGTTTATGATGATGATGATTATGATGATGTTTATGATGATGATGATTATGATGATGTTTATGATGATGATGATTATGATGATGTTTATGATGATGATTATGATGATGTTTATGATGATGATTATGATGATGTTTACGATGATGATGTTTATGATGATGATGTTTATGATGATGATTATGATGATGTTTATGACGATGTTTATGATAATGATGTTATGATGATGATTATGATAAGTACGATCATGATGATGATCATACGACATTTAAGAGGGGTAAGATACCCATATGGTAAGATGCCATACGATATTTACGAAAGGGGTAAGATGCCCATGTGGTAAGATGCCATACGATGTTAAGAAGGGGTAAGATGCCCACGTGGTAAGATGCCACGAGATATTTATAATATGGTAAGATGCCATATTATAGGGTAAGATGCCCATATGCATGCAAGTGAATCAGGGTCAACAAAAAGAAGTTAACGAATAACCAACAAGTTTACTTAACCAAAATTTCGTACATTTACTGTTATATCTCTTTTATGATGTTAAGTAAATATGTATGTGCTCACGATGTGTTGTCCCTGTAGGTACACTTTTGAACCAGGGCTAAGGGTCGGGTTGAGACGGTGAGCTAAAGGAGCATGAAAGAGGATATGATACAGGATTTTGGATAGTCTCTACTCTAGGAGTAGTATAATTCTATCGCTACTATATTCTTTTTGGAGAATGTAATTTGAAATTTTATTCTTGACCTGTAATCTTATTAGCTCAAAGCTACAACCGGAACCCTTAGAATATCATTAATGCATGTTCTATTCATAATACGTTATTAATATGATGTTAAGGTAGGAAGACACCACATTAGTGTTATCAGAGCAGTGGTTAGAGAACCCGGAAATGAGTGAAGGGTAGCCTTAGCAATAAGTTGGCTAGGTGCTTACTTGTAAACATGTTGTGTGCATATGCTACATATGAAGTATATGACTGTTATGCTAACATGTTATGACTTTCTAACGATGTGTATATGAACTGCTTTTGGGTCTTGTTGTTAACCCTTGTGTTGCAGTATGGCAGCAAACGTGGAGGTAGGTGACGCAGTGAGCGTCAATGCAAGTGCGGGACGTACGAATCCCCTACACCCGCCAGCTTTTGATGATGAACCGTCCGAACAACAGTTGTTGCCAGGGGAGCTAAGCTTAACTCAATTTCTTGCATACCGACCCCCAACCTTTGAAGGAACCGAAACAGGGGAACGAGCTGAGGAATGGTGAGAAAGAATAGAGCAAATCTTTGTGGCAGCCCCATGTGCGAAGACAACATGGATACGGTTAGCAGAGTTCCAATTGGCCAAGAAGGCACTAATGTGGTGGAAGACCACTGTGGTAGAGCAAGAGGCTCAAGGCCATGAAGTTAATTGGAAAATGTTTCGAACTCGGTTTCTGAACCGCTATTTCTCGGCTGCTGCACGACAGGCCAAGGAAGATGAATTTACTCACCTCAAGCAAGGTAATATGTCAGTGTCAGATTATTCTCTTCATTACTGCTCCTTACTCAGATATGTGCCTCACATCGCCACGAGCACTCAAGCAAAGATGAGGAACTTCATGAAGGGCTTGAGGCCGGAGCTGTACGATAGGGTGATTACTTATGGCCCTACTTGTTTCGATGATGCACTCTCACGGGCTGACCTAGCCGAACTGGGAGTGGGTGCATACCCTAATGTTGTACCACCGTCAGCACCCTCTCAGAAATCCACTCTAGATAATTTGAAGCCAAGGAGTGATCAGTTCAAGTCAAGGGGGAACACATCGGCGTCAAGGTTCAGTGGTAAGAGACCCGACAATAGATGGAAAGGAAACCGTAGGAACGATGCCCCATCTGGAAGGGGGCAGTCTCAGGGAGACAGATCCGGGAAGGTCCAGTGCACTCTTTGTGGGCAACCACATCTGACGAAAGATTGTGTAGGATGTTATGTTTGTGGCGACAAAGGCCACTTTGCTAGGCAGTGTCCCAACAGAGGAAGTCAACAGGGTTCTGCGGGGAGGCCTGCGGATAGGACAGCACAGCATAGACCACCCTTCGTGCCGAGGCAGTATGGAGGTCAGCCTATGGGGCCACCTCAAGGGAAAGTCAATGCATTAACGAGGGAGCAGGCTACAGCGGCTCCGGAGGAGGTTATAGCGGGTACGTGTCTTTTATTTACGCACCCTGCTTTTATATTGATCGACACAGGTGCGTCACACTCTTTTGTGTCGACAAGTTTTGTGGAAAGGCACCACATATGCACTTCTCCGTCGCCCACGCCTCTTGTTGTCTCGACACCCGCCGGAAGAAGTTTGATTACTGATCGGATCGTCTATGATGGCCTCATTTATTTTGAGGATAAAGAACTAAGGTCAGATTTGATTGTTCTGGGAATGTCAGAACAATCAGACTTTGACTGCATTCTGGGCATTGATGTTCTGAACAGCTATCAGGCAGTTGTGAACTGCAGGCAGAGGACTGTCCGATTCAAATCTGATATGGGAGTTCCATGGACGTTCTATGGGGATGGTTCTCGCTCTAAGATCACATTGATATCTGCTGTCAAGATGGCACAGTTATTGGAACGAGGCCATACCGGATATCTCATCTATGCGATTGATACTAATGAAAGGAAGGAAGAATTAAAAGTTGAGGATGTGCCCGTAGTAGCTGAGTTTCCTGATGTTTTTCTGGAGGAGATTCCCGGATTCCCACCGACAAGAGAGGTCGAGTTTGGGATTGAGTTACTACCGGGGACGTCGTGTGATATCCCCGAAATAATTAATTGCAATTTGGGCATTAATTGTGTCTATATGATTAATTATGGTGGTGATTAATGATGTGCTGGGATTAATTATCATATTGAAATGCTTAGTCACATGATAGAGTGACCCGGGAGAGCATTTCAGGGTGCATGTTGTGCATGTTGGGAAAATTGCTATTAGCATGATTTATTTGTTATGATTAGCAATTAATTGTAAAGCATGAGTTTAATTGTGATTATGGTGCATTTTGGTGAAATGCCTTTTAAATATCATGTTGGGATGTTTAATACATCATGTTAGTTGTGGGGATACAATTGGACTTGTTTTAAAACCCCTACCCCCACCTTTACCAAAACACTTTACTAAATCCCCCAAAATCACTTCCCACAAACCCTACCCTCCTCATTTTCGTTTTTGAGCTTAGGGGTGAAGAGAATCCTTCCAAAAACCTTGATTTGCTGAGTTTATTGGGAGATTTGAAGTCCCCAAGAGGTATGGATACCTCATTGTTGATTCTGTAGTGTTTTATTTGAGTTTGGATTGGATTTGAAATGGTTTAAAATGGGTTTGTTTTGGGTTGTTGTGGTTTTGGTTGAATGTTGGATTTTTGAGGTGCTTAAAGTGTTTATGGAGGGTTATTATGTGTTTGATGTTATTGGTTTGTTGGTAGGGGAGTTGGTATGGATTGGAATGGAGTTTGGAAGCTTTAATGGCGTTTTTTCGCGACACAGGGCTCGGCGATCGATCGCCCGTTTTTGGCGATCGATCGCGAAGTGGTAGTACGCTCCAGTAGCTTATGGCGATCGATCGCCACATTTGGGCGATCGATCGGCGAGGGTGGCGATCGATCGCGCCAAATGTGGCGATCGATCGCCGAAAGAGCAAAAATTCATGTTCGGGCAGTGTGATCTCGCGATCGATCGGCCCTTTGCCGCGATCGACCGTGAGTCACAAAATATGGTGTTTTTGGATTTTATTGTAGGATTTTTGGTATCAGACTATTATTGGGTTCTAATATTGATTTGTGTGAATGTGTAGAACCATCCCAGGTGGCGACACAGCCAAGGAATTGAAGTCCTACCACATCCTACTTTTTGGAAAGGTACGTAGAAGACGTACGGCACCCAACGGTACATGTATCCAATATACTCATTGTTTATGCATTGTGGATGCGAGTATATATGTGATTATGCATTGTGGATGCAAATACATGTTGAATTATGCATGATGATTGTATATGCATATGATGGTTATTGGTGCACATCCCATGAGTCGTGGTCATCCCTTGATGATTTTAATGCTTGCCGCTATTTGTTTTGTTGCCGCTAAATGTGAAGCGAGGGGTGGGAGCGCCGCATGTCACATTTGAGCGTGGTTATCATATAGGGCGAGGAAAGAATATTTGCCGCTCAATGTGAAGCGAGGGGTGGGAGCGCTGCATGTCCATTGAAGCGAGGTTATTCTATGCCGCCTATATGTAAATAAGCGAGGGGCATTAAAATACATTGTGATGGACAGACTAGGGATTGGTGACTGGTATTTGGCATTGATGAGTTGGAATTATGTCATGACATGTGTAGACCATTAAATAATCTGTTGATTATACTCATGAGTTATGGTACAGGGACAACCAAACTGGAAGAGTTTAAAATGCATGGGGAAAACAGGAAGTGTTTTATTATGATTTATGCATTTACGCTTTATATTCATATTGTGTTGCATATGAATGATATCATTGCTCATGTTTGGGGGTTGTCCTTGTAGGTACATTTTGGCACGATAGAAGGGCTAAGACGGGTTGAGGCGGTGAGCTTGAGAAGAACACTTTTGGGAAAGAAGGGACATGATTACTTTCCTATAGTGTCTACTCTAGGAGTAGTGTAAAACTATAGTGGATAACATTCATTATTTTGATTGGAAGTGTAATTAATCCATTGACAGTCCTTATTTTGGCTTGTAACTCTTATGGCTCATAGTCTCAACACGATTATTTTACTCTGATAATTTATGTTAGCTCTAATTATGCCTTTAATCCGCACTTAAGGAACTAGGGTCCTTACACGTCGGCCATTTCTCGTGCCCCTTATAGGATGGCACCAGCGGAGCTAAGGGAATTAAAGACACAGTTGCAAGAGCTCCTTGATAAGGGCTATATACGCCCCAGCGTATCGCCCTGGGGTGCACCAGTTTTATTTGTCAAAAAGAAAGATGGTTCGATGCGTTTGTGCATCGATTACAAACAATTGAACAAAGCCACAGTAAAGAACAAGTATCCGCTTCCGAGGATCGATGATTTATTTGACCAGTTGCAGGGTACGAGACTCTACAGTAAGATCGATATGAGGTCGGGGTACAATCAGATTCGAGTAAAGGAAGATGATGTGCAGAAGACAGCTTTCAGGACCAGATATGGGCACTATGAATTCTTAGTCATGCCTTTTGGGGTGACGAATGCCCCAGCTGTCTTCATGAGCTTGATGAACATGGTGTTCCAGCCATATTTGGATCAGTTTGTCATTGTCTTCATCGATGATATACTTATCTACTCCCAGACTGAAGAAGAACATGTAGAGCACTTGAGGACAGTACTCCAGATCCTTAGGGATCATCAGTTATATGCAAAGCTCAGCAAGTGCGAGTTCTGGTTGAGCAGTGTAGTGTTTTTGGGCCATGTTATATCGACCAACGGGATATCAGTAGACCCCAGGAAGATTGAGGCTGTGTTGGAGTGGGCTGCACCCACTTCTGTACCCGAGATACGGAGCTTTCTCGGTTTGGCAGGATATTACCGACGTTTCGTCGAGGGTTTCTCAAAGATTGCCAGACCCTTGACACAGCTGACTCAGAAAGGAGTGCCATTCTTTTGGTCCGAAGCTTGTGAGGAAAGCTTCCAAGAATTGAAGCGTCGTTTGACGACAGCGCCAGTGTTGGTGATTCCTTCCGAGAATAAGAGGTTTGTCTTGTACACAGATGCATCATTGCAGGGTTTGTGTTGTGTATTGATGCAGGACAGGCAAGTGGTGGCCTATGCTTCGAGATAGTTGAAGCCTCATGAGACCAGATACCCAGTTCATGATCTGGAACTGGCGGCCATCATTTTTGCCTTGAATATTTGGCGACATTATCTGTATGGTACTTCCTTTACCATTTTTACGGACCATAAGAGCCTAAAGTTCCTATTCACTCAGGCTGAATTGAATATGCGCCAAAGGAGGTGGATGGATTTGCTCAAGGATTATGATTGCGAAATCGAGTACCATCCAGGTAAGGCAAATTTAATAGCAGACGCCTTGAGTCGAAAGGTGAAGAGTACTGCTGAAGATGTCATGAGTTTATCGGCTATGATGACTTCTTATTGCCATCTGGGCTATGATTTTGATGTGGACACATCGCCAGTGCGAGTGTCGACCTTATTGGCTGAGCCGGACATATTCGAGGCTATCAAGAAAGCCCAGAGGTCAGATGAGGAGGTTCAGAGATGGTCATCGATAGCACTTCAAGGTCAGCCAACAAAGTTTAGAGTGGCTGAAGATGATTCTTTAAGACTGGAAAACCGATGGGTAGTCCCAAATGCGCCGGGATTGCGTAAAGGAATCTTAGAACGAGCTCATAGTAGCCGGTTCAGTATCCACCCCAGAGGAAGAAAGATGTATAAGGACCTGAGTGGTCAATTCTGGTGGAGACGCATGAAGCGTGATGTGATCGCTTTTGTTAAAAGATGTTTGATCTGCCAGCAGGTAAAGGCAGAAAGACAGAGGCCTGGTGGCGAGCTGAAGAGCTTGGAAGTACCTAAGTGGAAGTGGGAACACATATCTATGGACTTCGTGACCCATTTGCCAAGGACGGCCTCTGGATTTGATGCGATCTGGGTGATCGTTGAAAGGTTGACGAAGGGAGCCCATTTCGTCCCTTACAGCATGACTTTCACATATTTAAAGATGGCCCAATTATATGTACGGGATGTAGTGAGGTTACATGGGATTCCAGTCTCGATTGTGTCTGACAGAGACCCAAGGTTTACGTCACATTTCTGGGAGGGTCTCCAGACAGCTTTGGGCACAGAGGTGAGACTGAGTACGGCCTACCACCCTCATACTGACGGCCAAACGGAGCGTACCATTCAGACGCTCGAAGATATACTGAGGGTATGTATTCTGGAGTTTGATACTCCATGGCAGGATGCAGTACCATTGGTTGAGTTCTCCTATAATAACAGCTATCAAGCGAGCATTCAAATGGCCCCTTTTGAAGCTCTTTATGAACGACGATGTAGGTCACCGCTGTATTGGAAGGACTTGACTAGTTAAGCGGTCGGAGGACCGGATATGATTAAGGAAATGGAAGAAAAGATTAAGATGATACGCTTAAAGATGAAAGCGGCCCAAGATAGGCAAGCAACCTATGCCAATAAGCGGCGATGACCGCTAGAATTCCAAGTAGGAGACAAGGTTTTCTTAAAAAATCTCACCCTTCAGGGGTGTGGTCCGGTTTGGTATGCGGGGAAAGTTATCCCCAAGGTATGTTGGGCCATATGAAATATTGTAGCGCATCGGTACCTTGGCCTACCGTTTGGCACTACCGCCGTCTTTATCTGGGATTCATGATGTTTTCCACGTTTCTATGCTACGGAAGTATGAGCCAGACCCGTCTCATGTTTTACATCCTACTGAAGTGCAGTTGGACTCAGATGTATCCTATTGAACGACCGGTCAGAATTCTGGATCGTGAGGATCGCAGATTACGAAGTAAAGTTTTACCGATGGTCAAAGTTCAGTGGGATCGTCGGGGTGTCGAGGAGGCTACGTGGGAGACGGAACGACATATGATGCAGCATTACCCGGAACTATTTTCTGGTATGATTTATGTTTAGTTTCATTTTGGGTAAGTGCATGCGATTTCGAGGACGAAATCTTGTAAGTAGGGGAGTAATGTGATGCCCCGAAATTAATTAATTACAATTAAGGCATTAATTATGTTTATATGATGAATCATGTGGTAATTGATTTATGTGTTGGGTAATAAGATGTTAACATGATTTAATTGTGTTGATTATTAAATATGAGGAAGATGTGATTTTAGATGAAGTATAGTGCATTTTGTCAAAATGCTTTTAAAATACCATGTTGGGGTGTTTTATACATCATGTTAAGTTTGGGGTACAAATTTTAAATTAACATTGCACAACCCCTTTTAATCCCCACTACCCACCTTTTCCTACACTTTACCTCACTTTACCAATCACTCTTTTCACCCCCAAATTTCATCCCTCAACCCTAACCCACACCATTTTCGAAATACACCAAGGAAGGAAGAAGAAAGCTTCACAAAATCCTTGTTTGTGTGATCTTTGTTAAGATTTGGAGCCTACAAGAGGTATGGGACCCTTCCTTAAGTTTTTAAGATGTTTGGTGTTAAATGGGTTAGTTTTTGATGATTTATGTGGGTTGTTTTGGGTATGTGTTATATATGTTTGGGGTATGATTTTTGAAGTGTTTTATGTGGGTTTTGGTGGGTTATGATGTTATTGAAGTTGTAGGAAAGTTTGGGTTTGTAAGGAATGGAGTGGGACTTGAAAAATGCTCATTAATGGCGATTTTTCGATGCACAGGGACTGGCGATTGATCGCCCGTTTTTGGCGATCGATCGTTAGCCAACAGTAGGCGCCAGTAACATTTGGCGATCGATCGCCACCTTCAGGCGATCGATCGGCGAGGCTGGCGATCGATCGCGCCAAAAGTGGCGATCGATCGCCAAGATGTGAAATTTTGAGCCCCGTTCAGTGTGATCTCGCGATCGATCGGGCCTGGGCGACGATCGATCGCGAGGTATAAAAATGTGTGTTTTTGATGTTTTTTGTGGGATTTTTGGATATTGGACTATATTTAGATTCTAATATCGATTTGTATGGTTATGTAGAATCATCCCAGGTACCCACAACCTCAAGGAGATAAAGCTCTCCAATTTCTACACTTTTGGGAATTAAGGTACGTAAGAAACGTACGAGCATCGGACGGTCAACCATACTCCTACATTTAATGATGATGTTTATGATGATGATGATTATGATGATGTTTATGATGATGATGATTATGATGATGTTTATGATGATGATGATTATGATGATGTTTATGATGATGATTATGATGATGTTTATGATGATGATTATGATGATGTTTACGATGATGATGTTTATGATGATGATGTTTATGATGATGATTATGATGATGTTTATGACGATGTTTATGATAATGATGTTATGATGATGATTATGATAAGTACGATCATGATGATGATCATACGACATTTAAGAGGGGTAAGATGCCCATATGGTAAGATGCCATACGATATTTACGAAAGGGGTAAGATGCCCATGTGGTAAGATGCCATACGATGTTAAGAAGGGGTAAGATGCCCACGTGGTAAGATGCCACGAGATATTTATAATATGGTAAGATGCCATATTATAGGGTAAGATGCCCATATGCATGAATGTGAATCAGGGTCAACAAAAAGAAGTTAACGAATAACCAACAAGTTTACTTAACCAAGATTTCGTACATTTACTGTTATATCTCTTTTATGATGTTAAGTAAATATGTATGTGCTCACGATGTGTTGTCCCTGTAGGTACACTTTTGAACCAGGGCTAAGGGTCGGGTTGAGACGGTGAGCTAAAGGAGCATGAAAGAGGATATGATACAGGATTTTGGATAGCCTCTATCTATCGCTACTATATTCTTTTTGGAGAATGTAATTTGAAATTTTATTCTTGACCTGTAATCTTATTAGCTCAAAGCTACAACCGGAACCCTTAGAATATCATTAATGCATGTTCTATTCATCATACGTTATTAATATGATGTTAAGGTAGGAAGACCCTACAAAAAGTCATCATCGTATCATCATACGATTCACTGAACTCGAATCCAACGAGCAGTATAATGGCTCCAACAAGCACACTATATCATTACCACGATATCTGGCTAGCAAAGCGCTGCCTCCATAGGCTCATATCAAGCCCACCAACAAGCCATACGTTCCATCTCGGTATGCCATACCGTACAAGCCGTTAGAGTAGTGGGTCATCACCCATTATATCTCTAATACCAATGCACAAAGGACATCCCAGTGTCCTTGCTCAACAACGAAGTAATCCTAATCCATTAGGACTTATCCCACACCCTCAGGGTGGGTGTGACCATGCCTACACCACATCACAACAACAAGCGAGTAGTTTCCTCAATGACTACTCTTACCACCAATCACTTGGCCTTAGCCAATCCAGCGAGTATACCCGGAGGGTATCATTACTCGAAAATATTTACCTGTATCATGTGATGCGGTACCCTCAACTGTACAATGTATCCAATAATCCATCGAGCAATCTGCTCGGCGTAATGGTCTCGTCAACTAGTGACCCAGACACTACCATGTGCTTGCCAACGGTACCCAATTATGTAACCAAATACATATACATAAATGTATTAATCATCACCACGATGCTACACGTCTACATAGAACATCCACCATGTCATCGTCATCCCGTGACGGTACCTGTCAACATATGACATTCGAAATAACATCGTCGACTCGTGATGGTATATGTCGATACACAACGTCCATAGTCTCATTGTCAAACACATGACAGCATAAGTAGTTAACGCATGGTATCCACAATAATGCTAAATAAACAGTAATACGCCATACCTCATTGCTAACAATGTAGCGGCATACCTGTCCGTCATCTAACAGTGGTACGCAATCAGCACCCATCGCTCGTAGGTGGCATAATCCAGCGTCATGTACATAGCGGCATAACCCCTCGTCATAGAGTCAGCGGCATAAAACATCGCTATAGGTATCTGGCGGCATGAACCATCGCCATAGATGCAGCGGAATGTACCATCGCTATGAACACCCGGCGGCATGAACCATCGCCAATAGAATAGCGGAATGAACCATCGCTATGAATACCCGGCGGCATGAACCATCGCCAATAGAATAGCGGAATGAACCATCGCTATGAATACCCGGCGGCAAAAACCATCGCCAATAGAATAGCGGAATGAACCATCGCTATGAATACCCGGCGGCATATACCATCGCCAATAGAATAGCGGAATGAACCATCGCTATGAATACCCAGCGGCATAAACCATCGCCAATAGAATAGAGGAATGAACCATCGCTATGAATACCCGGCGGCATATACCATCGCCAATAGAATAGCGGAATGAACCATCGCTATGAATACCCGGCGGCATGAACCATCGCCAATAGAATAGCGGATCCCTAGTCATTGTTACGGTAGTGTATTTTAATGCCCCTCGCTCAAATGCAACATGTGGTACTCCCACCCCTCGCTTTACATATAGGCGGCATAGAATAACCTCGCTTTAATGGACATGCGGCGCTCCCACCCCTCCCTTCACATTTTAGCGGCAAATATTCTTTCCTCGCCTCATATGATAACCATGCTTCAATGTGACATGCGGCGCTCCCACCCCTCGCTTCACATTTTAGCGGCACAAAACAAATAAATAGCGGCAAGCATTTAAAATCATCACTCATCCATAACAATGACTCATGGGATATTCACCAAGTATTCCATCTATACCTGCAATACTGTGAGGGCCCGATCCTAATGTGGTATTTAATTAACACATAATGATTATTTTACGTAAACAGGGGAAGATTTATTTCAAAGGTCTTATCAAATGGCCCTAAAAATTTTTCGCTTTTAGGTGATACATATATAGTGATACTGAAAATACGTAATTCCAGTTTCCAATTTAACATGTTGAGCATAACATCCATATCAAGTATAAATCAACCAGTAGTAGAATACTTAAAATACAGATACTCGGGGCATACCCCGGTAATTCAAAACATAATTAAAAATATTCTAACAACTACTGGGATGCAAAACATAAAAATATAAACCTGAGCTCGCTCTCAAGGAGCTCTGGTATCTCTCGATGCGTCGCTGCAAGCATCGTCACTATGTCCTCCTGTAAAGTTTGTCATGTCCGAACAACAAAAGACATGACAGCCCCCACAAAGGGGGTCAGTACCCCAGTACGAGAAATAAATAAATCATGTCAAGTGACAAAGTATCATGCAATGCATACCATGTATGAATGTGATGTATGAATGGGTACAAGGAATCGAATATCAAGATACCAAAAATCGGAGTCCAAAGGAAGGTATCATCAAATCATCAAAGATCGAGCAGAGGGTGACAATATACGTATATTGCGCTAGGAAAACTCATCCTATGTACGTTACTGCATCCAGCCCTCGTGTCTAGGTCCGGTCGCACCTGCACGTGACTACAATTACTACCTATAGTGCCTGTCATCGCCATGCTCGTCGTACCCGACACTCAGAGTAAGTGAACTCAGTCAAATCATGGATATCAAAGGAATGATAGATCAATATGATATGCCCATGAATCATTTATGCATCAAATGACATATGCAACTCAATATCATGCAATCTCATGTGAAAGTATATACAAATCATGTAATTTCACATATCATGTAATCCAAGACATTCATCATGTCATATAGTCACATAAGAATCATATAGTGACAAATAAGTCATATAAATCAAATAATGACATATAAGGCCATACATTAGCATCATTACACGTCTTTTCCAGACGTGATGATAAAACTCATTTCAACGTACCTCAAACCGTTAGCTAATTACCAAGTGATCCTCGACTCAATCTTAGGATTAATAAACCTGGCCATAACAGTTCCAAATACAACATAATGTAACATACTAGCCTTAAACATATCAAAATAAAACTCAAACTTAGACCCAAAACCAATTCTCTAAATTTCAGTCTGCGCAACCATAGAGATCGGCTCATAATTTGTCCGATACTTAATAAAATCACATGGGTACAATTTATTTTCAACGCTAACTCAAAAATGACCATTTCATCAGTTCAACTCATCTTCAAATTCGTTCATTTAGCCTAGGTAAAATGGCCAAGAACAATCTGATGGAAAAACAGGACAATTTAACAAATTCCAGCCTGACCCATTTTTGTATAAAAATCATAATAAATTCATATGACGTCCAAATGAGTTGCGGCTAGTGGGAAAATCACGAATACGCAAAGTACTACAGTTCATATTTGAAGTCCAAAAGCTAGTTCGTTCCTCTAGAGGCAAATGCAAAGCAAAATATGCCAGATTTAAAAATACTCATATTCTGTTTTGACAGAGTGAACGGTTCTAGGAAAAAGTGCATATCTTACACAAAATAAACTCCAAATCATGTGAGGCCAGTTTCTAATGCAAGATAACTCAAAGTTGTACAACTTTTATTCAGACACCAAGCTCAAAATAGTAGCATATGTTTCCCAGATTTACCAAGAACACACTGCATGTGCAACCCGCCTACATGCATGTTTCAGATTGTGCACCTTGTGGTAAAAACATCATAACTCATTCATTTTAAGTCCAAATCGTATCACATTTTAACCAGATGACGAACATACATATATCTACAACTTTGGTTTGAGGCTCAAAGTCAGAATCGGAAGTTAGGTAAATCGAAATTTCGGAGCTACCTACTGCATGCAACAACATTTCTGCAGATTCTGTTTTGACAAAATGACACCAACAAATTTCGTGTCTCCTCCTAAATTTCGACCCAAAATCTACAAAGTCCAACTAAAATAAATAAGAACAAGTCCATACCCTTGTAGACCCAAAAGTTTCACAAAGAATCCACTCTCCAAGCTCCTAGCCTTCAAATTCTTGAAGGAAAATGGGTTTTCTTCTTCCAAGCTTGCTAAGACTCCATTTGCATGGATGTTTCCCTCAACTTTTCTCTCTAATTTTGGAGGTGGGTTTTCGAAATTTAGGGAATGAAATCAGATAGGTTTGGAGAGAAAAAAAAATGGTCTATATATGCTGAAAGCAAAGGCAATGGGCGTGGCCCTTTATGTAGAAAAAGCTTTGTTCATAAATTTTTTAATGATTTTGAGTCAATGCTCCACAAGTGTCCAAAGAGGTGATATGATGGTGAAAATGAAGCCAAAAATCTGAAATTGTATGCATATTGGCGTGAGCTTCTAGGCTTCATTGCATGATTTTTAATTTATTTGATGTATTGTGGAATCCATGTGTCAATACATCACTATCTTGCAAGATTAATGGTCCAAAATCATGTATTAAACATTAGTTAAATTAATTAGTGGGATTTGTTCTCCAAGTGCCATGTGATCATGCACATGCTCATGCACTAAAACATGTTCAACTAGTTGGTTGACTCATCGTGGTCCGGAATACCTTAATTCAAAGTCTATACTTTTAATTATCCGGGTTCGCTTAATCATCGTTAATCCGGATTAATTAGCATCGGGGCCTTACAAATACAAAGCATATTCCATATCCCAACATACATCATCATGAGTGTATTTTAATGCACCTCGCTCAAATGCGACATGCGGCACTCCCACCCCTCGCTTCAACATTTGGCGGCAGAGCATTAAAATCATCACTCCATTGTACACATGCAACCACAATGCATAATACATGATGTATATAAAACGCAAGTTACCGTTTCGTGTCTTTCAACCCTGGCCTTAGCCTTTCGCGTCATAGTGTTCCTACAGGAACAATCTCAAACCATGAGCATACGATAATCCATATTCACCACAATATGATTATAATGAGTAAATGCATAAACTATGAGTACAAAGTACTTCCCGTATCCCAATGCATTTAAAAATGCTCCATTTGGTTGTCCCTGTGTCACAACTCACAATCATAATCAACAGGTTATATTATGATTCTATAGATGTCATGACATATAATCATTTCACTATGATCACATATCACAAATGCACATAAGCAAAATAGCTGTGTCACACAACACTAACTACTATCATGCATAAATATGTGCTACCCATCCCTATCAGCATGTTCCAGGCCTTCAACAGCCCCAAAGAGCTAACCACTGCTCTGATATCACTAATGTAAGGACCCCCGTGCGCTTAACCCGATATTAGTGTATTAACCCCTGTACTTAGTGCATACGATCATGTTATTAAGGGGGAAAGTGATTACATGCGACTCTAGCACGAATACCATCTATAAAATTCATTTACATTAATCGTATAATGTCTATACTTTCCCAACACATTCCATAAAACCTGCCATGCACCTTTAAATATACACTAACATGCCCTCAATTCATTTTGCAATTCATAATTAATTGCGTGCAACACATAAATGAAAAGAGAAAGGCCATTACCGTCTTTATACATTCCATATACACATAATACTGCTCACATGCGAGCGTCGAATAAGTAGGCGTGTATCTAATGTATAAAGTATCATGCTCAATACCGTCGCTGGTACCTCGATCATGGGAGCACCTCAAATCCACCGCTCAAGCTCAATTCCAAGCCATCGATGTACCTAATAACCTGCCCCAACAGAGACAGCCCCCACGTGGGGTGAGCATACCAATATCCCAAATCCCATAATCACAATAATACAATTCATAATTTACAACATGTAAATGCTATGAAATATAAGAGATACTCCCTGGATGGCATCATCCTCATCCGGGATCCCCTGTACTGTCCCTGTTCTCAAAATAACTGAAACCATCAAATTCTCAATTGCCAGTTAATCATTATATTGATTAACGAATTCACTGTCACATACCGACATTATCACAACAATATCAAATCATTGAACAATGATCACAAATATCCCATATATCCCTTTTATGGTTCCATAGTTCTATTTCATTGCTCGCTCTACAATAGCGGCATTTCAGTCTCACGCATGCTCAACAGCAGTGGCGACATAACCGATGTTCGCTCAAAGGCACCCACATCCGATCATTGCTCGCTCAAAAGCGGCACCATGCAATTCCCAATGCATATACATCCATTTGTAGTAATTACCATAATCATGTATTTCAATATCCGTTAATAACCGTTTATTGCTAAAACCATATGCCAGGCATTTCCATAAATATTTATTGCAATACAGCGTGTCAAGCACTCAACAATTGCATTTAAAATAAAGGGACATGCTCGTACGTTATATGTAAGGCCCCAACCCTTAAACTCGTCATGAGTTCATTTATGACGTCGTATGTGAATAAATTTTTCATTTTCTTTTCATTCTTTAAAAAGAATCATTACATGTTTCCCATAATCCCATGACATAACCAATGTTCAACATTATATGATCATCTCGACCAACAAATAGACTCAGGGGTTTCACCCAATACCATCTCCATTACACCACTTTTACATTGTGGGTTTTTATAAAAATTTGGGCAGAGTCTCCCCACAAACTGAGCTATCCAGAAATAAAAACACATCACATAATATAACTCCCGACCAGGGACAACACAATACTAAACAGAATACAGAAACACTAAGTAAATTCCTAGCCAGGGAAGACACCACACTAATAAGACAACAAAAGTGGGTTTCAACACCCTTATACAGTCCACATACCGATACAAGTGCTCACAGAAGAGCAACGAATAACGGATACTCATCCGGATGCATAATTTGTATAAATACCAATCGCTCAACCTCGTATATCGGCTCAATCTCATACTATGCTTCTGGAAGCATCATCCAACAAGGTTCGAGCCTAGCACTCCAAAGCAGCATCGTACCTGTTGTACCTATTTCAACAGAAACAGCCCCTACACAGGGTGAGCACACTCCCACTCAATATTCAATCACAAATCAACATACAAAATCATAATGCAATAATTTAAATTATTCAAAACTCATAAGGTATACTCCCTGTACAATTCCGAATTTGTATAGCTTCCACACGCTGTTCCTGTTTCAAACTCACGCACCTTCATAATGTCAAGTTTAGTATTATCACTAAAAATGTGATACTCAACTACGCTTATGAATTCAATACAATGACAGTATATCATTTATGCTCAAACATAAACAGTTCAACATCAATGTAAACCTGGTTATCCCAATATAAACCTGGTTATCCCACTATCTCATTCTCGATACTTTCTCATATCGCTCATGCCCACGGCATCACTACTCAACAAGTAAAATTGGATCACGTACCACTACGTGTCCCCCATAACTCGTATATGAAACTCAATTATTAAAGTCAAACACTTACCTGAATCATCATATTCAAAATTGCATGTATACATGAATGTATAGATACTAGATATACCTGCTCGTACGTCACCACGTACCTTATAGTAGACAACATGAACAAGCTATCCTCAACTTCCGAAGTCTCATGTAGAGTCCCCAAAAATATTGGAAGAAAATCGTCCCAAAATCGGATGAATTTGGAAGTTCGAATCGCTGCGCTTCCTTGCAAGATCCGAACGAAATACGCGACGAAACTTCAAGGTCTTGGTATGGAAAGATGCGCTTGGAAGAGACGAAGACGGTGGTGGTTCGGACGCGCCGGAAGGAGGTCCGACGGCGGCGGGCGCGCGGCTTTTAGCGACGAGGGTCAGGCATCGCGCGGGTGCAGAGAAGAAAAGAGGGGATCGGGTTTTTGTGCGTGATTTTACATGTATTACTGTGTGTCCGAAAATGCCCAACATAACATATTTATTTTTGTATCCTGACCCGGTTTTGTACATCGAAGTGTCGCCGGTGCACTGATATATTATTTATAGACAACGATTGAGATTTATACACACCCCAAAAACCCAAAACTTAAATTCTTCATTTTAATTAACTTATCTCTAAAATAATATCGGAGTATATTTTACAATCTCAAAATATTTTATGATCCGATTAATTTGCCAGTTGACCTTCACTTGGTCAATCCCACTTCTAATTAATTAATTCTAAAATTAATTATCAATAAAAATCTAAATCATATGTAGTCCAACAAATGATTATAATAAATCTGGACATCACAATTCTCCCCAACATATAAAATTTCGTCCTCGAAATTTCAACGCATGCTTACCATAAAAGCCAACTGTAAAATTTACGTACCTTATATAGCTCGATGTAGTGACTTTACCATCTGTAAGATGACAGTTATCGGAATCATCGTGGCTCACACATGTGCCCCATTGCACCAACGATCGCAAGAAGTGTTTAACCGTCAAGCTTCTTTGTCATCTCTCACTACCTGTGTACTTTCATCGACACAATTCCATTGCACAATCTTATTTCCCGTCATATACTTTTATCACAGTACCCATCATATAATCTCGTTAAATCATGCAATCCATGCTTTCATGTATATTCAAGAATATATGACAATACATCAACATTTATCTTAATTAACTTCATACCTGTGTCGTTGCAAATGTATGCAACTTATCCGCACATCATCATCGTCATTCGTATGAAGTAACGGTACTCTTGAGCCTTTATGCATCAATCTTTCATATATCATCTCCTGGCTATTATCTGGTGCAAGGTAATGACTAGAAAACCCATTAGTCATTATCACATACGTATATACACATTATACACACCAACAGCCACAGACCATCAGTATCAAATCATGATAAATGGCTTAACACCAATATTTCCATGTCACGATTATACTCATCTAACACAAGGCATCAACATCAATATCGAATAGTTCGTGACATACCTTTGTAGATGGAATCATCTACAATACACAATGGCATCATAATATCATATTAATCACAGCACTCACATACTCTTAAGTATCAACATTTCCACATTACTTCACCCAATTATTATCTGTCATAGGACAAGTACAAAATAATCTCGTTAGTATTTCTCAAATACTAGTAACATAACACGTACCTTGTCATTTACGCATTTTGATATTCATAATGTTTCTGTCATCAAACATTAATTCCCTGCATCAGAAGTTTCTCGCAGTTCTATACACAACATGTTACAGTACACTGTCTCATAGGGTAATTGAAATTTAACATAAGAATTCTTTGCATGCCTCAATGACGCAATTTATATCAATCTTTAACTCATCCTCGAAACATAATAATTCATTAATCATGAATATTCACAATGAACACATGTCCACACACGACATTCGTAGTAATCACGCGTCATCACGCGACATACTCATGTCATCCCGTGACACGCTCATTAAACTCATGTCTATCTGATTGTATTCCATTCAACATAATAGGTGATTAATCAATTATTAATCCTACCACATACAAAACTAGCATGCTTTCACAACAATAATTATCATCACAAAATGATTAACATCTATTTTCAATATCTCATCACTATACACCGTAGATATGAGAGTGTTATCACAGAGGTTGCACCCCTTCTTGCCTTATTACCGCAACAAAATATGAATGACACATCTAGATTCCACTTCAATTCCATTATCAACTTTTCTATATGTACATGATTTCAAAATCAATATAAATCAACAAAATAACTCGAATCAACATATATCAATATGTTCGACCAACTGAAACGGTTTACCTCGATACTTTGTCCTCCTGGATCGATCCAATATCCTCTTGGGTCTAAATCACATGTACCCAATGATCAATAACATAACTGTATATAACACAACTTCTATTGCCATCTACAATCAAAGCATCATCAATACTCATTGCTAACACAATTGCAATACAACAGCATTCATCGCGAATCACAATAGCGGTACTAAAAATCTTCATTGCTAACACAATAGCAATGCATCAATCTTCATCACCCTACGGCGGTACATAGTACTCATCGCCACTACTGGCATACATATAATATCCATAATCGCAATGAATATACATTCTTAAAACAACAAGATGTAATAACACTTACTGTACACAGTTGATCCACACTTGATCTTTTAAATTGTCTCTGCTCTCAACATAAATATTCCACAAAATATGATTTCATATCAATACACAAATTGATATACTCACCATCAACAGAATAGCGGAATGAGACGTCGCTATATATATAATCGGCGGCAAGAACCATCGCCATGGAATCAGCGGAATGCACCATCGCTAAACACATGTCTGGCGGCATGAGCCATCGCCAATAACATAGCGGAAAGAGGCATCGCTATACATGTACCCGGCGGCATAAACCATCGCCAATCAATATAGTGGAATGAGACATCGCTATCAATATACCTGGCGGCATGAACCATCGCCAACCAATATAGCGGAATGAGACATCACTATCAATATACATGGCGGCATGAACCATCGCCAACCAATATAGCGGAATGAGACATCGCTATCAATATCGATAATGTGGTTGTTCCGGTCTTGTTATAGCAGCGGAATTTTAGGACCCCTCGCTTCGACATATAGCGGCATCATATGATATCCCTCGCTTCGACAATGACAGCGGCATGTTACCTCGCTTAGACATGACAGCGGCAAATATCATATTACCATTGCTTCATATGACAGCGGTGTAAGGACCCTAGTTCCTTAAGTGCGGATTGAAGGCATAATTAGAGCTAACATAAATTATCAGAGTAAAATGATCGTGTTGAGACTATGAGCTTTAAGAATTACATGCCAAAAATAAGGACTATCAATGGATTAATTACATTCCCAAACTAATGAATGTTATCAACTATAGTTTTACGCTACTCCTAGAGTAGACACTATAGAAAAGCAATCCCGTCCTTCAATTCCCAAAAGTATTCTTGACAAGCTCACTGCCTCAACCCGCCTTAGCCCCTTCTTATCATGCCAAAAGTGTACCTACAAGGACAACCCCCAAACATGAGCAATAATATCATTCATATTCAACACAATATGAATATAAGGCGTAAATGCATAAATCACAATAAAACACTTCCTGTTTTTCCCATGCATTTAAACGCTTCCAGTTTGGTTGTCCCTGTACCATAACTCATGAGTATAATCAATAGATTATTTAATGGTCCACACATGTCATGACATAATACCATCTCATCAACACCAAATACTAATCACCAATCCCTAGTCTGTCCATCAAAATGTATTTTAATGCCCCTCGCTTATTTACATATAGGCGGCATAGAATAACCTCGCTTCAATGGACATGCGGCGCTCCCACCCCTCGCTTCACATTGAGCAGCAAATATTCTTTCCTCGCCCTATATGATAACCACGCTCAAATGTGACATGCGGCGCTCCCACCCCTCGCTTCACATTTAGCGGCAACAAACCAAATAGCGGCAAGCATTAAAATCATCAAGGGATGACCACGACTCATGGGATGTGCACCAATAACCATCATATGCATATACAATCATCATGCATAATTCAACATGTATTTGCATCCACAATGCATAATTCCACATATACTCGCATCCACAATGCATAAACAATGAGTATATTAGATACATGTACCGTTGGGTGCCCGTACGTCTTCTACGTACCTTTCCAAAAGTAGGATGTGGTAGGACTTCACTTCCTTGGCTGTGTTGCCACCTGTGATGGTTCTACATATTCACACAAATCAATATTAGAACCCAATAATAGTCCAATACCAAAAATCCTACAAAAATAATCAAAAACATCATTTTTTGTGACTCGCGATCGATCGCTGCAAAGGGCCGATCGATCGCGAGATCACACTGCCCGAAACCAAATTTTTATTCTTTCGGCGATCGATCGCCACATTTGGCGCGATCGATCGCCACCCTCGCCGATCGATCGCCCAAATGTGGCGATCGATCGCCATAAGCTCCTGGAGCGTACTGCCACCTCGCGATCGATCGCCAAAAATGGGCGATCGATCGCCAAAAACGGGCGATCGATCGCCGAGTCCTGTGTCGCGAAAAATCGCCATTAATGCTCCAAAACTCCATTCCAATCCATACCAACTCCCCTACCATCAAACCAATTAAACACATAATAACCTTCCATACACATCATAAAACCATTAAAAATCTAACATCCCACCAAAAGTCACACTAACCCAAACAAACCCATTTCAAACCCTTGTAAAACCATTCCAAAACTCACACCAAACACTTCAAGAACAACAAGGAGTGAAATATAAACATCCTAGGTCTTAAATCTTACCAAGAAGTACAACATCCTAGGTCTTAAAACTTATACCCCAACAACTAACATGATGTAAATTATACCCCAACATGGTATTTTAAACACATTTCACCACAATGCACCAAATCCCAATTAAATGCATGTTTCACCAAATAAATGACTACCAACACATGTAAGTCATTAAAACGCCCAATTACCCAACATGCTTAACATGCACCCTGAAATGCTCTACCGGGTCAAGCCCACATTTGACTAAGCATTTCCACATGGCAATTAATTCTAACACATAAGGCAATCATCACTATAATTAATCACATGAACACAATTAATGCCTTAAACACAATTAATCATTTCGGGGACATCACAATACTCCCCTACTTAGAAGATTTCGACCTCGAAATCGCATGCACTTACCCCAAAAGGAACTAAACATAAATCACATACTAGAGAATAGTTCCGGGTAGTGCTGCACCATATGACGCTCCGTCTCCCACGTAGCCTCCTCGACCCCCATGCGATCCCTTTGAACCTTGATCATAGGTATCACTTTATTCCGAAGTCTGCGGTCCGCTCGATCCAGAATTCTACTAGGCCGTTCCACATAAGACACATCGGATTCTAACTGAACCTCGGAAGGCTGTAATACATGTGACGGATCCGGCTCATACCTCCGCAGCATAGACACATGAAACACGTCATGTATACCAGATAAAGAAGGTGGCAAAGCCAGTCGGTAAGCTAAGGTGCCACTGCGCTGCAAAATCTCATACGGTCCAACATACCTCGGAGACAGTTTTCCGCGCATCCCAAATCGCACAACGCCTCTGAAAGGCGAGATCTTCAAAAAGACCTTATCTCCCAACTGAAATTCCAACGGTCTCCGCCGTTTATTCGCATAAGCTGCCTGTCTGTCCTGGGCTGCTTTCATTTTCTGCCTTATCATCTTTATCTTCTCTTCCATTTCCCGAATCAACTCCGATCCTCCGACCGATTTGCGGTCCAAATCATCCCAACACAAGGGTGATCTACACCGTCTGCCATAAAGGGCTTCGAAAGGGGACATCTGAATGCTCGCCTGGTAGCTGTTATTATAAGAGAACTCTACCAAGGCTACCTAATCTTGCCAAGAAACATCGAACTCCAATACACAAGCCCTCAACATGTCCTCAAGCGTCTGGATAGTACGCTCGGTCTGGCCATCCGTCTGAGGATGATATGCAGTGCTCAATCTAACTTCAGTTCCCAAGGCTGACTGAAGACCCTCCCAAAAATGAGATGTGAATCGTGGATCTCGATCCGACACTATGGAAATAGGGATCCCATGCAATCTCACCACATCTCGAATATACAATCGAGCCATCCTCAAGAAGGTGAAAGTCATGCTATAGGGGATGAAATGAGCTACCTTAGTCAATCGATCCACAATCACCCAAATAGCATCAAAACCTGAAGTACTCCTCGGCAGGTGAGTCACGAAGTCCATGGAAATGTGTTCCCACTTCCACTTCGGTATCTCCAAGCTCTTCAACTCGCCGCCAGGTCTCTGTCTCTCTGCCTTAACCTGCTGACAGATCAAGCACCTCTTAACAAAAGTGACGACGTCAAACTTCATTCTTTTCCACCAAAACTGACCACGCAGATCTTTATACATCTTATTCCCGCCTGGGTGGATGCTAAGTCTGCTACGCAACTCCGGCGTACTCGGAACCACCCAACGGCTACCCAATCTCAAGGATCCGTCCTCAGCCACTCTGAACTTCGATGGGCTGACTAAGATGTACTAAAGATAACCATCTCTGAACCTCATCATCTGACTTCTGATCTCTCCTGATGTTCTCATAGATATCTGGCTCAGCTAACAAGGTCGATACATGCACTGGTGATGCATCTATGTCAAAATCATAGCCTAGAAGATGGCAATAGGAGGTCATCATAGCCGACAATTGGATGACGTCCTCAGCAGTACTCCTCACTTTCCGGCTCAAAGCGTCTGCTGTCAAATTAGCTTTTCCGGGATGTTACTCAATCTCACAATCATAGTCCTTGAGTAAGTTCATCCACCTTCTATGCCTCATGTTCAGCTCCGCCTGAGTGAATAAAAACTTGAGGCTCTTGTGATCCGTGTAAATGGTAAACGACGTACCATACAAATAATGCCTCCACATCTTCAGGGCAAAGATGATAGCCGCCAATTCCAAGTCATGGACTGGGTATCTAGTCTCATGCGGCTTCAACTGCCTCGATGCATAAGCTACCACATGCTTATCTTGCACCAGTACACACCCAAGGCCCTGAAGTGATGCATCGGTATACAAAACAAATCTGGAGTTTTCCGTAGGAATCACCAATACTGGCCCCGTCGTCAAACGGTGCTTCAACTCCTGGAAGCTCTCCTCACAAGCTTCTGACCAAAAGAATGGTACTCCCTTCTGGGTCAACTGTGTCAATGGCTTGGCGATCTTCGAAAATCCCTCGACAAAAAGTCGATAATAACCGGCCAAACCAAGGAAGCTCTGAATCTCGGGCACAGAAGTGGGTGCGGCCCACTCCATCACAGCCTCAATCTTCCTGGGATCCACAGATATCCCGCTGCTAGATATGACATGCCGTAGAAATACTACACTGCTCAACCAAAATTCACACTTGCTGAGCTTGGCATACAAGCGATGATCTCTTAGAATCTGGAGCACTGTCCTCAAGTGTTTCACATGCTCTTCCTCACTCCGGGAGTAGATGAGAATGTCGTCGATGAATACAATGACGAAATGATCAAGGTACTGCTGAAACACTCTGTTCATCAGCATCATAAAGACCACTGGAGCATTCGTCACGCCGAACGGCATCACTAGGAACTCATAATGTAAGGACCCTAATCCTTAAGTGCGGAATAAAGGCATAATAGAGCTAAATAAATGAGCAGAGTAGAGTAAACAAGTTGAGTCTATGAGCTTAAGCATTTACATGCCAAAATAAAGGACTACCAAAAGGATTAATTACATTCCAATCAATGAATGTTCATCTATAGTTTTATACTACTCCTAGAGTAGATACTATCCAAATAATCCTGTCCTTTAATCCTCAAAAAAATGCTTCACAAGCTCACCACCTCAACCCGTTCAAGCTTGCTATCATGCCAAAAAGGTACCTACAAGGACAACCCCCAAACATGAGCAATAATAATCATTCATATTCAACACAATATGAAGACAAAGCGTAAATGCATAATCAATATGAAACTCTTCCTGTTTCCCGTGCATTTCAAACGCTTCCCGTTTGGTTGTCCCTGTACCAGAACTCATGAGTATAATCAATAGATTATTTTTCAATGGCCAAAACATGTCATGACATCATATACCATCTCAACTGTACCACATATTGGTCACCATTCCCTAGTCTGTCCATCACAGTGTATTTTAATGCCCCTCGCTTATATTCATATGGGCGGCATAGGATAACCTCGCTACAATGGACATGCGGCGCTCCCACCCCTCGCTTCACAGAGAGCGGCAAATACCCTTTCCTCGCCCCATATGACAACCACGCTCAAATGTGACATGCGGCGCTCCCACCCCTCGCTTCACATTTAGCGGAACCAATACAAAAGCGGCAAGCATTAAAATCATCAAAGGATGACCACGACTCATGGGATGTGCATCCAATAATCATAATATGCATCTAACATCAATATGCATAAATTACCATGTATATGCATCCACAATGCAATACCTCATATGGCATAAATCAACATGTATATGCATCCACAATGCAATACCACATATATACTCGCATCCACAATGCATAAACAATGAGTATATAAAATACATGTTACCGTTGGGTGCCCGTACGTCCACTACGTACCTTTCCAAAATGTGGAATGTGGTTGGACCTCAATTCCTTGGCTGCGTTGCCACCTGGGTTGGTTCTACATATTCACAAATACCAATATTAGAACCCAATAATAGTCCAATACCAAAAGTCCCACAAAAATAACCAAAAACACCCTTTTTGGTGTCTCGCGATCGATCGCCATCAAGCCCCGATCGATCGCGAGAACACACTGCCTCGCCCAACAATTTTGCACAATCCGCGATCGATCGCGGAGCTAGCGCCGATCGATCGCGGCCTCGCCGATCGATCGCGCTAAGCTCGCGATCGATCGCTGAGGCTTACTGCCTCAGCCCTGATGCTCGCGATCGATCGCGAGAAAAACGCCGATCGATCGCCGAGCTGTGGTCAAGCGGGGTTTGGGCACTATTCACCCATCTTCAACCCCATTTCATACACACCCACATACACCAACATAAATCAAACTCAACAACTCAAAACCACCCATAAACCTCAACATAAACCCATATAAACAACATCCAACCAAAACACTACCAAAATCACAACACCCAACACAAACCCATTTTAAACCCTTCAAAACCAAACCAAACTCAAATAAAACCTTACAAAATTAAAGCATGAGGTACCCATACCTCTTGGGGATCTCAAATCACCCAACAATCTTCCACAAATCAAAGTTTGTAAGGACTCCTCTTCACCTCAAAGGTGGAACTCGAAAATTAAGGGGAAGGGAAGGGTTTGGTGTGATATTGGTAAAGTAAGAGTGAGGGATGTAAAGTGGGGTTTGGGTATTAAAATGTGAGGTAATTTAAAATGATACCAAAATAATTCCATGGTGTATAAAACACCCCAACATGATATTTTTCAAAGCATTTACTCAAAATGCACCATAATATCAATTAAACACATGATTCCTCATAAATTGCTAACCAAGGCAAATAAATCATGCTTCCCATAATATTTACCCAACATGCACCACATGCACCCTAAAATGCAACCCCGGGTCATCCTATCCACATGACCATGCATTTCCACATAAGGTAAATAAATCCCAACACATAATCAATTACCACATAATTAATCATGTAACCACAATTAGAGCCAAATAGCAATTAACCATTTCGGGGATGTCACAATACTCCCCTACTTATAAGATTTCGTCCTCGAAATCACATGCACTTACCCCAACAGAAACTAAACATAAACTCATACCAGAGAATAGTTCCGGGTAGTGCTGCACCATATGCTGCTCCGTCTCCCACGTAGCCTCCTCGACACCCCTGCGATCCCACTGAACTTTGATCATCGGTATCACTTTGTTCCGAAGTCTACGGTCTGCTCTGTCCAGAATTCTAACAGGCCGTTCCACATAAGATACATCTGACTCTAACTGAACTTCGGAAGGCTGTAACACGTGAGACGGATCCGGCTCATACTTCCGCAGCATCGATACATGAAACACATCATGTATCCCAGATAAAGAAGGCGGCAAAGCCAGTCGGTAAGCCAATGTGCCAATGCGCTGCAAAATCTCGTACGGTCCCACAAACCTCGGAGACAGTTTCCCGCGCATCCCAAACCGCACAACGCCTCTGAAAGGCGAGATCTTCAAAAAGACCTTATCTCCCAACTGAAACTCTAACGGTCTCCGCCGTTTATTTGCATAAGCTGCCTGCCTGTCTTGGGCCGCTTTCATTTTCTGCCTTATAATCTTTATCTTCTCTTCCATTTCCCGGATCAACTCAGGTCCTCCAACTGATCTACTGTCCAAATCATCCCAACATAAGGGTGATCTACATCGTCTGCCATAAAGAGCTTCATACGGAGCCATCTGAATACTTGCCTGGTAGCTATTGTTATAAGAAAACTCTACCAGAGGCACTGAATCCTGCCAAGAGACATCGAACTCCAAAACGCAAGCTCTCAACATGTCCTCGAGCGTCTGAATCGTGCGCTCGGTCTGGCCATCCGTCTGAGGATGATAAGCAGTACTCAATCTGACCTCAGTTCCCAAGGCTGACTGAAGGCCTTCCCAAAAATGAGATGTGAATCGCGGATCTCGATCTGACACAATGGAAACGGGGATCCCATGCAATCTCACCACATCTCTAATATATAACTGCGCCATCCTCAAGAATGTAAATGTCATGCTATAGGGGATAAAGTGGACTACCTTGGTCAATCTGTCCACAATCACCCAAATAGCATCGAAGCCTGAAGCACTCCTCGGCAAATGAGTCACGAAGTCCATGGAAATGTGCTCCCACTTCCACTTCGGTATCTCCAAGCTTCTCAACTCGCCGCCAGGTCTCTGCCTCTCTGCCTTAACCTGCTGGCAGATCAGACACCTCTTCACAAAAGCGACGACATCAGACTTCATTCTCTTCCACCAAAACTGACCACGCAGATCTCTGTACATCTTCTTCCCGCCTGGGTGGATGCTAAGTCTGCTACTGTGAGCTCGCTCCAAGATTCCCTTACGCAACTCCGGCGTACTCGGAACTACCTAGCGGTTACCCAATCTCAAAGATCCGTCGTCTGCCACTCTAAACTTCGTTGGCTGACCAAGATGCACTATAGACAACCATCTCTGAACCTCAGCATCTGACCTCTGAGCTCTCCTGATGTTCTCATAAACATCTGGCTCAGCTAATAAGGTAGAGACATACACTGGCGATGCATCAATGTCGAAGTCATAGCCCAGATGGCAATAGGAGGTCATCATAGCCGACAAATGGATGACGTCCTCAGCAGAACTCCTCACTTTCCGGCTCAAGGCGTCCGCTGTCAAATTGGCTTTCCCGGGATGGTACTCAATCTCGCAATCATAGTCCTTGAGTAGGTCCATCTATCTCCTCTGTCTCATGTTCAGCTCCGCCTGAGTGAATAGAAACTTGAGGCTCTTGTGATCCGTGTATATGGTGAATGAAGTGCCATATAAGTAATGCCTCCAGATCTTCAGGGCGAAGATGATAGCCGCCAATTCCAAGTCATGAACTGGATATCTGGTCTCATGCGGCTTCAACTGCCTCGATGCATAGGCTACCACATGCTTATCTTGCATCAGAACACACCCAAGGCCCTGAAGCGATGCATCAGTATACAGAACAAATCTGGAGTTCTCCGTCGGGATCACTAACACTGGCGCCGTCGTCAACCGGTGCTTTAACTCCTGGAAGCTCTCCTCACAAGCTTCTGACCAAAAGAAAGGCACACCCTTCTGAGTCAACTGAGTCAGCGGCTTGGCAATCTTCGAAAAGCCCTCAACAAAGCGCCGCTAATACCCGGCCAAACCAAGAAAACTCCGAATCTCAGGCACAGAAGTGGGGGCAGCCCACTCCATCACAGCCTCAATCTTCTTGGGGTCCACTGATATCCCACTGCTCGAAATGACATGCCCCAGAAACACTACACTGCTCAGCCAAAACTCGCATTTACTGAGCTTAGCATACAACTGATGCTCTCTGAGAATCTGAAGCACTGTCCTCAAGTGTTTCACATGATCTTCCTCACTCCGGGAGTAGATAAGAATGTCGTCAATAAACACGATGACGAACTGATCAAGATACGGCTGAAACACTCTGTTCATCAGACTCATGAAGACGGCCGGGGCGTTCGTCACACCGAACGGCATCACCAAGAACTCATAATGCCCGTATCGAGTCCGGAACGCTGTCTTCTGCACATCTTCCTCTCTGACCCGAATCTGATGATACCCGGATCTCAAATCAATCTTGCTATACACCCTGGTACCATGCAACTGATCAAACAAGTCGTCTATCCTTGGGAGAGGATACTTGTTCTTCACTGTAGCCTTGTTCAGCTGCCGGTAATCGATGCACAACCGCATCGAACCGTCCTTCTTCTTCACAAAGAGAACTGGTGCGCCCCATGGCGACACGCTCGGGCGTATATACCCCTTGTCCAGGAGATCCTGCAACTGCTCCTTCAACTCTCTCAACTCAGCCGGTGCCATCCTATAAGGTGTACGAGAGATAGCGGATGTCCCTGGCAGCAACTCGATCCCAAATTCAACTTCCCTGACCGGTGGAAATCCTGGGATCTCTTCTGGAAATACATCAGCAAACTCTGCCACAACTGGTACATCCTCAACCCTCAGTTCTTTACTCTTTCCAGACGTGTCCACGGCATAAATAAGATAGCCCGTGTGCCCACGTTCCAACAGCTGAGACATCTTGATCGCTGAAATCAACGGAATCTTCGCACGAGACCCGTTGCCAAAGAAAGTCCACTGACTGCCCAACTCAGGTCTGAACTTCACTGTCCTCTGTCGGCAATCTACCACTGCCTGATATCTGTTCAGAACATCAATACCCAAGATGCAGTCAAAATCTGACATACCCAGCACAATCAAGTCTGATCTCAACTCGTTGCCCTCAAAATAAATGAGGCAGTCTGCCATAAACTGATCAGCAACGACATTTCTTCCAGTGGGTGTCGAGACAAGGAGAGGCGTGGGTAAAGAAGACGTGCGCATATGGTGTCTCTCCACGAATCCCACAGACACAAAAGAATGGGAGGCACCTGTATCTATCAAAACAAAAGCAGGGTACGTAAATAAATGGCACGTACCGGCAATCACCTCCTCCGGAGCTGCCTGAGCCTGCTCTCTGGTCAGTGCATATACCTGTCCCTGGGGTGGTCCCACTGTCTGACCTCCCGACGGACGAGGCCCAAACTGCTGCCTCTGTTGCACTGTCCTGTCCTCAAACCTTGGCCTGTTGCCCTGATACTCTGACTGGCCTCCCCTGGTGGGACAATACCGAGCAATGTGGCCCATCTTGCCACAAACATAACATGCAGGACACTTGTTTGAAGAATGTGGTCCTCCACAGTTGTTGCACCTCGGCTCTCCCGGCCTATCCCCTTGTGAAGATCCTCGACTGGCGGACCAATTTCCTTTCTTGCTATCCTGCTTCTGACCAAAGTATTTCTTTCCACCATACCGCGAAGATGAAGAGGCACCACGGGGTTTAAATGGCTCACCCCGAGGCCTCAAACTGTCACTAGTCTGCCTCTGTTGCGGTACCGGTGGTGGCATGGCATAAGCTCCCACTCCTAGCTCAGCAAGCTCCGCTCTTGTGAGAGCATCATCAAAAGAAGTTGGGTTATTGATGATAACCCGGTCATAGAGCTCCGGTCGCAGTCCTTTCATGAAATTTCTCATCTTGGCACGTCCATCAGAGGCAATATGGGGGACATACCTAAGGAGTGATGAGTACTGTGTGGCATAGTCTGCCACTGTCATGTTCTCCTGCCTCAGACTTGCAAATTCATCCTCTTTTGTCTGTCTTGCTGCCGCGGAGAAGTATCGGTTCAAGAACCTGGTCCTGAAGAGCGTCCAGTCAATCACAGCACCCAGTGCTCTCATCTCCATCACTGTGCTCCTCCACCACATCAATGGTTTCTTAGCCAACTGGAACTCCGCCAGCCTCAGCCAAGCAGTAATAGCACACGGAGCCGATACAAAGATCTGTTCAAGTCTCTCCAGCCACTCTTCAGCTTCTTCTCCGGACTCTGTCCCCTCAAACCGGGGCGGATGATAAGACAGAAACTGCGTCAAGCTAATCTCACTCGGTAGCAATAACTGGACCACTGGTTCCATTCCTACAGCCGGTGGAGGTAGAGGATTAGCCTGTCCAATACTCGCATTTACACTCCCAACATCTCCGACTTCCTCATTAGCAGCCATGCTGTAATACAAATGTTAACAACAATCCAAAGCAATATATAACATGTCGTTAGATAACAGGAGTGATATAAGCATGTTAGTATAACAGGATATACAGTAATATGCACCACATGCATAAACATGCTTCAAATGTAAGCACCTAGCCAACCATGCTAAGGCTACCCTTCACTCGTTCCCGGGTTCTCTAACCACTGCTCTGATACCACTAATGTAAGGACCATAATCCTTAAGTGCGGAATAAAGGCATAATAGAGCTAAATAAATGATCAGAGTAGAGTAAACAAGTTGAGTCTATGAGCTTAAGCATTTACATGCCAAAATAAAGGACTACCAAAAGGATTAATTACATTCCAATCAATGAATGTTCATCTATAGTTTTATACTACTCCTAGAGTAGATACTATCCAAATAATCCTGTCCTTTAATCCTCAAAAGAATGCTTCACAAACTCACCACCTCAACCCGTTCAAGCTTGCTATCATGCCAAAAAGGTACCTACAAGGACAACCCCCAAACATGAGCAATAATAATCATTCATATTCAACACAATATGAAGACAAAGCGTAAATGCATAATCAATATGAAACTCTTCCTGTTTCCCGTGCATTTCAAACGCTTCCCGTTTGGTTGTCCCTGTACCAGAACTCATGAGTATAATCAATAGATTATTTTTCAATGGCCAAAACATGTCATGACATCATATACCATCTCAACTGTACCACATATTGGTCACCATTCCCTAGTCTGTCCATCACAGTGTATTTTAATGCCCCTCGCTTATATTCATATGGACGGCATAGGATAACCTCGCTACAATGGACATGCGGCGCTCCCACCCCTCGCTTCACAGAGAGCGGCAAATACCCTTTCCTCGCCCCATATGACAACCACGCTCAAATGTGACATGCGGCGCTCCCACCCCTCGCTTCACATTTAGCGGAACCAATACAAAAGCGGCAAGCATTAAAATCATCAAAGGATGACCACGACTCATGGGATGTGCATCCAATAATCATAATATGCATCTAACATCAATATGCATAAATTACCATGTATATGCATCCACAATGCAATACCTCATATGGCATAAATCAACATGTATATGCATCCACAATGCAATACCACATATATACTCGCATCCACAATGCATAAACAATGAGTATATAAAATACATGTTACCGTTGGGTGCCCGTACGTCCACTACGTACCTTTCCAAAATGTGGAATGTGGTTGGACCTCAATTCCTTGGCTGCGTTGCCACCTGGGTTGGTTCTACATATTCACAAATACCAATATTAGAACCCAATAATAGTCCAATACCAAAAGTCCCACAAAAATAACCAAAAACACCCTTTTTGGTGTCTCGCGATCGATCGCCATCAAGCCCCGATCGATCGCGAGAACACACTGCCTCGCCCAACAATTTTGCACAATCCGCGATCGATCGCGGAGCTAGCGCCGATCGATCGCGGCCTCGCCGATCGATCGCGCTAAGCTCGCGATCGATCGCTGAGGCTTACTGCCTCAGCCCTGATGCTCGCGATCGATCGCGAGAAAAACGCCGATCGATCGCCGAGCTGTGGTCAAGCGGGGTTTGGGCACTATTCACCCATCTTCAACCCCATTTCATACACACCCACATACACCAACATAAATCAAACTCAACAACTCAAAACCACCCATAAACCTCAACATAAACCCATATAAACAACATCCAACCAAAACACTACCAAAATCACAACACCCAACACAAACCCATTTTAAACCCTTCAAAACCAAACCAAACTCAAATAAAACCTTACAAAATTAAAGCATGAGGTACCCATACCTCTTGGGGATCTCAAATCACCCAACAATCTTCCACAAATCAAAGTTTGTAAGGACTCCTCTTCACCTCAAAGGTGGAACTCGAAAATTAAGGGGAAGGGAAGGGTTTGGTGTGATATTGGTAAAGTAAGAGTGAGGGATGTAAAGTGGGGTTTGGGTATTAAAATGTGAGGTAATTTAAAATGATACCAAAATAATTCCATGGTGTATAAAACACCCCAACATGATATTTTTCAAAGCATTTACTCAAAATGCACCATAATATCAATTAAACACATGATTCCTCATAAATTGCTAACCAAGGCAAATAAATCATGCTTCCCATAATATTTACCCAACATGCACCACATGCACCCTAAAATGCAACCCCGGGTCATCCTATCCACATGACCATGCATTTCCACATAAGGTAAATAAATCCCAACACATAATCAATTACCACATAATTAATCATGTAACCACAATTAGAGCCAAATAGCAATTAACCATTTCGGGGATGTCACACATAATGTCCATATCGAGTCCGAAATGCTGTCTTCTGTACATCTTCCTCCCTGACTCGAATCTGGTGATACCCGGACCTCAAATCAATCTTGCTATAGAGTCTGGTACCTTGCAACTGATCAAACAAATCATCAATCATTGGGAGAGGATATTTGTTCTTCACTATGGCTTTATTAAGTTGCCGGTAATCGATGCACAACCGCATCGAACCGTCCTTCTTCTTCACAAAGAGAACCGGTGCGCCCCATGGCGATACGCTCGGGCGTATATATCCCTTGTCAAGGAGCTCCTGCAACTGCTCCTTCAACTCTCTCAACTCTGCCGGTGCCATCCTGTAAGGTGCACGAGAAATAGCAGATGTCCCCGGTAACAACTCGATCCCAAACTCAACTTCTCTAGCCGGTGGAAATCCTGGGATCTCCTCTGGGAATACATCAGCAAACTCTTCTACTACGGGTACATCCTCAACTCTCAATTCTTTATTCTTCCCAGACGTGTCAACGGCATTGATGAGATAGCCCGTGTGGCTACGTTCCAACAATTGAGTCATCTTGACTGCTGCAATCAACGGAATCTTCGCACGAGAACCGTTGCCATAAAAAGTCCACTGTATTCCCGAATCAGATCTGAACCTTACTGTTCTCTGCCGGCAATCTACCACTGCCTGAAATCTGTTCAGAATATCAATACCCACAATGCAGTCGAAGTATGACATGCCTAACACAATCAAGTCTGCCTTCAACTCGTTGTCCTCAAAATAAATGAGGCAATGCCATAAACTGATTGGCAACGACATTTCTTCCAGCGGGTGTCGAGACCATGAGGGGCGTGGGTAAAGAAGACGTGCGCATATGGTGTCTCTCCACAAAGCCCACAGATACAAAAGAGTGGGAGGCACCTGTATCTATCAAAATAGAAGCAGGGTACGTAAATAAATGACACGTACCGGCGATCACCTCCTCCGGGGCTGCCTGCGCCTGCTCTCTGGTCAGTGCATACACCTGTCCCTGGGACGGTACCACTGTCTGACCTCCCGATGGTCGAGGCACAAACTGCTGCCTCTGGTGTACTGTCCTGTCATCAAATCTCGGCCTGTTGCCATGAAACTCTGACTGTCCTCCCCGGGTGGGGCAATACCGAGAGATGTGGCCCATCTTGCCACAACTATAACAGGCAGGGCACTTACTCGAAGAATGTGGCCCTCCACAATTGTCGCACCTTGGCTCCCCCGATCTATTTCCTTGCGTAGGCCCTCGGTTGGCCGACCAATTCTTCTTGTTTTCTTGTTTCTGACCATCAGATTTCTTCCCACAGAACCGCGAAGATGAAGAGGCACCACGAGGTTTAAATGGTTCTCCTCGGGTCCTCAAGCTATCAGTAGTTTGCCTCTGTTGTGGCGCCTACGGGGGTACAACACTAGGATAGGCTCCAACTCCAATCTCTTCAAGCTCTGCTCTCGTGAGAGCATCATCAAAGGAAGTGGGGTTATTAGTGATAACCCGGTCAAAAAGCTCCGGTCGTAACCCCTTCATAAAGTTTCTCATCTTGGCGTGTCCATTGGTGGCAATGTGTGGAACATACCTCAGCAACGAGGAATAATGCATGGCATAGTCTGACAGTGACATGTTCCCTTGTTTCAAGCTTGCAAACTCGTCTTCCTTCGTCTGTCTCGCCGCCGCAGAGAAATACCGGTTCAGAAACCGGGTTCTGAAGAGCGTCCAATCGATCACTGCACCCTGTGCTCTCAGTTCCATTACCGTGCACCTCCACCACATTAAAGGTTTCTTTGCCAACTGGAACTCTGCCAGCCTCAGCCATGCTGTAACAGCACAAGGAGCCGATACAAATATCTGTTCAAGCCTTTCTAACCACTCCTCAGCCTCCTCTCCTGATTCTGTTCCCTCAAACCGGGGCGGGTGGTAAGATAGAAACTGAGTCAAGCTGATCTCACCAGGTAGCAATAACTGAGCCACTGGTTCCATGCCTACAGCTGGTGGAGGTAGAGGGTTTGCCTGACCAATGCTTGCGTTCACGCTCCCAACATCACCAACCTCTTCATTAAGGTTTCCCGCGTTCATAGCAGCCATGCTGTAACACAAAGGTTAACAACAATTCCAAAACAAACATATATGTTATGCCGTTAGATAACAGGAATGATAATAAGCATGTTAGTATAACAGTATATACAACAATATGCACCACATGCATAAACATGCTTCAAATGTAAGCACCTAGCCAATCATGCTAAGGCTACCCTTCACTCGTTCCCGGGTTCTCTAACCACTGCTCTGATACCACTAATGTAAGGACCCTAGTTCCTTAAGTGCGGATTAAAGGCATAATTAGAGCTAACATAAATTATCAGAGTAAAATAATCGTGTTGAGACAATGAGCCATAAGAGTTACAAGCCAAAATAAGGACTGTCAATGGATTAATTACACTTCCAATCAAAATAATGAATGTTATCCACTATAGTTTTACACTACTCCTAGAGTAGACACTATAGGAAAGTAATCCTGTCCCTTCTTTCCCAAAAGTGTTCTTCTCAAGCTCACCGCCTCAATGCATAATTCCACATATACTCGCATCCACAATGCATAAACAATGAGTATATTAGATACATGTACCGTTGGGTGCCCGTACGTCTTCTACGTACCTTTCCAAAAGTAGGATGTGGTAGGACTTCACTTCCTTGGCTGTGTTGCCACCTGGGATGGTTCTACATATTCACACAAATCAATATTAGAACCCAATAATAGTCCAATACCAAAAATCCTACAAAAATAATCAAAAACATCATTTTTTGTGACTCGCGATCGATCGCTGCAAAGGGCCGATCGATCGCGAGATCACACTGCCCGAAACCAAATTTTTATTCTTTCGGCGATCGATCGCCACATTTGGCGAGATCGATCGCCACCCTCGCCGATCGATTGCCCAAATGTGGCGATCGATTGCCATAAGCTTCTGGAGCGTACTGCCACCTCGCGATCGATCGCCAAAAACGGGTGATCGATCGCCGAGTCCTGTGTCACGAAAAATCGCCATTAATGCTCCAAAACTCCATTCCAATCCATACCAACTCCCCTACCATCAAACCAATAACATTAAACACATAATAACCTTCCATACACATCATAAAACCATTAAAAATCTAACATCCCACCAAAAGTCACACTAACCCAAACAAACCCATTTCAAACCCTTGTAAAACCATTCCAAAACTCACACCAAACACTTCAAGAACAACAAGGAGTGATATATAAACATCCTAGGTCTTAAATCTTACCAAGAAGTACAAGAACAAAGCTTTTACAAGAACTTCTTGTCCACTTTGGTGCCAAAATCGAGTTTGAGGGGAAAAGTGAGGGTTTGGGAAGAGATTTGGGGATTTAGAGTGTAAAGAGTAAAGTGAAATAAAGTGGTGGGGTAAAGGGTTAAATCCTTTTATTAAAACTTATACCCCAACAACTAACATGATGTAAATTATACCCCAACATGGTATTTTAAACACATTTCACCACAATGCACCAAATCCCAATTAAATGCATGTTTCACCAAATAAATGACTACAAACACATGTAAGTCATTAAAACGCCCAATTACCCAACATGCTTAACATGCACCCTGAAATGCTCTACCGGGTCAAGCCCACATTTGACTAAGCATTTCCACTTGGCAATTAATTCTAACACATAAGGCAATCATCACTATAATTAATCACATGAACACAACTAATGCCTTAAACACAATTAATCATTTCGGGGACATCACAAGCGGCAAGTACCTCCCTCGCTCGAATATAACAACTACCGGAACTTCCACTAGCTCCATGTACCTGCATCCAGGTTAATACAACAGTTCACAAATATAATGATCGATACCACGTTCCAGTTATAACCACAATATTCCACATTAATCACTAGAATTGTGACTGTTCCGGTCCCAATACAACAGCGGAATTTTAGGACCCCTCGCTTCGACATATAGCGGCATCATATGATATCCCTCGCTTCGACAATGACAGCGGCATGTTACCTCGCTTAGACATGACAGCGGCAAATATCATACTACCATCGCTTCATATGACAGCGGCAAGTACCTCCCTCGCTCGGAGATAAAGGCTACCGAAACATTCATCAATTCTACCACAATAATCAAACACAACAATTGGTTCCATTATCACAATATATCACTATCATGTCACATATATCATCACATGTAAGGGTTCACTATCCATGATATACATAATCAAAGGTATAACACGTTTTACCGTCCGAAGCCCGTACGTCTCAGATTTCCTGATTTTCCTACAAAATCAGATCCCTTAACACATAATACATGAAGTGCTAGACATCACCATTAATGCCATCCCATCGCATTCTACACGATTCCTGCAATTACAATGATTAGCAACACCACTTTTCATATCATAAAAGCACATAAACAACTAGTTGTGTCATACAACATTAATGCCATCATGCATAAATATGTGCTATCAATAACTTCCTAGGCCCTTAACAGCCCCAAAGAGCAACCACTGATCTGATACCACTAATGTAAGGCCCCAACACTTAAACTCGTCATTAGTTCATTTATGACGTCGTATGTGAATAAATTTTTCATTTTCTTTTCATTCTTTAAAAAGAATCATTACATGTTTCCCATAATCCCATGACATAACCAATGTTCAACATTATATGATCATCTCGACCAACAAATAGACTCAGGGGTTTCACCCAATACCATCCCCATTACACCACTTTTACATTGTGGGTTTTTATAAAAATTTGGGCAGAGTCTCCCCACAAACTGAGCTATCTAGAAATAAAAACACATCACATAATATAACTCCCGACCAGGGACAACACAATACTAAACAGAATACAGAAACACTAAGTAAATTCCCAGCCCGGGAAGACACCACACTAATAAGAAAACAAAAGTGGGTTTCAACACCCTTATACAGTCCATATACAAATACAAGTGCTCACAGAAGAGCAACGAATAACGGATACTCATCCGGATGCATAATTTGTATAAATACCAATCGCTCAACCTCGTATATCGGCTCAATCTCATACTATGCTTCTGGAAGCATCATCCAACAAGGTTCGAGCCTAGCACTCCAAAACAGAAACAGCCCCCACACAGGGTGAGCACACTCCCACTCAATATTCAATCACAAATCAACATACAAAATCATAATGCAATAATTTAAATTATTCAAAACTCATAAAGTATACTCCCTGTACAATTCCGAATTTGTATAGCTTCCACACGCTGTTCCTGTTTCAAACTCACGCACCTTCATAATGTCAAGTTTAGTATTATCACTGAAAATGTGATACTCAACTACGCTTATGAATTCAATACAATGACAGTATATCATTTATGCTCAAACATAAACAGTTCAACATCAATGTAAACCTGGTTATCCCAATGTAAACCTGGTTATCCCACTATCTCATTCTCGATACTTTCTCATATCGCTCATGCCCACGACATCACTACTCAACAAGTAAAATTGGATCACATACCACTACGTGTCCCCCATAACTCGTATATGAAACTCAATTATTAAAGTCAAACACTTACCTGAATCATCATATTCAAAATTGCATGTATACATGAATGTATTGATACTAGTTATACCTGCTCGTACGTCACCACGTACCTTATAGTAGACAACATGAACAAGCTATCCTCAACGTCCGAAGTCTCCTGTAGAGTCCACAAAAATATTGGAAGAAAATCGTCCCAAAATCGGATGAATTTGGAAGTTCGAATCGCTGCGCTTCCTTGCAAGATCCGAACGAAATACGTGACGAAACTTCAAGATCTTGGTATGGAAAGATGCGCCTGGAAGAGACGAAGACGGTACGCACCGGAAGGAGGTCCGACGGCGGCGGGCGCGCGGCTTTTAGCAACGAGGGTCAGTCATCGCGCGGGTGCAGAGAAGAAAAGAGGGGATCGCGTGATTTTACACGTTTTACTGTGTGTCCGAAAATGCCCAACATAACATATTTATTTTTGTATCCTGACCCGGTTTTGTACATCGAAGTGTCGCCGGTGCACAGATATATTATTTATAGACAACGATTGAGATTTATACACACCCCAAAAACCCAAAACTTAAATTCTTCATTTTAATTAACTTATCTCTAAAATAATATCGGAGTATATTTTACAATCTCAAAATATTTTATGATCCGATTAATTTGCCAGTTGACCTTCACTTGGTCAATCCCACTTCTAATTAATTAATTCTAAAATTAATTATTAATAAAAATCTAAATCATATTAGGTCCAACAAATGATTATAATAAATCTGGACATCATATTATACGTACCTTATACTTTCCGTAGTTCGAGTCCGACTTCGTCCGAGTCCCCCGATTCGATGAATTATGCGCTAACACATAGGTAGTTCACAATTAAACACAAGCATGCAACCACGTGCCCAAGCACGTTCAAAACTCCCAAACATATCGTCTATCCATGACGATTACCAAAATAAAAGCCACCCGGCTAAGCATGCACAACACCCAAGGTAAACCATTTTACAAGTTTAAAAGATAGCCAAAAACTCAACCGAGAGTTCCTTTTAATTTAACTTGGCTCCAACCAAACCATTTAAAAGTCTAACATTCCCATTGGAATGTGAACATTGTCCCGGAAGCCGACCATTTAAGTCGCAAATCCAAAATCCCACGAAAAAGCCAAGAAAACCAACAAAACCTTGTTGGCGATCGATCGCTATGCTCGGCGATCGATCGCTAGCCCCTCGGCGATCGATCGCTCGATATAGCGATCGATCGCCAGACCTTACTGGAGCGAGGCGATCGATCGCCCAAAAGTAGCGATCGATCGCCACCTTGCTGAAAAGCCTACTGCTTGCGCGCGATCGATCGCCAAAAATGGGCGATCGATCGCCGCGACCTGCAACCCGAAAAACACCATTTTTGAAAGCTTGAAACCTCCACAAAACATACCCCAACTCCTCCCAACTCAAAACCACAACAAATTCACACACAAGGACCTCCAACAAGGGTGCTCAACCCAAAAATAAAACAAACCCACAAGATTTTATGATTTTTACCAAAATCACCCAAATCAAACTAAACCCAAAACTCAACCAAATCCAACAAAGAAACAATCAAATCAAAGCTACAAGAGAGGAGAAGGTGATTACCATCTTTTCTTCGAAGAATCCGGCTCCTAAATCGAGCCTCCGGTCATTTTTCTCCAAAGAGAAAAGAAGAGGGTTAGGGGAAAGGGGTCACACGATAAGAGGGGGGGGGGGGGGGGGAGAGGAGAGGAGAGAAGTGATTCCGTGCCAAATGACGGAAATCTCGAGTCCAACGGGTATATATAGCAAAAATACCCCAGCACACCAATACCTCCACAAATACATCATGATTCAATAAAAATCATATGTTATCAAAAACTCTCTCTCCAAACTGGCCCCAACATAAGGTACCCCGGACTCCAAGTCCCACTAAAAACCCAACTCATAGGTTTTCCACCAAAATGAGAATACAATCTCAACCTTTGGTTCCAACGATCCTAAATGCCCGATTTAACAACCTCGGGAGACGCTGAACCACAATTAATTCCTAATTGCCACAACTAAAAATCCATCAAGGACTATTACCGCACTGGGATTAACACCATTAACACCATTAATCCTCTTTTTAATCAATTAATCTGCACACTAAGTACACACATTAGTAAAACAACATAAGTTTTGTTGATTATCAAAACTCAAAATAATCCGGAGATAATTAAAGCATTAAACACAACCATGCGTTTAAGGCTCAACAATCTCCCCCTTTTTGATGATCACAAAACTTGATAAACTTGAATATGTAATATGCATGAAATGTGAGTAAACATGACTCCCCCTTAACAATTGCATAGCACATACAAGATTACCAAGTAAAGCATAAAGTAAATAACTCTCCCCCTCAAACCATGCATACAAAAGCTCTCCCCCTCAAACTATGCATGTATTAAACTTCAAGTTTATCACAAAATTCTCCCCCTTTTTGTGATAATCAAAAAGCATAAAATTTAAATAAGCATAGCACAACTATATGTTGCTACATAGCCATATTTTAACAATATACACATGTTCCTCATCAAGTATGTAATAAGCATAACAAGCCTAAGATTGAATCATTGAGAGGAAAACAAACATGCGTTTAAGGCATTCAACAATGAATTCTAAATTTTGCAAAGTGTGCATATGTTCATGCACTCATTCCCAATAAACATTAAAAATATCAAAGCATCATTAGATAAGTTAACAAAACATATAATTGCGCATTTCCACATAGCAAATTCAAATTTGAATACAAGACATATCAAGATACTTACTATAAAAAGATAAGCATACATCATGCATTAAAACAATTTATATGTGCACATGCTAATGAGTTATGCATTTTACTACCAATGAATATTGAGCTTCATATTTATTGGTCACAATTAATTTGTGCCAATTAAATTTTGAATTGCTCTCTTAAAATGCATAAAATAATTTTACCTTCGATGACAAGAGTGCGTTCTTGTTATTGGTCCTATGCCTCGTGCTTCCTCTATTGTGGTGAATGAGATAGTCTCCTCCTTTGAGTTGCTTGTGCATTCATCCTCCATCCCATTGTTGTTCCTACAAAACAAGTTTATAATTGGAGGATCTTTGGTACCCATTTGATTTTTGGGTCCTTGAGGGTTAGCTTTCATTGGCACCTTTGGAATCCATTTCCACCTTTTGTTAGGTTGGTATTGGATTCTAGCAAAATAAAAGAGTTTTGCGCTTGCGGAAGTCTTAAGTCAATCCATAAATAAAAGAAATGAAGAAGTAAATAAATAAATAAATGCGAAATGTAATAATGCTGTAAATGACAAGGATATTTGTAGGGTCTTCCTACCTTAACCTCATCTTAATACACAATATGGACTAAACAAGCATTAATAACGACTTAGGGTTCAGATTGTAGCTTTGAGCTAAAAAGATTTCAGGCCAACAATGAAATTTCAACCTTAATTAATTACATTCGCAATACGAATGTTAAAGCGATAGAATTATACTACTACTAGAGTAGAGACTATCCAGAAATCCTGAATCCTAACATCTTTCATGCTCCTCATAGCTCACTGCCTCAACCCGGCCCTTAGTCCTTTAGTCCAAAAGTGTACCTACAGGAACAACCCATCATGAGCATGTATATCGTTACTTAATCATCATAAGGCAATGGCATATAAATAAATGCATGAAAATAATTGGTAACGTATACTTCCTGGTTAATTGCATTAACCCTCTTTGGTTGTCCCTGTTTCATAGCCATGCATATAATCATTAATTCTTGACATGAATGATTAAAATCGTCGTCTTATAAATATCGTCATCTTACAACATCATCATCATATAAGCATTATCATCTTATACATATCATCATTTATAACATCATCATCATATAAGCATCATCATCTTATATCATCATCTTATAGCATCATCATCTTAAAACTTCATCATCTTATAACGTCATCATCTTATAACATCATCATCATTTAAGCATCATAACAAAATACAACAATAAATGTACGAAGTCTTGGTTAAGTAACTTGCTGGTTATTCGTTAACTTCTTCTTGTTAACCCTGATTTACCTTCGTGCATATGGGTATCTTATCCCGTGGTATCTTACCACACAATAACATCGTATGGCCTCTTACCATATGGGCATCTTACCCCATGGCATCTTACCACATAATAACATCGTATGGCATCTTACCATATGGGCATCTTACCCCGTGGCCTCTTACCACACAATAACATCGTATGACATCTTACCATATGGGCATCTTACCCCGTGGCATCTTACCACACAATAACATCGTATGGCATCTTACCATATGGGCATCTTACCCCGTGGCATCTTACCACACAATAACATCGTATGGCATCGTACCATATGGGCATCTTACCCTTTTATAAACATCGTATATCCTTATTGTAAATTTACTTATCACAATCCTCATCATAAACATCATCATCATATACATCATCATCATAAACTTACTTATCATAATCATCATCGTAAGCATCATCATCATAAACATCGTCATCATAATCATCATCGTAAGCATCATCATCATAAACATCATCATCATAATCATCATCGTAAGCATCATCATCATAAACATCATCATCATAATCATCATCATCATAAACTTATATAATCATCATCGTAAACATCATCATCATAAACATCATCAGCATAATCATCATCATCATAAACTTATTTATCATATCATCCTCGTAAACATCATCATCATAAATACTTATGAAATTAATGCATGGTCAGAGTTAGGAGTGCGTTACCATCCGATGCCCGTACGCTTCTTACGTACCTTAATTCCAAAAGTGGAGAGATTGAAGAACTCTATCTTCTCGATGTCGTTGGCACCTGGGATGGTTCCACACAACCATACAAATCGATATTAGAAGCTAAACAATAGCCAAATACCAAAAATTCAACAAAAATCATCATTTTCCAACTTTTACACAGTGGCGATCGATCGCTACTTGAGGCGATCGATCGCCTCAAATTTTTCTTCGCGGCGATCGATCGCTTCAAACATGGCGATCAATCGCCTAACACTTGGATTGGCTACTGCCTCTCGGCGATCGGTCGCCTCATTTTAGGCGATCGATCGCCTCCCCTGCGAAAATGGTACTGCCCTATGGCGATCGGTCGCCTCTTTTCAGGCGATCGATCGCCTCGCACAGAGTCGCGATTTTTCACCATTTTTGTACATTTTTCGAGCTCATCCTCATACCTTACAAAACCAAACTTTCCTACAACATCAATAATATCATAACTCACTCAAACCCACATAAAACACTTCAAAATCATACCCCAACAACATACAACACATACCCCAAACAAAACCACATAAATCACTTCAAAATCATCCCATTTCAAATCCAAACTTCATTAAAAACTTTAGGAAGGGTTCCATACCTCTTGAAGACTCCAAATCTTAACAAAGATCACACAAACACAAGTTTTGTGGAGTTTCCTCCTTCCTCCTTTGAGGGATTTCGAAAATGGGGTGAGGTTAGGGCTTTGGGAGAGAATTGGGGGTTTTTGAGTGGTGGGGAAGAAGTTAAGGGAAAATGGGATAAAAGGGGAATATAGTGGGGTTATTAAAATTGTACCCCAAATTAACATGATGTATAAAATACCCCAACATGGTATTTTAAAAGCATTTACAAAGATGCATTAAACTTCCACTAAATCATGTTTTCCTCATAATTCCCAATCAATACAATTAAATCATGTTAACCCCATTCCCTATCATGCATAACATGCACCTTGAAACGTAACTCCCCTCCCGGGTCATGCCTATCATGTGACTAAGCATTTCATCGTGATAATTAATTTCAACACGTAAATCAATTCAATTATCCACATAATTAATCACATAAACATAATTAATGCCTTAATTGCAATTAATCATTTCGGGGACATCACATTACTCCCCTACTTATAAGATTTCGTCCTCGAAATCGCATGCACTTACCCCAAAAGAAACTAAACATAAATTACATACCAGAGAATAGTTCCGGGTAGTGCTGTACCATATGCCGCTCCGTCTCCCACATAGCCTCCTCGACACCCCGACGATCCAACTGAACTTTAATCATCGGTATAACTTTACTTTGTAATCTGCGATCCTCACGATCCAGAATCCTGACCGGTCGTTCTACGTAGGATACATCTGAGTCCAACTGCACTTCAGTAGGCTGTAAAACATGAGACGGGTCTGGCTCATACTTCCGTAGCATAGAAACGTGGAAAACATCATGAATCCCAGATAAAGACGGCGGTAGATCCAAACGGTAGGCCAAGTACCGATACGCTGCAATACTTCATATGTACCAACATACCTCGGGGGGTAACTTCCCCCGCATACCAAGACGAACTACACCCCTGAAGGGTGAGATTTTCAAGAAGTCCCTATCTCCTTCTTGGAATTCCAGCGGTCGTCGCCGCTTATTGGCATAGGCTACTTGCCTATCCTGGGCCGCTTTCATCTTTTGGCGTATCAACTTTATCTTGTCTTACATATCCTTAATCATATCCGGTCCTCCGACCGCTTTACTAGTCAAGTCCTCCCAATACAGCGGTGACCTACATCGTCGTCCGTAAAGAGCTTCAAAAGGAGTTATTTGAATGCTCGTCTGATAGCTGTTAATATAGGAGAACTCCATCATTGGCACCTAATCTTGCCACGGAGTATCAAACTCCTAAACACATGCCCTCGACATGTCCTCGAGCGTCTGAAGGGTACGCTCTGTCTGGCCGTCTGACTGAGGGTGATAAGCTGTACTCAGCATCACTTCTGTGCCCAAAGCTGTCTGAAGACCCTCCCAAAAATGTGGAGTAAACCTTGGGTCTCTGTCAGACACAATCGAGACTGGAGCCCCATGCAACCTCACCACATCCCGCACATATAATTGGGTCATCTTTAGGTACGCAAAAGTCATACAGTAGGGGATGAAGTGAGCTACCTTCGTTAGCCTATCCGCGATCACCCAGATCGCATCAAATCCAGAGGCCGTCCTTGGTAAGTGGGTCACAAAGTCCATAATGATATGCCTCCACTTCCATTTAGGTACCTTCAAGCTCTTCAGCTCGCTACCAGGCCTCTGCCTTTACCTGTTGGCAGATCAACATCTTTTAACGAAAGCGATCACATCGTGCCTCATGCGTCTCCACCAGAACTGACCACTTAGGTCCTTATACATTTTCCTTCCTCCTGGGTGGATATTGAACCGACATTTTCCTTCCTCCTGGGTGGATATTGAACCGACTACTATGAGCCCGTTCCGATATTCTTTTACGCAACTCCGGCGTATCTGGGACTACCCATCGGTTGCCCAGCCTCAAGGAATCATCCTCTGCCATTCTGAACTTTGGTGGCTGTCCTCGAAGTACTAAAAAACGACCACCTCTGAACCTCATCATCTGACCTCTGGGCTTTCCTAATAGCCTCAAATATGTTTGGCTCAGCCAACAAGGTCGACACTCGCACCGGCGACGCGTCCATATCAAAATCATAGCCCAGATGGCGATAAGAGGTCATCATTGCTGATAACACATAGCGTCCTCAGCAGTACACTACACTTCCACTTAAGGCGTCTGCTGTCAAATTTGCTTTACATATATAGTCCATCTATCTTCTTTGTTGCCTATTCAACTCAGCCTGTGTGAACAAAAACTTCGGGCTCTTATAGTCCGTGTAGATGGTAACGACGTACCATGCAAGTAATGCCTCCAAGTCTTCGAGGCAAATATAATGGCTGCCAGCTCCAAATCCTGGACTGGGTACCTAGCCTCATGTGGTTTCAACCGCCTCAATGTACAAGCTAGATGCATTCGTGTACAAGGCAAACCTCTTATACTCAGAAGGAATTACCAATATAGGAGTCGTAGTCAAACAACGCTTCAATTCTTGGAAGCTTTCCTCACAAGCTTCGGACCAAAAGAACGACACTCCTCTCTGAGTCAGCCGTGTCAGGGGTCTGGCAATCCCTAAGGATCTGGAGTACTGTCCTCAAGTGCTTTACGTGTTCCTCTTCAGTCCGAGAGTAAATAAGCACATCGTCAATGAAAACTATGACGAACTGATCCAAACATGGTTGGGGCATTCTGTTCATCAGGCTCATAAAACAGCTAGGGCATTCGTCACCCCAAAGGCATGACTAAGAATCCGTAATGCCCACATCTAGTCCTGGAAGCTGTCTCATGTACATCATCCTCTCGAACTCGAATCTGATGATACCCCGATCTCAGATCGATCTTACTGTAGAGCCTCGTACTCTGCAGCTGATCAAACAAATCATTAATCCTCAGAAACGGATACTTATTCTTCGCTATGGCTTTGTTCAGTTGTCTGTAATCGACGCGCAGCCGCATCGAACCATCTTTCCTCTTATCAAACAAAACTGGCGCACTCCAGGGTGATACGCTAGGGCGTATATAGCCCTTATCAAGGAGCTCTTGCAACTGAACCTTTAACTCCCTTAGTTCCGCTGGTGCCATCCTATAAGGGGCACGAGAAATGGCCCACGTCCCCGGTAATAACTCAATCCCAAACTCGACCTCTCTCGTCGGTGGGAATCCGGGAATCTCCTCCGGGAAGACATCAGGGAACTCCGCCACTACGGGCACATCCTCAACTTTTACTTCTTCTTTCTTTTTCGTAACATCAACGGCATATATGAGATAGCTTGTATGGCTCCATTCCAACAACTGTGCCATCTTGACAGCAGATATCAACGGGATCTTAGAGCGAGAACCATCCCCATAGAATGTCCATGGAACTCCCTTATCAGATTTGAATCGTACAGTTCTCTGCCTGCAGTTCACAACTGCCTGATACCTGTTCAGAACATCAATGCCCAGAATGCAGTCAAAATCTGACATCCCCAGAACAATCAAATCTGACCTTAGTTCTTTATCCTCAAAATAAATGAGGCCATCGTAGACGATCCGATCAGTAATCATACTTCTTTCAGCGGGGGTCGAGACTATAAGAGGCGTGGGCGACGGAGAAGTGCATATGAAATCGCATCACTTACTTCAGCATTTTCTGCCATACTGCAAGACAAGGGTTAACAACGATACCCAAAAGCAGTTCATATAATACCTCGTTAGATAAATAAAACATGTTAGCATAGCATCCTATACTTCATATGTAACATATGCACACAACATGTTTACAAGTAAGCACCTAGCCAACTTATTGCTAAGGCTACCCTTCACTCATTCCCGGGTTATCTAACCACTGCTCTGATACCACTAATGTAGGGTCTTCCTACCTTAACCTCATCTTAATACACAATATGGACTAAACAAGCATTAATAACGACTTAGGGTTCAGATTGTAGCTTTGAGCTAAAAAGATTTCAGGCCAACAATGAAATTTCAACCTTAATTAATTACATTCTCAATACGAATGTTAAAGCGATAGAATTATACTACTACTAGAGTAGAGACTATCCAGAAATCCTGAATCCTAACATCTTTCATGCTCCTCATAGCTCACTGCCTCAACCCGGCCCTTAGTCCTTTAGTCCAAAAGTGTACCTACAGGAACAACCCATCATGAGCATGTATATCGTTACTTAATCATCATAAGGCAATGGCATATAAATAAATGCATGAAAATAATTGGTAACGTATACTTCCTGGTTAATTGCATTAACCCTCTTTGGTTGTCCCTGTTTCATAGCCATGCATATAATCATTAATTCTTGACATGAATGATTAAAATCGTCGTCTTATAAATATCGTCATCTTACAACATCATCATCATATAAGCATTATCATCTTATACATATCATCATTTATAACATCATCATCATATAAGCATCATCATCTTATATCATCATCTTATAGCTTCATCATCTTAAAACTTCATCATCTTATAACGTCATCATCTTATAACATCATCATCATTTAAGCATCATAACAAAATACAACAATAAATGTACGAAGTCTTGGTTAAGTAACTTGCTGGTTATTCGTTAACTTCTTCTTGTTAACCCTGATTTACCTTCGTGCATATGGGTATCTTATCCCGTGGTATCTTACCACACAATAACATCGTATGGCCTCTTACCATATGGGCATCTTACCCCGTGGCATCTTACCACATAATAACATCGTATGGCATCTTACCATATGGGCATCTTACCCCGTGGCCTCTTACCACACAATAACATCGTATGGCATCTTACCATATGGGCATCTTACCCCGTGGCATCTTACCACACAATAACATCGTATGGCATCTTACCATATGGGCATCTTACCCCGTGGCATCTTACCACACAATAACATCGTATGGCATCGTACCATATGGGCATCTTACCCTTTTATAAACATCGTATATCCTTATTGTAAATTTACTTATCACAATCCTCATCATAAACATCATCATCATATACATCATCATCATAAACTTACTTATCATAATCATCATCGTAAGCATCATCATCATAAACATCGTCATCATAATCATCATCGTAAGCATCATCATCATAAACATCATCATCATAATCATCATCGTAAGCATCATCATCATAAACATCATCATCATAATCATCATCATCATAAACTTATATAATCATCATCGTAAACATCATCATCATAAACATCATCAGCATAATCATCATCATCATAAACTTACTTATCATATCATCCTCGTAAACATCATCATCATAAATACTTATGAAATTAATGCATGGTCAGAGTTAGGAGTGCGTTACCATCCGATGCCCGTACGCTTCTTACGTACCTTAATTCCAAAAGTGGAGAGATTGAAGAACTCTATCTTCTCGATGTCGTTGGCACCTGGGATGGTTCTACACAACCATACAAATCGATATTAGAAGCTAAACAATAGCCAAATACCAAAAATTCAACAAAAATCATCATTTTCCAACTTTTACACAGTGGCGATCGATCGCTACTTGAGGCGATCGATCGCCTCAAATTTTTCTTCGCGGCGATCGATCGCTTCAAACATGGCGATCGATCGCCTAACAATTGGATTGGCTACTGCCTCTCGGCGATCGGTCGCCTCATTTTAGGCGATCGATCGCCTCCCCTGCGAAAATGGTACTGCCCTATGGCGATCGGTCGCCTCTTTTCAGGCGATCGATCGCCTCGCACAGAGTCGCGATTTTTCACCATTTTTGTACATTTTCGAGCTCATCCTCATACCTTACAAAACCAAACTTTCCTACAACATCAATAATATCATAACTCACTCAAACCCACATAAAACACTTCAAAATCATACCCCAACAACATACAACACATACCCCAAACAAACCCACATAAATCACTTCAAAATCATCCCATTTCAAATCCAAACTTCATTAAAAACTTTAGGAAGGGTTCCATACCTCTTGAAGACTCCAAATCTTAACAAAGATCACACAAACACAAGTTTTGTGGAGTTTCCTCCTTCCTCCTTTGAGGGATTTCGAAAATGGGGTGAGGTTAGGGCTTTGGGAGAGAATTGGGGGTTTTTGAGTGGTGGGGAAGAAGTTAAGGGAAAATGGGATAAAAGGGGAATATAGTGGGGTTATTAAAATTGTACCCCAAATTAACATGATGTATAAAATACCCCAACATGGTATTTTAAAAGCATTTACAAAGATGCATTAAACTTCCACTAAATCATGTTTTCCTCATAATTCCCAATCAATACAATTAAATCATGTTAACCCCATTCCCTATCATGCATACCATGCACCTTGAAACGTAACTCCCCTCCCGGGTCATGCCTATCATGTGACTAAGAATTTCATCGTGATAATTAATTTCAACACGTAAATCAATTCAATTATCCACATAATTAATCACATAAACATAATTAATGCCTTAATTGCAATTAATCATTTCGGGGACATCACAATATTTGTTATAGAAGTTCGGCGATGAATCGCCTACGTCTCCTCTTCCCGGTTAGATAACCTCCAACCGAGGTTCCACTAGAACGAAAAGGATCTTGGCCTTGAAGGCTCCAAGTTAGCCACAACACACTCTTCCCGAGTACACAAAGCTCTTTACGAGCACAATACTCTTCACGAGTACACAAAGCTCTTCACGAGCTACCAACACTCTTCACGAGTCTTCTTGGCCTTAAGGGCTCCAAGGATAGCCACAACACATGCACCAACTATACTTGTTGATGACTTCACAATTTTCAACTTGCTTTGGTGTTTGAGGACCTTACAATAACTCAACAAACACCTTCACGGTGTACCAACACGAAGAAAACATGACTCTATCAAAAGAAGAGAATTACAAGCTCCAATACAACAACAATGTATGGAGATTGCAATGCTATTTGAAATTTGAATTAGCAAAGTTTTATAGAAGTTTGTAGGCTTGTTTCTTATCTTCAAAATGTTCCAAAGCGTCAATATTTATAGTATAGGAGGCCCCCTAGGCTCCTAGTCGTTGATACACATAAGGGTGAAATCACTCCTCGATCGCCTCGGACATCGCCTCGGGCGATCACCATCGCCGCGCCCCAACGGTCGCCAATTTCCACAGATCGCCACAGGCGATGTATGGATCGCCTCAGTCGATTTAAACCAAAAATCAATGCCGTAGCCTCAGCTCCTTAAAAAATATTTCATCGCCTCAAACGAAGCACACATCGCCTCAGGCGTTCAGGCCATCGCCTCAGGCTCAACGCATCACCTCGGGTAAACTCCCCCTGCACGTGAGCCTCGGCGTCGCTCCAGTCGATGTGCGTGGCGATGCCCCGCCTGGGGCGATGATCACCATCGCCTGGGGCGATCCAGTCCACATTTTGCACATTCGATTTTCTTCATTTAATCCTCTTTTTAATCAATTAATCTGCACACATTAGTATAACAAACACAAGTTTTGTTGATCATCAAAACTCAAAATAATCCGGAGATAAATTAAAGCATTAAACACAACCATGTGTTTAAGACTCAACAACATATGAATTCAATCAAGATATACTAATCAAGTCATAGGTTCAAATCAAAGATCCCCTAATCTTGATAATAAACTTAGTTCATAATTAAATTGAAAAACAAAAGCTTAACCATGTTTTACAACAAAACAAGCATGATAAAATAAAACTAAAGTTTAAAAGTAAAGATAAACTCCCGGCGTCCCATTTGTAGATTGATGACGTAAACGTACCGCAAGTGTAAGGTGTCAAGTTTTAGTGTAAAATTTGAAAGTACGGATGTCGAAGCTACAAGGATTGAAAATTAAGTTATACCAAGTACTGTAATTAGAATAGTCCTAATTTTATCTAGATGATCTAACAAATGAATTAACTAAATAATCTACTAAAATAAAATAAATTAGCAATATGAGTGGAGAAAATCAATGAGAACGGATTCTAGAGGTTCGACTTCACTCAACTATACACAATGTCGTGTTCTTCTAATTTATTAACCACGAATCCTATGTTATTCTATTACCTCTCTCGAGTGTTAAATAGAAATAATCATTCAACAAACATATTGATGTGTCCACCTAAGATAAATTATTAAACAATTTCAATAGCGCTAGATTCGTTCTATGGCTTCGTTGGAGTTATACGTCTTTCGACAATATAAACTTCCAACGATGTAAATTCCTACGGTCCTATTTAAAACCCCCTCTCTCGAGTGATAGATTCTAAATAAATACGACGATTCAACTAGTGATCAGTTAATTGAAACACATTCAAATCAGGAATCACAAATACACCAAACAAAAAACCAAAATATTTCATGAATTAATCAACGACACAGTTTCCAGTTAAGATACGCCTACCTCTAGAATATAAATTAGTGTTGGGATATGCCCTAAGACAAGTCATTAGATGATTGTTTAAGACTTACAATGTTTATGGTTTTATGAATGGCAATTCATTATTATATATTATTCTTTTAACTGTGCATTGTGAATTAATATATATGTTAATGTCCTTAGAATAATATTGTATTATTCTTAAAGATGTCCCTAGTCAAGTATTATCATGAATAGGGATAATGATAATACGTAGAGACTAGTATATGTTGATCGATGAATTGTTCATTGATATGAGATATCAAATCAACATATGGGTACATGTTAGAGAACGATGTACTGGACAGACCCACCATGAGAATGCAACATGGATAGTTATATGATCGTCATATGCAATTCTCATAGTGATAATAATGTATGAAATCCTTACGACTTGTGATCATCAGAGATCCCAACATAAGGAGTTATGTATCTTGATATCGTCAAACGTTACCCGTAACAGGGTATACTATAAAGGCGACTATTGGATACACTACGAATTACGTAGAGGGATGTTGACTGATCGAGATAGGATTTGTCCCTCCAATATAACAGGAGATGTGTTTGGCCCTTGATCAAGTGAGAACTAAAATGCATGGCCATGCTCGAATGAGTCGATATGAGATATCGAGCTTATTCGTTTATTCTAGTTCTACTTGGGGATCAAGAAATAAAGATTGGATATACGAGTATGACTATTCCATGACTCGTGTTCAATCTAAACACAAAGGACAAAGGGATTAAGTTACATGATTAATATTATCACAAGTTCTAAAGGTTATGTCGAGTCATTGACATTCTTGTAATTTGGGTAGCATTGATGTGTTGCTAGATACCGCTCAATGCCTGAGACGTAAAATGAGATTTTATGTCACTGCCAACATTACAAGATCCTATCGGGTCGCACAAAAGATTAAATCGAGAAGGGAAATTAAATTCATGAGATGAATTAAATAATTAAGAGGAGTCTTAATTAATAATCATAATGATTAATTAAATCATGGGCTGAAGCCCATGAGGCTTTATGAAAGCCTTAATTATTTATATAAAATATGATTGCAAGGGGTTTAATGAGTAAGACAACTTCATATCATTCAACCTACACACAAAAGTTGGTCTCGGCCGCCTCTTGACAATTTGCTCTCGGCTTTTCTTTGATAGCCGAAGAGGGATTGTGATTCCGGCGAGTATTCGATTGAGAATCGAGTGTGTGTTCCTTGTTACGGTTTAATAACTTGTCTAGCAACTTGTTATTAAACTATCCCTTCACCCGATTTGATCGTGTGGATACCGTTGAGGCAAAACTCATCGAGTTTTGCTAGTGACTCGGAGAAGGCGTAAGATGTGGTGCTGCTCCGTGGATTCTACTTCAAACACGCTACAAGGGTGAGACCTTCGTATTCATTAATCCGATATGATAACCTATGTATAGATCTGCTGGTTTGTAATCCTAAAAATTTTATTCCGCTGCGTTGTATGCTCATAGGATCACTTACAGTGGTATCAGAGCCGTGTACAAGGCTCATATCGGATTTATGTGATTAAATTGTGTTAATCATATTAGAATTAATATTGCATGCTTTTAAAACTGTATAAACATATATGATATGTTAATATCGAGTTTTTGAAATTCATCGTAAAATTGTATTTGATATAATCGGCGAATAATTGTATACGATACACGAAAGCATAAAATTGAGGTGTTGGCTCAAGGTGGTTCGACCACTTCATGACTTGACCCTCGGGCCGCCGCTAGTGAGCTAGGGTTCGGACCCTTGGCTCATGCATGGGGCCGCGCCGCTTCCAAAAGGCTAGGGTTTTGAACCCTAGTCACATAAGCCACTCGGCCGCCGCTTGGGCTAGGGTTTTTCGAACCCTTGGCTCGAGATGGTTAAGCCGTCACCGTCATGGACCGTCCATGGTTGGACCGTGGCTTGTGGCTCGTGGATTTCGGTGTTTCGAGCAAGTTGGCTCGATGAAAAACCAACATGGTGCAAGGCGGCTAGGATTTGGAACCCTAGCGGCGCCGCACCCATGCCATCGGCTCGGACCATGTCGTGGGCTAGGGTTTCGAACCCTAGGCCCATAATTGGTCCAGCCGTGGTGTATGGTTGGTTCGAACCATGGTGGTTCGTAGCTAAGGTCGCATTAAGTTCGTGGCATGTGATGTCCCGAGCGTACGATAATTTTTCAAAAATTATTTTACAGTTTTAATTAGAATTAAATTTAAAATGTTTAGAATTTAATTAATTAAATGTTAATGCATGCTTTGTGTGTTGTTTGAGCATGGTGCGTGGTTATAGCCCTTTGACCTATTAGATAGGATTTGTGGATGTTTGTAATTTATAATACGACCTGCGTGTCGTGCCTTTCTCTATTTCATTCTAAATGTAATCCCTCCCCTATGTTCCCCTCGAATGTGAATCGAGGAATTCTATATCTTGTAAATAGTGTAGTTTATTTTATTGATGGTGATCAATGAAGATGGAGCATCGTGCCGGGATGAGGAGGCCATTCACAAATTGGAGCCAAAGGAAGGTGCTTGTGAAGTTACCTTAGGTTGACTCATAAGATTTTCTCATTGGCTTGAGAAAATCATTAGTAGGGGCTATAACCATGTCACGTTTAATTGTGTATGTTGATGCATGATTTATCTTATCTTTTAGTTTGATAATAGTATTACACATATATGTAGATATGTATACAACTATATGTAGTGGACATATTTTAAATTATCAAATTAATCATGAGATCAATAAATCCCTCTAAAATATTAAGTTTTAGATGCCTTCCAAAATTAAAAGTACTCGTCAATAACTTCGATTGTACATGTGTGGGTTTGCCAAAGCAAAGCACCGTGGCAATCTTAGTAAGGCGCGAAAGGATAAAATCCGTTATACTTTAATTGGGTACGACTTAACTAGGTTATCTCAATAGGATTGGGAACCTAGAGGCATGGGTTGGATTATAATTCATTTGATGAATTGAACAAAGTGTTGTTCGTCCAACTATCCAAGAATTATATGTGATGTAATTGACAAAGTGTTGTCTACCTAAATAACCGAGTCTTGGGCGATTAGCCAAAGCTAACTCAAGATTAGGCGAAATATGGATCTTGGCCCACTAAAGGTTTTGAGGGTTGATATTTTTTAAACAAAATAGTGGGAGTATCATTTAATATAAGACCATGTTAAATGATTTAAATCATAAACTTATTTTGCATATTTATATTGTAGATATCCATGGCAACTAACAACGTTACTAGCACTTTATCACTGCGATCGGTCCTTGAGAAGGACAAATTAAATGGGACAAATTTCCTAGACTGGCATAGGAACTTGAGGATAGTCCTCAAACAAGAAAAGAAACAATATGTCATAGAGGAACCCTTGTCCGCTGAGGAACCTCCCCTAACAGCTACAAGAGCTGAAAAAGATGCTTACAAGAAGCATCAGAGTGACGCACTTGATGTTGGGTGCCTCATGCTTGCCACCATGAACTCTGAGCTTCAGAAGCAACATGAGGAAATGGAGGCGTTCGATATGATCGAACACTTAAAGCAGTTGTACCAACAGCAAGCTAGACAAGAGAGGTATGACGTCTCTAAAGCGTTATTCCAGTGCAGGATGGTAGAAGGAAGCCTAGTTGGAACTCATGTGCTCAAGATGATTGGGTACATTGAGAATCTGGACAAGCTAGGTTTTCCATTGGACCAAGAGTTGGCCACCGATGTGATATTGCAATCGTTGCCTGAGAGCTTCAGTCAATTTGTAGTAAATTACAATATGACTGACATGGAAAAGACTCTACCACAGTTGCTTGGTATGTTGAGAACATATGAAGCAAATACTAAGAAGACTAAGGCCACAAATGTCCTTATTGTGAATAAGGGCAAAGGAAGGGCCAAAGCTAAAGGCAACAAGAAAGCAAAGAAGGTCTTTGCTAAATCTAAGCCAAAGTCTTCTGCACTAAAGCCAAAGGGAGGGATAGCAAAGGAAAGGAACTGCTTCCATTGCGGTGAGACCGGCCATTGGAAAAGAAACTGCAAAGTATATCAGGAGGATCTAAAGAAAGGAAGTGTGACTTCCGCTTCAGGTATTTTTGTTATAGAAGTCAATTTATCTACTTCTTCATCATGGGTATTAGATACTGGATGTGGATCTCACATTTGTGTAAATGTGCAGGATCTCAAAAGGAGTAGGACATTGGCGAAAGGTGAAGTTGATCTCCGAGTTGGAAATGGAGCAAGAGTTGCTGCATTAGCTATAGGAGATTATCATTTAGCTTTACCTTCTGGTTTATCACTGATTTTGAAAGATTGTTATTTTGTGCCTTCTATTACTAAAAACATAATATCTATTTCTTGTTTGGACAAGTATGGTTTTTCATTTATAATAAAGGACAATTGTTGTTCTATTTATTTAAATGATATGTTTTATGCTAGTGCACAAATGGTGAATGGTCTTATGTATTAAATCTTGATATGCCTATCTATAACATAAATACTAAAAGGATTAAAAATAATGATTGTAATCCGACTTATCTCTGGCACTGTCGCTTGGGCCACATAAACGAGAACCGCATATCTAAACTTCATAAGGATGGAGTATTAGATTCATTTGATTTTGAATCATATGAAACATGCGAATCTTGTTTAATGGGCAAGATGACTAAAGCCCCTTTCAAGGGACATGTTGAAAGGGCAAATATTTTATTGGGACTAATACATAGTGATGTATGTGGACCAATAAGTACACAAGCTAGAGGTGGTTTTCAATACTTCGTTACATTTACTGATGACCTCAGTAGATATGGGTATGTGTACCTAATGAAACATAAGCATGAAACCTTTGAAAAGTTCAAAGATTTCAAGAATGAAGTACAAAACCAACTTGGCAAAAGTATCAAAATCCTTCGATCAGATCGAAGAGGTGAATACTTAAGCCAAGAATTTCATGACTATCTAAAGGAGTGTGGGATAGTCCCACAACTCACTCCTCCGTATACTCCACAATGGAATGGTGTATCCGAGAGGAGAAATCGAACCTTGTTAGACATGGTTAGATCTATGATGAGTCATGCAGATCTTCCGATATCGTTTTGGGGACACGCTCTAGAAACAGCGATTTTCTTACTGAACCGTGTTCCATCTAAATCAGTGGAAAAGACACCATATGAGATATGGACTGAGAAGCGTCCTAGTATGTCTTTTATGAAGATTTGGGGTTGTGAGGCTTTCGTTAGACGTCACGCCACTAACAAACTTGGACCCAAATCTGATAAGTGTTCATTTGTGGGGTATCCTAAGGAAACGAAAGGATACTATATCTATTATCCCACCGAGAACAAAGTAGTTGTTGCTCGGACTGGTGTATTTCTTGAAAGAGAATTTATTTCTAGAAAAACCAGTGGGAGAAAAATAGAACTTAGTGAAGTTCAACCACAAGAAAACACTGAACCTGAGATTGAGATGGAAACAGAGCAGGCACCGCAAGCTGTTGTGGAAGAAACACCTGCTCAAGAGACACAAGCCCAGCGTAGGTCTGTAAGAGTACACCGGGAGCCACAGAGATATGGATTTCTTGTGACTCAACAAGGTGACTTACTACTTATTGATGAGGATGAGCCGTCATCTTATCAACAAGCTATAATGGGCAATGATTCTGAGAAATGGCAAGAGGCCATGAAATCTGAGATGGAATCCATGTATGCAAACCAAGTATGGACTGATCCACCTGAAGGGGTACGACCCATAGGGTGCAAATGGATTTTCAAGAAAAAGACCGATATGGATGGTAACGTACAAACCTATAAAGGTCGGCTGGTTGCAAAAGGATTCAAACAAATTCATGGTATTGACTATGATGAAACCTTTTCACCAGTGGCCATGGTTAAATCCATAAGGATCTTACTTGCAATAGCTGCATTTCATGATTATGAAATCTGGCAGATGGATGTCAAAACAGCTTTCCTTAATGGAAATCTGCTTGAGGATGTGTACATGACACAGCCCGAGGGTTTTGTCGATCCAAAGGATGCTGGAAAGATATGCAAGCTACAACGATCCATTTATGGATTGAAGCAAGCTTCTCGGAGTTGGAATCTTCGTTTTGATGATGCAATCAAAGAGTTTGGTTTTATCAAAAATGAAGATGAACCTTGTGTCTACAAGAAGGTCAGTGGGAGCGTAATCATTTTCCTAGTGTTGTATGTAGATGACATACTTCTTATTGGAAATGATATCCCTGCCTGGCAATCTGTAAAGATTTAGCTAGGGAATTGCTTTTTGATGAAAGACTTGGGAGAAGCCACCTATGTATTAGGAATCAAGATCTATAGAGATAGATCGAGAAGGGTTCTTGGTCTAAGTCAAAGTACATACATAGACAAGGTGCTTAAAAGGTTTAGCATGCGAGAATCCAAGAAAGGATTCGTGCCTATGACACATGGTATTTATCTCTCGAAGGAACAGTGTCCTTCAACACCAGATGAGAGACAACGCATGAGTAAGATTCCATACGCGTCAGCTATTGGATCTATCATGTATGCCATGATATGTACTCGTCCCGATGTATCGTATGCTTTGAGCATGACGAGCAGATATCAAGTTGATCCAGGTGAAGGTCACTGGATTGCTGTCAAGAATATCCTAAAGTACTTGAGAAGGACTAAGGATACATTCTTGATTTATGGAGGTGAGGAAGAGCTCAATGTAATGGGTTACACTGATGCAAGCTTCCAAACCGACAAAGATGATTTTCGATCGCAATCTGAATATGTGTATTGCCTGAATGGAGGTGCTGTGAGCTGGAAGAGTTCAAAGCAAGAAACAGTAGCCGATTCTACAACGGAAGCTGAGTATATTGCTGCCTCGGATGCAGCAAAGGAAGCTGTTTGGATGAGGAAGTTCATTTCTGAACTTGGAGTGGTGCCTAGCATTAAAGATCCGATAGAACTCTATTGTGACAACAATGGAGCGATCGCATTGGCTAAGGAACCAAGATCTCACCAAAGATCCAAGCACATACTTAGGCGTTTCCATTTCATTCGAGAAATCGTTGAAAGGGGAGATGTTAAAATATGCAAAGTACCAACATATGATAATGTATCTGACCCATTGACGAAGCCGCTGTCACAGCAGAAGCATGATCGTCATACTAGATCTCTAGGCATTAGGTATATGTCTGAATGGTCTTAGTGCAAGTGGGAGATTTGTTGGGATATCCCCTAAGACAAGTCATTAGATGATTGTTTAAGACTTACAATGTTTATGGTTTTATGAATGGCAATTCATTATTATATATTATTCTTTTAACTGTGCATTGTGAATTAATATATATGTTAATGTCCTTAGAATAATATTGTATTATTCTTAAAGATGTCCCTAGTCAAGTATTATCATGAATAGGGATAATGATAATACGTAGAGCCTAGTATATGTTGATCGATGAATTGTTCATTGATATGAGATATCAAATTAACATATGGGTACATGTTAGAGAACGATGTACTGGATAGACCCACCATGAGAATGCAACATGGATATTTATATGATCGTCATATGCAATTCTCATAGTGATAATAATGTATGAAATCCTTACGATTTGTGATCATCAGAGATCCCAACATAAGGAGTTATGTATCTTGATATCGTCAAACGTTACCCGTAACAGGGTATACTATAAAGGCGACTATTGGATACACTACGAATTATGTAGAGGGATGTTGACTGATCGAGATAGGATTTGCCCCTCCTATATAACAGGAGATGTGTTTGGCCCTTGATCAAGTGAGAACTAAAATGCATGGCCATGCTCGAATGAGTCGATATGAGATATCGAGCTTATTCGTTTATTCTAGTTCTACTTGGGGATCAAGAAATAAAGATTGGATATACGAGTATGACTATTCCATGACTCGTGTTCAATCTAAACACAAAGGACAAAGGGATTAAGTTACATGATTAATATTATCACAAGTTCTAAAGGTTATGTCGAGTCATTGACATTCTTGTAATTTGGGTAGCATTGATGTGTTGCTAGATACCGCTCAATGCCTGAGACGTAAAATGAGATTTTATGTCACTGCCAACATTACAAGATCCTATCGGGTCGCACAAAAGATTAAATCGAGAAGGGAAATTAAATTCATGAGATGAATTAAATAATTAAGAGGAGTCTTAATTAATAATCATAATGATTAATTAAATCATGGGCTTAAGCCCATGAGGCTTTATGAAAGCCTTTAATTAATTATATAAAATATGATTGCAAGGGGTTTAATGAGTAAGACAACTTCATATCATTCAACCTACACACAAAAGTTGGTCTCGGCCGCCTCTTGACAATTTGCTCTCGGCTTTTCTTTGATAGCCGAAGAGGGATTGTGATTCCGGCGAGTATTCGATTGAGAATCGAGTGTGTGTTCCTTGTTCCGATTTAATAACTTGTCTAGCAACTTGTTATTAAACTATCCCTTCACCCGATTTGATCGTGTGGATACCGTTGAGGCAAAACTCATCGAGTTTTGCTAATGACTCGGAGAAGGCGTAAGACGTGGTGCTGCTCCGTGGATTCTGCTTCAAACACGCTACAAGGGTGAGACCTTCGTATTCATTAATCCGATATGATAACCTATGTATAGATCTGCTGGTTTGTAATCCTAAAAATTTTATTCCGCTACGTTGTATGCTCATAGGATCACTTACAATTAGTTCATGAATACATTAAATAAACACATAGACATGTCTTTAATCATCATAAACATAAAGGAAAATATAATCAAACAAATTGGATGATGGCCCTCCGTCTCCGATAGTTGTCGCTGTTTTCTTGGTTGTCAAAATCTCTACCATTCGTTGTAAGCGCACTGCCTCAATCGATCTCCTCGTCTTTCACTTGTTTAGCTCTCGGTCATCTTTGTCCTTCTGATAATTCTTTACGTGAATTCCTTCACGTAGAATTCTGCTGCTCACGGTTATCCTCTCTCTACATGAAGTCCAAGGTTACGTACTTCTCGTGTGTTTAAGTATCTGCTCGTCTATCTTGTTACCTCCTTGTTTTTTCGGTGCATCTCTATCTCGCAATATTTCGTCCCCTCTATTGCCTTACGTAAAAATCCTATCTTCCGTAAATCCCTCTTTAAAATCTGAATGTATCCGTAATAAAATAATAATCTTCCCTTCATGAGTCATTCTCGTATCTCCTCCTCTCTTGCTTATCATATCTTTGACACTTGTACATTATATTATAATAACAATAATATAATATATCCTTCGTTGGTCTTTTAAAATAATGAATATCCACATTACTGATTTGCTCCAATCATCATGGTCAATGAAATCTTGCGTGTTATCCCTTCTTTACTTATATGAAGTTACGTGAATCTCTCTTCCCGCTCTTTCTCGTTCGTTTTGTTTTTGCTGAATGACTTTTTATCATAAACAAATGCATAATAAGTGGCATTGGGGCGCTGCATATAGGTGCCCCGTGCATTATTTTTTACTTTTGAGTCTCAATTTGAATTCTTGTCAAATTTATGCATTTCTCATCATCTTTTAGTAATAAAATGCTTAATTCCTTGGATTCCTACAAAATATCAAAAACGACAACAAAAAACGTAATTCTGCTCGAATACCAAAATAAAAGTATAAGAAAAGAGAATAAAATATAAGTGCAAATATGCATTTATCATATCCCCTCAAACTTAAACTTTTGCTTGTCCCGAGCAAACTAGAAATAGAAAAGACTAAGAAATAAAAGAAATAACAAAAATAGACTACTAACGCAAGTCATGAAATGTTATAATTGCAAACTGGCTCGAAGATCAATGGTCTAAATTTTTTGAAGTCAAGTATGCATATCAGTCTACTCAAGAGTTCTCAAGTGTGTGTGTGCTACCACTTCCATTTAACCATTAACTCAAAGCAATCTTTACTCACACAAATCAATAGGACTTTACAAGGTATTGGTTCAATTGCATTGTTCATAAAAGGAGTATAGCTTTGACAAACAATGAATAATGCATAAAATCAAAGTAATGAGATGTGCGTGTGTGAATGTCAAAACCATATGCATTACAAGTGTTTCTCGAGCATCCGTAGGCTCACCATTTTCATCCTTCTCCACTAGTATATTAGACGAACATGGCCCGGTTAATATGTCTTAATTTGTGATGCCCGGGAATTAATGGTGTTAATCCCGGTGTGGTCACGATCCTCAATGGATTTTAATTGTGGTAATTATGAATTAATTACGGCGTTGGGACACCCGAGGATGTTAAATCGGGTATTTGGGATCGTTGGATCCAAATGTTGAGATTGTATTCTCATCGTGGTGAAAAATCTTGGAATTGGATTTTTGGTGGTATTGGGGTCCGGGGTACTTTGTATTGGGGCTGGTATTGAGAATTGAGATTGGATAGATAATTATTGAAAACATATGATTTTTAATGGGTCATGATGTATTTGTGGAGGACATGGTATTTTGGAGCCTTGGTACTATATATACCAAGTGGACTCGGTATTCCGTCATTGCACGGAATCACTCCTCTCTCTTTCTTCGCGCTCCATCTCCCCCAAACCCTTCTTTTCCCTTTTGGAGGAAAACGGCTAGAAGCTTGGCTCGGGAGCCGGATTTCTCGAAGAAAAGTTGACAATCTTCTTCCCCTCGTCTTTGCCTTCGTTTTGACTATGGTATTGTAGAGTTTGGTTGAGTTTTGGGTTGGTTATGGAAATTGGGGGTTTTGGTTAAAAAATTCAAAGTTGAGTTTTTGGTATTTTTATGGGTTTTAAATGGTGCATTGGAGGTGTTGAAGGAGTTTGGGTGTTGGTTTTGAGTTTGGGTATGAAAAACCCCATTAAAACTCGAATTTTTCAGAAACTCACAGGTCGCGATCGATCGCGACTTGGCACCGATGAATCGCGACATTATACTGATTTTGAGGAGACGATGAGCAGTCGCGACGATCGATCGCGAATAACGGGCGATCGATCGCGGGGGTCTTGGCGATCGATCGCGAGATCTGGCGATCGATCGTGGCATGCATTATTTTGGGTAGTAGACTTGCGCGATCGATCGCACCTGAATGGCGATCAATCGCGGCCCTGTTTTGTTTGTTTTTTTCGAAATTTTGGAAAATATCGGGATTTTGGAATCGAGGTTTAATTAGCCTATTTTCGGGGCAATGTCTACATTCCTTTGGGAATGCTATACTTTTAAACTGGAATGGTTGGAGCCTAATGTTAATAAAAATAGAATACTCGATTTAGTATTTGGTTAACCTTTGAACTTATAAAATGGAATAGTTTGGGTATCATGCATGCTTAGCCCAGAGTCTTTTATAATGTTTAATTGTCATATTGACGATAGGTTGGAGGTTGTGAACGTGCTTGGGCACGTGGTCGCATGATTGTAATTAATTGTGAGTTATTTATGTGTTAGCACATAATTCATCGGGTCGCGGGATTCAGTCAAGGTTTGGTTCGGGCAATGGAATCATAAGGTACGTATAACGTACGAGCATAGCTTTAAATATATTATTGCAATTATTGTGCATGATATGATATAGTTGCGAGAATTTGATTGATATTACGAACTATATGGTGCCGCTATGGAGCGAGCAATGTTTAGGATGTTGTCGCTATGGAGCGAACATCGGTTATGGTATCGACCCTGTCGAGCTTGCGAGGGAACGGAACTATGGAAACAGTGATTATATATATGAGATATCCGTAATCACTCCTTAATGAAACAAGATTATTAATTATGAGATTGGTAATTGGAAAACGGATTGGTTAATCAATGTAATGATTAACTGGCTTTTAGAATTTGATGGTTTCGATTATTTTGAGAACAGGAACATCACAGGAGATCCCAGATGAGGAGGATACAATCCAGGGAGTATCATTTAAAACTCTTGGCATTTACATTATGTAAATTATGAACTGTAATATTATGATTATTGGATTTGAGGTATTGGTATGCTCACCCCGTGTGGGAGCTGTCTCTGTTGAGGTAGGTGGAACAGGTACAACGGTAGCTCCGGCATAGAGATCGAGCTGTGGATCTGAGGTGCTTCCAGGACTGAAGTACTAGTACTGTGATGACCAGGGATTATAGATGGTAATCCCGGAGTGTTAATAACCCCTAAAGTTGTTTTACGTGGCGACTTGGAGTTTAATCGCGGTGTTGGGCCTTCTGGGCTCGTTTATTTGAGTAGTTGGGATCGTTGGATTCCGAGGTTGAGATTGTATTCTCATTACGGTGTAAAACCTAAGAGTTGGGTTTTTGAAGTGTCTCGGAATCTCGGGTGCTTGTGTGAGCACCGGTAGGGGGTTTTGGAGTTAGAGAGAGAGTTTTTGAAAACAGATGATTTTTAATGAATCATGATGTATTTGTGGGGCAATTAGTATTTCGGGGTATTTTTGCTATAAATACCAGTTGAACCGAGATTTTAATTAAAATTTCATTTCAGCACCTTATCTTCTCTCTCCCTCCCGCGTCGGCCACTTCCCGATTTCCCCAGCCCCCGCGCGTAAAAGCGGTGCGCCCACCGCCGTCCGGCCGCCGTTCGGCGCGTCCGACCCACCGGTGGCTTCGTCTCGTCCAGGCGCTCCTTTCTATACCGGCAATTCGAAGTTTCGTCGCGATTTACGTTCGGATTTTGCAGAAAAGCGCCGATCCCCAATTTCTAGGGTTCTTCGATTTCGGTCGATTTTCCTTCCGATTTTCGATTGGGTAACCTTCCTTACCCCTTTTTCATGCTTCTCATGTTTTTCCCTACCATTTTGTGATTTTTGGTTCGAATTTATTTTCGAATTTCGTAGGGTTTGGTTCGAAAGTTGGGGGTTTTTGGCAAGGGGTGATGATTCTTGTTATTGTTCGATTATTACGTGTTTTAGATGTATTATGATGCTTAATTGGGTTCGAGTTGAGATGTTAGGGTTCGAATTTTAGGGTTAACTCTTGAACAATTTTCGATAATGTCTCATTCGATTTCCCTCCCTGTATATGCCCTGCCCCGGGTCTTTTAAATGGTAAATTGTCGTGTGTTGACAATAATTTTCTGTATGAGGATTATGGGTGTGCTTGAGCATGGGTTGCATGTTCGTAAATAATTGTGAATTATTTATCGTGTTAGCACATCATTCCTCGGGGCATGGAACTCGAGCGAGGTTTGACTCGGACTTCGGAGATTTAAGGTACGTGCGACGTACGAGCATTACTTTATATGAGAGCATTTGTGAAATGCATAATGTATTTTGATTGCATTGATGGTTGTGCGTATGGTTATATGTATGTGTTGATATAGTTATGGAACGACCCAACCTTGACATCGCCGCCACAAGCGTGCGTGATACTAGAGTAGTATGACCTTATAAGAGATATGTGGTACTGGGTTTATATGACTATTGTAGGGCATTTGAGATGCCTGAGAATGATCGTGGAATCATGTATTCATTATAAGACATGTGAGATGTCTAAGTGAAATGGAGAATTGGTAAAATAAATGCTAGGCATTTGAGCTATCTGTGATTGGTAGCAAAGTTGAAAATCAGTATTAGATATCGAGATATCTATATTTGTATGTATAATGAATTTGGAATCATTAATTATTGATACTTGAGAATCAGGCATGCTATGAGTTAAATCAATGTGTTGATTTACTGATTTTTGCGATATGATGAGTTTGATGATTGTGAGAACAGGGACAGTACACGGAATCCCGGATGAGGACGTTGCCATCCAGGGAGTATCATTTAAAATTCATTAGTATTTACTTTTGCTGTAAATTATGAATTTCATTACTGTGATTATGGGATTTTGTGTATTGGTATGCTCACCCCGTTGGGGGCTGTCTCTGTTGGGGCAGGTGAACAGGTACATCGATGGCTTTGGAGTTGAGCTCGAGCTGTTGATTGGATGTACTTCCAGGATCGTGGTACCTGTGATGACCAGGGATTATAGATGTTAATCCCGTAGTGTTAAAAATCCCTAAAGTTGTTTTACGTGGCGATTTGGAGTTTAATCGCGATGTTGGGCCTTCTGGGCTCGTTTATTTGGGTAGTTGGGATCGTTGGATCCCGAGGTTGAGATTGTATTCACATTACGGTGTAAAACCTAAGAGTTGGGTTTTTGATGTGTCTCGGAATCTCGGGTGCTTGTGTGAGCACCGGTAGGGGGTTTTGGTGTTAGAGAGAGAATTTTTGAAAACAGATGATTTTTAATGAATCACGATGTATTTGTGGGGCTATTAGTATTTCGGGGTATTTTGCTATAAATACAAGTTGAACCCGAGATTTTTATTAAAAATTGCATTTCAGCCCCACCTTCCCTTCTTCTCTCTCCCCGCCGAATCCCGCCTGCTACGGTTCCCCCGCGCACGAAAAAGCTTCGCCTGCCGCCGTCCCGCCGCCGTTCGCGCGTGCGACCCGCCGCCGGCTTCGTCTCGTCGAGGCGCAGCTATCCCCTCCGGCAATTCGAAGTTTCGTCGTGTTTTGAAGTCGGATTTTGCTGATGAGCGCCGATCCCCAAATTCTAGGGTTCTTCGATTTCGGTCGATTTTACTTCCGATTTTCGATTGGGTAACGTTCTTTACCTCTTTTTCGTCCCTCTCATGTTATTCCCTGCTAAATTTGGAGGTATTGTGTTCGAATTTGTGGATCTTGGTTCGAATTTCATGATGTTGAGGGGTTTATGTTCGATTTTGGGGGTTTTTGGCATGATGATGATGATTCTTGTTGTTATTCGATTTATTCATGTTTAAATGAATTATGATGCTTATTTGGGTTCGAATCGAGTTGTTATGGTTCGAATTTTTGAAGGTGTTCTTGAGCAATTTTTCGATATGTCGCATTCGTTTTCCCTCCCTGCATGTACCCTGCCCCGGGTCTTTTAAATGATTTATTGTCGTGTGTTGACAATATTTTGAGGGTTATGGATGTGCTTGAGCATGTGTTACATGTTCGTAAATAATTGTGAATTATTTATCGTGTTAGCACATCGTTCCTCGGGGCATGGAACTCGAGCAAGGTTTGGCTCGGACTTCGAGGATTTAAGGTACGTTTAGCGTACGAGCATAGCTTAAATGATGTTTTACAAGTATGATGCATGATTTAAAATACATGAAATGCTTTACTATGATGGCACCGTGACTTGGTTACGTTATGTTGAATCACATGGTGAAATGCTTGGTGCCGCTATGAAGCGAGCAAATGATGGGTGTGGTCGCTACGGAGCGAACACCAGTAGTATGACGCTACTTTGAAGTAAGAAATGAAAATGTGGTGTTGATTTGATATCTAGGATATCTGTGTTTTATTCCCTATTGGTAATGAATAGGAACAGAGACGTAGTTAATTAGAGAAGTGATTAACTAGTATCGGAAGTTAAGGAAGTCTCAATATGATATCTAGAATTATGATAATTGCTAGATAAAGAAAGATGTTATGAAATGTTGTTAATTCGAAACTGGTTAGGGTTAACCAATATGATGATTAACTGCATATTCAAGATTTGATGATTTATCTGTTTTGAGAACAGGGTTATTACAGGGGTACGCTAGGATGAGGATGATACCATCCAGGAAGTGTCACATATGTTCCACAATATTTACATTTTCGTAAATTATGTATTATGTCATTATGATTATGAAATTGTGGAATTGGTATGCTCACCCCGTTGGGGGCTGTCTCTGTTGGGACAGGTGAACAGGTACATCGATGGCTTTGGAGATGAGCTCGAACTGTTGATTGGATGTACTCCCAGGATCGTGGTACCAGGGCTTGATGGAGCACGGTATCGTATAGAGTACCTATATATATATATATACCCATGATGGTTATACACATAATTATGATGCTCGCATGTGAGCACGATTATACTTGTACATGGGTTGTATATAAAGGCATGAGCCTTCCTCTCTTTCATTCTATGTTGCATGCAATTAGAGGTAGAATTGCTAAAGGTTATGAGAGTCATTAGTGTATGTGGGTGTTGAAACCCACTTTTGTTGCCATATGTGTGGTGTTTTCCCTGGCTGGGAATTTACTTGATATTGCTGTATTCTGATGAGTATTACGTTTTCCCTGGCCGGGAATTATGTTATGTGTTGTACTTTTATTTCGGGATAGCTCTATTTATGGGGAGACTCTGCCCAAATTTTTATAAAAGTCCACAATGTAAAGAGTGGTGTAATGGGCGAACTCTATGAGTCTCTTTTTGTTGGGATGATGAACTTATAACATAGTATGTTAAAGAAAACTTTGTAATTTACCATTCAATGGTAAAGTATCTGGTAGCGTTTATCGTGTACGCCCAAATTAACCCTCTCAAGTTAATAACAGTAATGAATGTAGTAGCGTGAGTAGGGATCGATCCCACGAGGAAGGTAATATCTTTGTGTTAACTTATGCAAACTAAAATAAAAAGGGGTTTTTGAAATCAATTGAATAATACTACTACTATGATGCAAAATTAAACTAGATAAATTAACTTATGAGAAAAGAGCGATTCTCGGTTTTCGGTTAACTTTACAATTGGCGTTTACTATCTTGATCATCGATCTTCACATACGATTCAATTCTCATATGAATATTCATCGTGGACGTTTAATCCAATAATCAAAGTCCTATCTCACCTTAAGTTTAGTTAAGTAGCCCAAGCGTTCTAGTTTAACCCTTATCAAACAATCAATCAAAATACAAGCGATTAAGATTTAAATCGATGATAGCATATGAACTAGTGAGATCGATGAAGCTAAACAACATAATCCAAGCGTCTATGTTTAATCTAGTCAATTGTTTTTCCTAAGAATTAACAAACTCACAAGCGGAATTTAATTAATCTTAGTTGCTTCGTAAATTAGAGGGATCAAACGATTCCGTATTTGATATCTAATTTAGCGTTAAATTGTATGAACGATAGCTAGGTGATCAATCCAACAATCATGCATAACAATTATGACAATCAAATCAAAAAAACAATTGATACTCAAAGAAAATCAACAATCAAAACTTATCTCACAAGAATCGTAAACATCCAATGTATCGTTTTCCTAAACCGAGAATCACAAAAGTATTTAGCTACTCATATCTAGATTAACAACAATCAAAATTAATCTAAAAAACATCAAACTAATAAGAGAAGAAAGAGTTACTAAAAGGAAGCACGATTCCGGCTTGTCGATTCCGGTTCCGTTCTTCGGGTTGTTCTTGATAAAAGTTGAAAGGAAAAATCTCTAAAATCTAAAAATTATTCTAAGGTATGAAATTATGCTTAATATGAGGTAAAAATCGTGTATATGAGGTATGGAGGCTGATGGAGTAGGGTAAAATCCATGTGGGAAGGAAAGAAATCAAGAATTTTACACTTTCAAAACTCTTCAGGCGTAAATACGCGTAGAATGGCGTAGCTACGCCTGTCAATGCCGTAGCGTTGGCGTAATTACGCCTGTGAATGGCGTAATTACGCCTGTCATCAAATTTTCTGGCGAGTTTCGTATTTTGGCCGTAACTTTCTCGTCCGAACTCCGAATTCGATGAATCAGCTGTCCACGCGAAGATAACTCAAAGGTCTACAACTTTTCTATGGACCACATTTCCAAAACATGGCTCAAACATATAGAAATAAGAGGAGAAAGGAGCAACATGTGTCTTGGATTCTGGTTTTTTCCTCTTTTCTTCAACTTTATTGCTTCTTTCATCATTTTAGCTTGATTTCTTCACCTTTCCCTACATTTACACAAATATACGATTAGGTAGCATATGTATCAATTTACCCATCAAAATATACCAGATCGTAAACAATTAAACTCAATAGATGTGTCTATTTCTAGTCACATCAAACACCCCCATACTTACTCTTTACTCGACCTCGAGTAAACAAATAAAAACTACAATATTTTTGGTTAGCTCATAGGTTCATAACAAAGCAACTTATCCTCACTTTAATGCCTCAACAATTTTAACATGCACAGTAATGAAAGGCGGTGAAAAGTTAACAGTGGAACAAGTTCAATCCCTATACATTTCATACTCAACAAAATAGTGAACGTGTGTGTGTGGTCATAAACAAGTGTTGTGTACAAATTATAGTTCCAAAATATGTAAATCCACAATAGTTCAAGTCATACACTAACACAAGTATAAGCTCACTTGCACACTCTTCTCCACTATCTTAGCTACTTTGCAAACATAAATCAAGTAGGTCTTTATTAGCTTGTAGCTTGGCCTAGGTATTGGCTTATGAAAGAAAGGGTAAGGATATTCAAACAAGAGAGTATGATGAAATGCACACTAAAAGCTTCTCTTCTTGTATGAATTTTTCAAACCTTGTTCATTTTTTTCAAGGTTTATTTCAACATTTTTCTTCTTTAGTGCCTTGGCTCCCCTTGGAGTCATATTTTTATCTATTTTCTCAAGGCATTCCTTTTTCTTTCATGCATTCCATTCTTTTGACAATAACGTTCACAAATATAATTCAATGAATTTCCTAGTGCATTTGAATGAAATACATCATACTCCCTTAAAAGGTATGGATTAAAAGCATATTTAGGCTAAAAGGGTAGGATGATAAGCTAGTCAAGGAATGTTGAATGGGGGTTTTTAGTATGCTTAGCATACTACCATTCTTTTACATTAAAGCTCAAAAAGGGTACTAGTGATTGATTTTCTTTACATGGTAGGCTTGAAAGGCTCAAACGCATCAAAGATTGCCTATATCACTTTCATGTTTGCAAGTAGTCTAGACATATGCCTCAAAGAGCATGTAGTTAAGTTCTAGCATGTATTAGAGACTTCTTAAGACTATCACAAAGTTTACACAATCTTCACTAAGCTATGCACACTTCACAAACCATGACAATAATGTGCTCAAACCATGCACTACTAAGTTAAAGTAAACTTTGCATTAGAGTTCAAAGTGTTCCAAGGTTAACAATTCACCTATGTTCAAAAGCATGCATGATATCAATTAGGTTTCATCATGGGCTAGTGAATCTAAGCATGTGTTCATTACTAACTATGAGCTCAAAATTTTCAAATTTTTGATTTTTTTGTATTTTTGTAATAGAAAAACAATAACACACTACTAATCCCTCCCCCATACTTAAATCGTACATTGTCCCCAATGTAAGACAAAAATACAAGAAAAGAGAATCTAACTACTAAAGCAAAAATAAATAAATAAAAGGGAGAAAGGAAACTAACTCCCCTTGGGTTGCCTCCCAATCAGCGCCTCTATTTAACGTCGGTGGCCCGACGCCAGTTCATGGATTACGTGATGCTTGGTGGATCTTCGAGATCCATTTCTCCTTCTTTAGTGGCATGGAAACCTTCATAGTATGGTTTCAGTCTATGTCCGTTCACTTTGAATGTCTTATCTTTTGCTAGGCTTTGGACTTCAACTGCACCATGTGGAAAAACAGCAGTTACTATAAAAGGTCCAACCCATCGAGAACGTAGTTTACCTGGAAAGAGACGAAGGCGGGAAAGGTAGAGGAGGACTTTTTGACCAACGACAAATTCCTTCCTCGAGATTATCTTGTCATGAAATGTCTTCGTTTTTTCTTTGTAAAGCTTGGCACTTTCATACGCATCATTGCGGATCTCTTCTAATTCTTGCAATTGCAGCTTTCTATGTTCCCCGCTCTTGTCCATAGCCATGTTTAAGTGCTTGATGGCCCAAAATGCTCGATGCTCCAACTCTACAGGCAAATGACAGGGTTTACCAAAGATTAGTCTATAAGGAGACATACCTTATTGGCGTTTTGTATGCCGTTCGATAAGCCCATAGTGCATCGTCTAGTCTCAAGCTCCAATCCTTTCTAGTGGGATTCACCGTCTTTTCCAAGATAGATTTGATTTCTCGATTTGAAACTTCAGCTTGTCCATTTGTTTGCGGATGGTAGGCGGTGGACACCTTGTGTGTCACATGGTATTTCTTTAATAGACTCTCCACCGTCCTGTTGCAAAAATGGGCGCCTCGATCACTTATGATTGCTCTTGGAGTCCCAAACCTAGAGAAAATGTTATGCTTTATAAAACCTGCAACCACTTTCGAATCATCAGTATGGGTGGCTAAAGCTTCCACCCATTTCGACACATAATCCACAGCAAGTAAAATGTAAATGTGGCCACAAGATTGTGGAAATGGTCCCATGAAGTCGATGCCCCATACATCAAAGATTTCACAATAAAGTATGGGTTGTTGGGGCATCTCATTTCGTTGAGATGTGTTGCCTGTCTTTTGACACTCATGGCATGATTTGCAGAAATTATATGCATCATGAAATAAAGTTGGCCAAAAGAATCCACATTCTAATACCTTGTGTGCCGTTCTTTTGGCTCCAAAGTGGCCACCAACCTCATGGGAATGACAAAAACGGAGTATAGAAGATACCTCATTGTCCGGAATGCAACGCCTGATGATTTGATCCGCACAATGTTTCCATAAGTATGGCTCATCCCAAACATAATACTTGGCGTCGCTTCGAATTTTCCCGCGTTGATTCCTATTCAATCCATTAGGAAAAGTGTTAGTGGCCAAAAAATTAGCAATACCTGCATACCATGGTAAAATGTCGTGTACAGCAAATAGTCGTTCATCCGGGAATTCTTCTTTTAGACACGGTGTATCATTCACATTAACCAAACGACTTAGGTGGTCCGCCACTTTATTTTCTGCGCCTCGCTTGTCTTTGATTTCAACATCAAATTCACTCAAAAGTAAGATCCATCTTATCAGCCTTGGCTTTGCCTCCTTCTTCGTCATCAAGTAGCGAAGAGCTGCATGATCAGAATAAACAACAACTTTAGCACCGAGCAAATAAGATCGAAATTTTTCTAAAGAAAATACAACAGCTAATAGCTCCTTTTCAGTAGTGGAATAGTGCCGCTGAGCATCATTCAAGGTCATGGAGGCATAGTAGATGGCATGGGAAATCTTTCCAATCTTTTGGCCTAAAACAGCACCTACTGCATAATCGCTTGCATCACACATGATCTCAAATGGCTTGCTCCAATCAGGCGGTTGGATAATTGGTGTGGATGTCAATGACGCCTTCAATGTGTCAAATGCAGTCTTGCACACCTCATCAAACTCGAATGCCACATCCTTTTGCAATAATTTGCACAATGGTGATGCTATCTTAGCGAAGTCCTTGATATACCTCCGATAGAAACCTGCATGGCCAAGAAAAGAACGTACATCCCGCACACAAATAGGATAAGGTAGAGACTGAATAATATCAATTTTCGCTTTATCTACCTCTATACCCTTTGATGAGACCACATGACCCAAAACAATACCTTGCTCTACCATAAAGTGGCATTTTTCAGAATTTAGCACAAGGTTTGTTTCTATGCAACGCTTTAGGACAAGGGTAAGGTTAGTTAGACAAGCATTGAATGAGTCACCATAAACAGTAAAGTCATCCATGAATACCTCTAATATGTGCTCAGTGAACTCAGAAAATATACTAACCATACACCGTTGAAATGTGGCCGGTGCATTGCAAAGTCCAAAGGGCATGCGCCTATAAGCGAAGGTTCCAAGGGGCATGTGAACGTAGTTTTTTCTTGATCTTCCGGAGCAATCGCAATCTGAAAATAACCGGAATATCCATCAAGAAAACAGTAATAAGAATGACATGCTAACCTTTCAAGCATTTGATCAATGAAGGGCAATGGAAAATGGTCCTTGCGGGTCACGGTGTTCAATTTGCGGTAGTCGATGCAAACTCTCCACCCATTCTGAATGCGGGTGGTCACTAATTCATCGTCTTTGTTCCTCACCACTGTAATGCCAGTCTTCTTTGGAACTACTTGGACAGGGCTGACCCACTGGCTATCAGAAATAGGGTATATCATTCCAACTGCAAGAAGCTTTAAGATTTCTTCTTTCACTACTTCCATCATCGGTGGGTTGAGTTTCCTTTGCGGTTGGCGTGTAGGTTTTGATCCTTCTTCAAGTAGAATCCTATGCATGCATGTCGAGGGGCTTATTCCTTTGATGTCAGCAATGGTCCATCCTATCGCGGTCTTGTGCTCCTCTAGCACTTGAATGAGCTCCTTCTCTTGGCTATCTCCCAACTTGCTAGATATTATCACCGGTAATGTGTTTCCTTCTCCAAGGAACACATACTTTAGGTGACTTGGTAATGGCTTCAATGCAGTAGTTGGTGCCTGCGATACAGAAGGGAGAGGTCTAGAGTTAGGAATAGGCAATGACACAAATGAAATGTTACCTTGTATCTCGGGCGTGGTATCCAACGCAGTGATGTTGTGTTCCACTTCATCTCCAAGTGGCAACGCGTCCTCAAGATGATCTAGAGGGGTGGTGAGGGCTATCTCCAACTCGTCTTTACCTGCAGTCTCAAAGATCCCTTGGGACAAGTAATCAATAATATCGATAGAATAAACAGTATCATCATCATCACAAGGATATTTCATGGCATCATGTATATTGAATTTAACGACCTCACCATCAAACTCCATCGTAAGTGTGCCACTATGAACATCTATCTTAGTCTTGGATGTTTTCAAGAAGGGTCTCCCTAACAATATAGGACTATTATTGTCCCCCTTTGCCATATCAAGCACATAAAAATCAGCGGGGAATACCAACTCATTTACCTGTACTAAGACATCTTCTAAAATTCCCCTAGGGTATGCATTAGATCTATTTGCTAACTGAACAACTACCCTTGTTTCACTTAAAGGTCCTAGATTCAAAGAAGCATAGAGAGAGTATGGCATGACATTTATCGATGCTCCTAGATCTAGCATAGCTTTTTCAAGACGTGTTGTGCCAATTGTGCATGGAATGGTGAACATACCTGGGTCCTTGCACTTGGTAGGGATTTTCCTTTGGATGACCACGGAGATGTTCTCCCCCAACTCAACCTTGCGGCATCCTTTAAGCCTTTGTTTCCTCTTGGCGGTGCACAACTCCTTTAAGAACTTTGCATAGCGCGGCACTTGCTTTATCGCATCCAACAGTGGAATGTTCACCTCACATCTTCGAAATGTTTCGTATAGGTCCTTGATGCTTTCATTCCTCCTATCTTCCTGATATGCGAGAGGGAAAGGGGGTTCGATCTTATACTCACGGAGTGGAGGAGACTCACCTTTTGGTTCTTCTTCTTGCATGGAATTGTTTTCCGTAGGCTTGATCTCTTTCTTCTCATCTTCTATCTCGAGTTCTTTCCCACTCCTTAGTTTAATTGCGCTTGCATTCTCCCTTGGAGTCACTACTGGTTGTGACGGGAGAGTGTTTGAACTTTGAGAATCAATGCGATTTATTTCTGTTGCCATCTGTCCCATTTGAGTAGTCAAGCTTTGGATGCTTGCTCTTGTCTCCTGTTGAAATTTTAGAGATTCATTAGCAAGTTCCTTAACAATATTTTCTAAATACTCACCTGGTGTTGGGGTTGGAATGGCTTGTTGTGGCCTTTGGAATGGTGGTCTATATGGTGGTGGGTGTTGTTGCATCTGTGGCTCATTTTGATTCCCATATCTCAAATTTGGATGATCTCGCCATCCTGGGTTGTAAGTGCTAGAATAGGGATCATACTTCCGTTGTGGTTGTCCCGGAAATCCGCCTGCCGCATTTGCTTCCTCAATTGAAGGTTCTTGAAGTGTGGGGCAAGCGTCAGTTGGATGATTCGGTAGTGCACAAATCCCACATACCTTAGCACTTTGTCCAATCCCCATTGCAAGTTGTTTCACGATACCTGTTAAGTCAATCAATTGTTGTTCGAGACTAGAAACATTTACCTCGCCTTGCTTCCTAAGTTTATGGTCCGACCGAGCAGTTCCAAACTGTTGAGAGTTGGCTGCCATGTTCGCAATCAAGTGTCTTGCTTCCGTTGGCGTCTTATCTACAAATGCTCCTCCACTAGCAGCGTCCACCAAATTCCTGTCATTTGGCAAAAGACCCTCATACAAATATTGAATCAGTAAATGTTCACTTATCTGATGTTGAGGGCAGCTTGCACAAAGCTTCTTGAAGCGCTCCCAATATTCATGCAGTGATTCCTCATGGAGTTGTCTAATGCCGTATATATCTTTGCGGATATTCGTCGCTCTTGATGCAGGAAAGTATTTCTCCAAGAAGGTTCTTTTTAGCTCGTTCCATGTAGTGATGGATCCAGAAGGTAAATAGAAGAGCCAATCTTTAGCCGCGTCCTTCAAAGAGAACGGAAAAGCTCGTAATTTGATTTGTTCCTCGGTTATTCCAGTCGGCTTCATCGTAGTGCACACTACATGGAATTCCATCAAATGCTTATGCGGATCCTCACCTGCAAGGCCATGAAAAGAAGGTAAAAGATGTATTAGGCCAGATTTTAATTCAAAATTTATATTAGTAGCAAGTGTAGGAAAGGTTATGCAGAGAGGCTGCTGATCCAAAGTAGGATTCGCTAGCTGTCGCAGGCTTTGATTCTCTGCCATGATGGTTCTTTCCTCTTCTTCTTTCACTTGTCTTCGATTTTCTCTTCGTAGGTGGTATAAGGTCCTTTCTATCTCGGGATCGTATTGATGTTCGTTCTCCTCAAATGAAAAATCGCCTGCGTGCATGAACAAACAGGTAAAAAGCACGGGAAGAAGAATATCAATAAAAGTTAACACAAATTAATAAAATTGCCTTCCCCGGCAACGGCGCCAAAATTTGGTAGCGTTTATCGTGTACGCCCAAATTAACCCTCTCAAGTTAATAACAGTAATGAATGTAGTAGCGTGAGTAGGGATCGATCCCACGAGGAAGGTAATATCTTTGTGTTAACTTATGCAAACTAAAATAAAAAGGGGTTTTTGAAATCAATTGAATAATACTACTACTATGATGCAAAATTAAACTAGATAAATTAACTTATGAGAAAAGAGCGATTCTCGGTTTTCGGTTAACTTTACAATTGGCGTTTACTATCTTGATCATCGATCTTCACATACGATTCAATTCTCATATGAATATTCATCGTGGACGTTTAATCCAATAATCAAAGTCCTATCTCACCTTAAGTTTAGTTAAGTAGCCCAAGCGTTCTAGTTTAACCCTTATCAAACAATCAATCAAAATACAAGCGATTAAGATTTAAATCGATGATAGCATATGAACTAGTGAGATCGATGAAGCTAAACAACATAATCCAAGCGTCTATGTTTAATCTAGTCAATTGTTTTTCCTAAGAATTAACAAACTCACAAGCGGAATTTAATTAATCTTAGTTGCTTCGTAAATTAGAGGGATCAAACGATTCCGTATTTGATATCTAATTTAGCGTTAAATTGTATGAACGATAGCTAGGTGATCAATCCAACAATCATGCATAACAATTATGACAATCAAATCAAAAAAACAATTGATACTCAAAGAAAATCAACAATCAAAACTTATCTCACAAGAATCGTAAACATCCAATGTATCGTTTTCCTAAACCGAGAATCACAAAAGTATTTAGCTACTCATATCTAGATTAACAACAATCAAAATTAATCTAAAAAACATCAAACTAATAAGAGAAGAAAGAGTTACTAAAAGGAAGCACGATTCCGGCTTGTCGATTCCGGTTCCGTTCTTCGGGTTGTTCTTGATAAAAGTTGAAAGGAAAAATCTCTAAAATCTAAAAATTATTCTAAGGTATGAAATTATGCTTAATATGAGGTAAAAATCGTGTATATGAGGTATGGAGGCTGATGGAGTAGGGTAAAATCCATGTGGGAAGGAAAGAAATCAAGAATTTTACACTTTCAAAACTCTTCAGGCGTAAATACGCGTAGAATGGCGTAGCTACGCCTGTCAATGCCGTAGCGTTGGCGTAATTACGCCTGTGAATGGCGTAATTACGCCTGTCATCAAATTTTCTGGCGAGTTTCGTATTTTGGCCGTAACTTTCTCGTCCGAACTCCGAATTCGATGAATCAGCTGTCCACGCGAAGATAACTCAAAGGTCTACAACTTTTCTATGGACCACATTTCCAAAACATGGCTCAAACATATAGAAATTTGAGGAGAAAGGAGCAACATGTGTCTTGGATTCTGGTTTTTTCCTCTTTTCTTCAACTTTATTGCTTCTTTCATCATTTTAGCTTGATTTCTTCACCTTTCCCTACATTTACACAAATATACGATTAGGTAGCATATGTATCAATTTACCCATCAAAATATACCAAATCGTAAACAATTAAACTCAATAGATGTGTCTATTTCTAGTCACATCAGTATCATCTGAGTTTCCCGAATGATTTTATGGAAAGCATGTGCCACACATAATGATTAATACACTAATCAAGGGTTAAGTTTAAGGGGTCCTTACATTAGTGGTATCAGAGCAGTGGTTGCTCATTGGGGCTGTTGAGGGCCTAGGAAGTTATTGATAGCACATATTTATGCATGATGGCATTAATGTTATACGACATGACTAATTGTTTATGTGCTTATATGATATGAAAAGTGGTATTGCTAACCATTGTGGTTGCAGGAATCGTGTGGAACACGATAGGATGGCATTAATAGCGATGTCTAACACTCTATATGCTACGTGCTAAGGAACCTGATTTTGAAGAAAATCAGGGAAAAGAAAGATATGATGTATTGTCTGATGACAGACTGGGTAGACAACCGACAGTGGAATACTTCGGTATGGTCTCAATTATTATTGAATATACTAATGCGTTTGTTCATGTAATGTTCAAGCAAGGAAGGTGCGTAAGAAACGTACGGGCATCAAACGGTAACATTTTCCCTAAACTATGACTTTGCATTGATTGCATAAGTGTTTATGATGATGATTATGATAAGTAAGTTAAGATGATGATGTTTATGATAAGTAAAGATGATATGATGTTTATGATGATGATTATGATAAGTAAGTTAAGATGATGATGTTTATGATAAGTAAAGATGATATGATGTTTATGATGATGATTATGATAAGTAAGTTAAGATGATGATGTTTATGATAAGTAAAGATGATATGATGTTTATGATGATGATTATGATAAGTAAGTTAAGATGATGATGTTTATGATAAGTAAAGATGATATGATGTTTATGATGGTGATTATGATAAGTAAGTTAAGATGATGATGTTTATGATAAGTAAAGATGATATGATGTTTATGATGATAATTATGATAAGTAAGTTGTGATGACGATGTTTATGATGAGTAAAGATGATATGATGTTTATGATGATGTTTACGATGATGATGATTATGACGATGTTTATGATGACGTATATGAGATTGGGTAAGGTGCCCATGTGGTAAGATGCCACACAATGTTTATGATATGGTAAGACGCCATATGATTGGGTAAGGTGCCCATGTGGTAAGATGCCACACAATGTTTATGATATGGTAAGACGCCATATGATTGGGTGAGATGCCCATGTGGTAAGATGCCACACAATGTTTATGATATGGTAAGACGCCATATGATTGGGTGAGATGCCCATGTGGTAAGATGCCACACAATGTTTATGATATGGTAAGACGCCATATGATTGGGTGAGATACCCATGTGGTAAGATGCCACACGATGATTGTGTTATGGTAAGATGCCATATGACGGGGTAAGATGCCCATATGGTAAGAGGCCATACGATGTTAATATGTGGTAAGACGCCACGGGGTAAGATGCCCATATGGTAAGAGGCCATACGATGTTATTATGTGGTAAGACGCCACGGGGTAAGATGCCCATATGGTAAGAGGCCATACGATGTTATTATGTGGTAAGACGCCACGGGGTAAGATGCCCATATGGTAAGAGGCCATACGATGTTATTATGTGGTAAGACGCCACGGGGTAAGATGCCCATATGGTAAGAGGCTATACGATGTTATTATGTGGTAAGACGCCACGGGGTAAGATGCCAATATGGAAAGAGGCCATACAATGTTATTATGTGTGGTAAGACGCCACGGGGTAAGATGCCCATATGGTAAGAGGCCATACGATGTTATTATGTGATAAGATGCCACAGGGTAAGATGCCCATGTGCATGAATATGAACCAGGGAAAATGAAAAGAAGTTAATGATAACCAGCAAGCTTACTCAACTATGATTTCGTACATTTACTGTTATAGTTATAAGATGATGATGCTTATATGATGATGATGTATAAGATGATGATGCTTATATGATGATGATGTATAAGATGATGACGCTATAAGATGATGATGTATAAGATGATGATGCTATAAGATGATGATGCTTATATGATGATGATGTATAATATGATGATGCTTATATGATGATGATGTATAAGATGATGATGCTTATATGATGATGATGTATAAGATGATGACGCTATAAGATGATGATGCTATAAGATGATGATGCTTATATGATGATGATGTATAAGATGATGATGCTTATATGATGATGATGTATAAGATGATGATGCTTATATGATGATGATGTATGAGATGATGACGCTATAAGATGATGATGTATAAGATGATGATGCTATAAGATGATGATGCTTATATGATGATGATGTATAAGATGATGATGCTTATATGATGATGATGTATAAGATGATGACGCTATAAGATGATGATGCTTATATGATGATGATGTATAAGATGATGATGATATAAGATGACGATGCTTATGTGATGATGATGTTATAAGATGATGATATTTATGAAATGATGATGCTCATATGATGAAGATGTTATAAGATGGTGATAATTATAAGATGATGATTTTAATCATTCATGTCAAGAATTAATGACTATATGCATGGCTATGAAACAGGGACATTGGAGTGTCCAGGGTGTATAGGCATTAGAGGAATGTTGGGTAAAGACCCACTACTCTATTGATTTTCTTCCCACAGTATGGTATGCCGTGCGGGAACGTCCATCTTATTGGTAGGTTTGAGGTGAACCTAGAGAGGCAGCGACTAGTTTGTCTGCCGTGTGTGTGCAGCACCAAGAGGGGCTTGTTAAGAGCCGTTATACTGCTCGTAGGAACCAAGTGTGGCAAATCGTAAGGCGATACGATGTGGATTGTGGTGGACTCTAGTAGTCACCATGTCATCGAGGTTGAGGTTGTGCGTGCCTCACTGAAACGTGTATACGTTTATGTTTAAATCTTGGTGAGACTTGTCTGGGACAGCTCATGATGTTGAAGTACCAACAAGAGAGTCATCAAGTCGTCGTTGATTCGATCTGGGAATCCATGTATTTGGGATGCAATGGGTTTATTGCATGTCCTTTCAAATTTGAAACTCTAAGGAGTCTCGATTGTTTCCTTATGACCAGGATGTGGTTCTTGGGATATCCGGAGGTGGACATCTTATGAGATATCTTTCGTGTGAATCTATGGCCGTGAGTTGCCCAACTTAAGTTGCAATGATACGACTGCTCCTTCGATAGAGGAGGTTTGGAAGTGGAAACCAGGTTTGGTATGTGTACACCGTGGTGTACTGATGTTTCCCTTGTAACGATGTATGTTAGACATCGTGAGTCATGATAAGAGATGTCAATGGATGATATCTACGATGGAATCGGGAGCGATTCGAATCCTTGCAGTTTCAGTTGACTAACTGCTTTTGGATTATTAGCGTTGAGTTGTGCTGACGCTCTTTGACGTTATGATGGATTTGGAAGTCTATTCCACTCCAGAGTTTGACACGAGGTCAACGTTCTCACGGTTGAGGTGTCATTTAGGATGCGTTCATACTAGTTGTATTAGAACAAAGGATGACTGTCCGACCTACAGCCGTAAGTATTGGTTGTTTTGCAGTCATGAAAGGCTGACTTTTAGGATGACCCGCATTGAGGTACGTTTTGCCTCTTGGGTGATATGTTGGTTTTGGTGTGTCGCTCTGTTTCAGAGTTTGATGTGAGGTAAGTATCCTCGCGTTTATTAATACGATTCTGATATGGTCAAGAATCGAAGTTATGGCTTCATGTTGTTGTGTAGCCTGAGTGTTATGTGATACACCGGTGCTAATTTCGAGGACAAAATTCTTTTAGTGGGGGATATTGTGATGACCAGGGATTATAGATGTTAATCCCGTAGTGTTAAAAATCCCTAAAGTTGTTTTACGTGGCGATTTGGAGTTTAATCGCGATGTTGGGCCTTCTGGGCTCGTTTATTTGGGTAGTTGGGATCGTTGGATCCCGAGGTTGAGATTGTATTCACATTACGGTGTAAAACCTAGGAGTTGGGTTTTTGATGTGTCTCGAAATCTCGGGTGCTTGTGTGAGCACCGGTAGGGGGTTTTGGTGTTAGAGAGAGAATTTTTGAAAACAGATGATTTTTAATGAATCACGATGTATTTGTGGGGCTATTAGTATTTCGGGGTATTTTGCTATAAATGCAAGTTGAACCCGAGATTTTTATTAAAAATTGCATTTCAGCCCCACCTTCCCTTCTTCTCTCTCCCCGCCGGATCCCGCCTGCTACAGTTCCCCCGCGCACGAAAAAGCTTCGCCTGCCGCCGTCCCGCCGCCGTTCGGCGCGTGCGACCCGCCGCCGGCTTCGTCTCGTCGAGGCGCAGCTATCCCCTCCGGCAATTCGAAGTTTCGTCGCGTTTTGAAGTCGGATTTTGCTGATGAGCGCCGATCCCCAAATTCTAGGGTTCTTCGATTTCGGTCGATTTTACTTCCGATTTTCGATTGGGTAACGTTCTTTACCTCTTTTTCGTCCCTCTCATGTTATTCCCTGCTAAATTTGGAGGTATTGTGTTCGAATTTGTGGATCTTGGTTCGAATTTCATGATGTTGAGGGGTTTATGTTCGATTTTGGGGGTTTTTGGCATGAGGATGATGATTCTTGTTGTTATTCGATTTATTCATGTTTAAATGAATTATGATGCTTATTTGGGTTCGAATCGAGTTGTTATGGTTCGAATTTTTGAAGGTGTTCTTGAGCAATTTTTCGATATGTCGCATTCGTTTTCCCTCCCTGCATGTACCCTGCCCCGGGTCTTTTAAATGATTTATTGTCGTGTGTTGACAATATTTTGAGGGTTATGGATGTGCTTGAGCATGTGTTACATGTTCGTAAATAATTGTGAATTATTTATCGTGTTAGCACATCGTTCCTCGGGGCATGGAACTCGAGCAATGTTTGGCTCGGACTTCGAGGATTTAAGGTACGTTTAGCGTACGAGCATAGCTTAAATGATGTTTTACAAGTATGATGCATGATTTAAAATACATGAAATGCTTTACTATGATGGCACCGTGACTTGGTTACGTTATGTTGAATCACATGGTGAAATGCTTGGTGCCGCTATGAAGCGAGCAAATGATGGGTGTGGTCGCTACGGAGCGAACACCAGTAGTATGACGCTACTTTGAAGTAAGAAATGAAAATGTGGTGTTGATTTGATATCTAGGATATCTGTGTTTTATTCCCTATTGGTAATGAATAGGAACAGAGACGTAGTTAATCAGAGAAGTGATTAACTAGTATCGGAAGTTAAGGAAGTCTCAATATGATATCTAGAATTATGATAATTGCTAGATAAAGAAAGATGTTATGAAATGTTGTTAATTCGAAACTGGTTAGGGTTAACCAATATGATGATTAACTGCATATTCAAGATTTGATGATTTATCTGTTTTGAGAACAGGGTTATTACAGGGGTACGCTAGGATGATGATGATACCATCCAGGAAGTGTCACATATGTTCCACAATATTTACATTTTCGTAAATTATGTATTATGTCATTATGATTATGAAATTGTGGAATTGGTATGCTCACCCCGTTGGGGGCTGTCTCTGTTGGGACAGGTGAACAGGTACATCGATGGCTTTGGAGATGAGCTCAAGCTGTTGATTGGATGTACTCCCAGGATCGTGGTACCAGGGCTTGATGGAGCACGGTATCGTATAGAGTACCTATATATATATATATACCCATGATGGTTATACACATAATTATGATGCTCGCATGTGAGCACGATTATACTTGTACATGGGTTGTATATAAAGGCATGGGCCTTCCTCTCTTTCATTCTATGTTGCATGCAATTAGAGGTAGAATTGCTAAAGGTTATGAGAGTCATTAGTGTATGTGGGTGTTGAAACCCACTTTTGTTGCCATATGTGTGGTGTTTTCCCTGGCTGGGAATTTACTTGATATTGCTGTATTCTGATGAGTATTACGTTTTCCCTGGCCGGGAATTATGTTATGTGTTGTACTTTTATTTCGGGATAGCTCTATTTATGGGGAGACTCTGCCCAAATTTTTATAAAAGTCCACAATGTAAAGAGTGGTGTAATGGGCGAACTCTATGAGTCTCTTGTTGTTGGGATGATGAACTTATAACATAGTATGTTAAAGAAAACTTTGTAATTTACCATTCAATGGTAAAGTATCATCTGAGTTTCCCGAATGATTTTATGGAAAGCATGTGCCACACATAATGATTAATACACTAATCAAGGGTTAAGTTTAAGGGGTCCTTACAGTACCAGGGCTTGATGGAGCACGGTATCGTACAGAGTACTTATATACACCCGAGGGTTATATACACATTTATGATGCTCGCATGTGAGCACGATTATACTTGTATATGGGTTGTATATAATGGCATGAGCCTTTCTCTCTTTCATTATATGTTGCATGCAATTAAGGGTAGAATTGCTAATGATATGAGAGTCGTTAGTGTATTATGTGGGTGTTGAAACCCACTTTTGTCGTCTTATGTGTGGTGTCTTCCCTGGCTGGGAATTTACTTTGTGTTCTGTATTCTGTTGAGTATTTTGTATTCCCTGGCCGAGAATTATATCATGTGATGTGCTTTTGTTTTGGGATAGCTCAATTTATGGGGAGACTCTGCCCAAATTTTTATAAAATTCCACAATGTAAGAAGTGGCAAAAAGGGGATGATAATGGGCGAACTTGATGAGTCTATATGTTGTTAGGATGATGATCTTATAACATTGAGTATTAAAGAAATTTTGTAGTTGCCATTCAATGGTAAAGTATCATCTGAGTTTCCCGATTGATTTTATTGAAAGCGTGTGCCACACATAATGATTAATACACTAATTAAGGGTTAAGGGCTTGGGGTCCTTACATTAGTGGTATCAGAGTAGTGGTTAGCTCTTTGGGGCTGTTAAGAGCCTAGGAAGTTATTGATAGCACATATTTATGCATGATGGCATTAATGTTGTATGACACAACTAGTTGTTTATGTGCTTTTATGATATGAAAAGTGGTGCTGCTAATCATTGTGGTTGCAGGAATCGTGTAGAATGTGACGGGATGGCATTAATGGTGATGTCTGGCCCTTCATGTATTATGTGTTAAGGGATCTGATTTTGTAGGAAAATCAGGAAAGGTGAGACGTACGGGCTTCGGACGGTAAAACGTGTTACACTTTTGATTATGTATATCGTGGATAGTGAACCCTTACATGTGATGATATATGTGTCATGATAGTGATATATTGTGATAATGGAACCAAATGTTGTGTTTGATTATTGTGGTAGAATTGATGAATGTTCCGGTAGCCTTTATCTCCGAGCGAGGGAGGTACTTGCCGCTGTCATGTCTAAGCGAGGTAACATGCCGCTGTCATTGTCGAAGCGAGGGGTCCTAAAATTCCGCTGTTGTATTGGGACCGTAACAGTCACAATTCTAGTGATTAATGTGGAATATTGTGGTTATAACTGGAACGTGATATCGATCATTATATTGTGAACTGTGGTATTAACCTGGATGCAGGTACATGGAGCTAGTGGAAGTTCCGGTAGTTGTTATATTCGAGCGAGGGAGGTACTTGACGCTGTCATATGAAGTGATGGTAATATGATATTTGCCGCTGTCATGTCTAAGCGAGGTAACATGCCGCTGTCATTGTCGAAGCGAGGGATACCATATCTGCCGCTATATGTCGAAGCGAGGGGTCCTAAAATTCCGCTGCTATAACAAGACCGGAACAACCACATTATCTATATTGATAGCGATGGTTCATTCCGCTATATTGATTGGCGATGGTTCATTCCGCCAGATGTATTGATAGCGATGGTTCATTCCGCTATATTGATTGGCGATGGTTCATTCCGCCAGATGTATTGATAGCGATGTCTCATTCCGCTATTCTATTGGCGATGCCCTATGCCGCCGGGTATTCATAGCGATGTTACATTCCGCTACATCTATGGCGATGGTTCATGCCGCCAGATGTCTATAGCGAAGTTTTATGCCGCTGACTCTATGACGAGGGATTATGCCCCTGATTCTATAGCGACGAGTTATGCCGCTATGCACATGACGCTGGATTACGCCACCTACGAGCGATGGGTGCTGATTGCGTACCACTGTTGGATGACGGAGACAGGTATGCCGCTATATTGTTAGCAATGAGGTATGACATATTACTGTTTATTTAGCACTATTGTGGATATCATGTGTTGATTGACTTATGTTGTCATGTGTTTGACGATGAGATTATAGACGTTGTGTATCGACATTTACCGTTACGAGTCGACAATATTGTTTCAAAGTCATATGTCGACAGGTACCGTCACGGGATGACAATGACATAGTGGATGTTCTATGTAGACGTGTAGCGTCGTTTTGATGGTTAATACATTTATGTTATGTATTTGGTTGTATGGTTTGAGTGCCGATGGTGAGCACATGATAGAGTCTGGGTCACTAGTTGACGAGACCTTTTTGCCGAGCAGGTTTGCTCGGTGGAGTATTGGATGTATTGTATCGGTAATGTACCACATCATGTTATAGAGGTAAATATTTGTCGAGCAATGATACCCTTGGGTATGCTCGTTGGTTTGGCTAGGGCCAAGTGATTGGTGGTAAGAGTAGTCATTGAGGAAACTACTCGCTTGTGTTGTGATATAATGTAAGGTCCCCAAGCCCTTAACCATTGATTACTGTATTAACCACTATGTGTGGCACATGCTTTCAATAAAAAGTCAATCGGGAAGCTCAGATGATACTTTATCATTGCATGGCAATTACAAAATTTCCATTAACACTCAATGTTATAAGATCATCAGCCTAACAACAAATAGACTCATAAAGTTCGCCCATTACCATCCCCTTTGTGCCACTTTTTACATTGTGGACTTTTATAAAAATTTGGGCAGAGTCTCCCCATAAATAGAGCTATCCCGAAATAAAAGCACAACACATAACATAATTCCCGGCCAGGGAAAACATAATACTCATCAGAATGCAGCAATACCAAGTAAATTCCCAGCCAGGGAAGACACCACACATATGACGACAAAAGTGGGTTTCAACACCCATATAATACACCAATGGCTCTCATACCATTTAGCAATTCTACCTCTAATTGCATGCAACATCAAATGAAAGAGAGAAAGGCTCATGCCTTTATATACAATCCATATACAAGTATAATCGTGCTCACATGCGAGCATCATGAATATGTATATAACCCTCATGTGTATATAGGTACTCTATACGATACCGTGCTCCATCAAGCCCTGGTACCACGATCCTGGGAGTAAATCCAATCAACAGCTCGAGCTCAACTCCAAAGCCATCGATGTACCTGTTCACCTGCCCCAACAGAGACAGCCCCCAACGGGGTGAGCATACCAATACACAAAATCCCATAATCACAATAATTAAATTCATAATTTACAACAGAAGTAAATACTAATGAATTTAAATGATACTCCCTGGATGACAACGTCCTCATCCGGGATTCCGTGTACTGTCCCTGTTCTCACAATCATCAAACTCATCAAATCTCAAAAATCAGTAAATCAACACATTGATTAACTCATCGCATGCCTAATCTCGAGTATCAATAGATAGTGATTCCACATTCATTATACATGCAAATATAGATATCTCAATATCTAATACTGATTTCACAACCTCGCTATCAATCACAGATAGCTCAAATGCCTAACATTTATTTTACCAATTCTCCATTATACCTAGACATCTCAAATGTCTTATAATGAATACATGATTCTACGATCATCCTCAGGCATCTCAAATGCCCTACAATAGTCATATAAACCCAGTACCCCTTATATCTTGTAAGAGTCATCCTACTCTAGTGTCACGCACGCTACAAGCGGCGATATCAAGATTTGGTCGTTATTTGGCTATATCAACATATATATATATAACCACACACACAATTATTCAATGCAATCAAAATACATTATGCATTTCACAAATGCTCTCATATAAAGAAATGCTCGTACGTCGCACGTACCTTAAATCTCCGAAGTCCGAGCCAAACCTTGCTCGAGTTCCATGCCCCGAGGAACGATGTGCTAACACGATAAATAATTCACAATTATTTACGAACATGTAACCCATGCTCAAGCACACCTATTACCCTCAAAAATATTGTCAACACACGACAATTAAACATTTAAAAGACCCGGGGCAGGGTACATGCAGGGAGGGAAACAAATGAGACAATATCGAAAATTGTTCAAGAACACCCTACAAATTTTCGAACCCTTATCTCACAAATCGAACCCAATTAAACACCATAATTCATCTAAAATGTGAATTAAACTATCAAAGCAAGAATCAACACCCCTTGCCAAAAACCCCCAAATTTTCGAACCAAATCCTACGAAAATTGAAATAAATTCAAACCAATACCACCAAATTTAGCAGGGAATACATGACAAGCATGGAAAAGGGGTAAGGAAGGTTACCCAATCGAAAATCGGAAGGAAAATCAACCGAAATCGAAGAACCCTTGAATTTGGGCGTTTTCGTTTTCTGCAAAATCCGAACGAGAATCGCGACCAAACTTCGAATTGCCGGTGTAGAAAGGAGCGCCTGGACGAGACAAAGCCGGCGGCGGGTCGGACGCGCCGAACGGCGGCCGGACGGCGGCGGGCGCACCGCTTTTGTGCGCGGGCTGGGGTCGACGGGATACGGGCGGGCGCGGGAGAGAGAAGGGAAAGTGGGGCTGAAATGAAATTAAAATTAAAATCTCGGGTTCAACTGGTATTTATAGCAAAAATACCCCGAAATACTAATAGTCCCACAAATACATCATGATTCAGTAAAAATCATCTGTTTTCAAAAATTCTCTCTCTAACTCAAAAACCCCCTACCGGTGTCCACACTAAGCACCCAGATCCCGAGACACATCAAAAACCCAACTCATAGGTTTTTCACCGGAATGAGAATACAATCTCAACCTCTGGATCCAACGATCCCAACTACCCAAATAAACGAGCCCAGAAGGCCCAACACCGCAATTAAACTCCAAATCGCCACGTAAAACAACTTTAGGGGTTATTAACACTCCGGGATTAACATCTATAATCCCTGGTCATCACAATATCCCCCACTAAAAGAATTTCGTCCTCAAAATTAACACCGGTGTATCACATAACACCCAGGCTACACAACAACATGAAGCCATAACCTCGATTCTTGACCATATCAGAATCGTATAAAAAAAACGCGAGGATACTTACCTCTCATCAAACTCTGAAACAGAGCGACATACCAAAACCAACATATCACCCAAGAGGCAAAACGTACCTCGATGCGGTTCATCCCAAAAGTCAGTCCCTCATGACTGCAAAACAACCAATACTTACGACCGTAGATCGGATAGTCATCCTTAGTTCTAATACAACTAGTAAGAACGCATCCTGCGACGTACGAGCATTACTTTATATGAGAGCATTTGTGAAATGCATAATGTATTTTGATTGCATTGATGGTTGTGCGTATGGTTATATGTATGTGTTGATATAGTTATGGAACGACCCAACCTTGACATCGCCGCCACAAGCGTGCGTGATACTAGAGTAGTATGACCTTATAAGAGATATGGGGTACTGGGTTTATATGACTATTGTAGGGCATTTGAGATGCCTGAGAATGATCGTGGAATCATGTATTCATTATAAGACATGTGAGATGTCTAAGTGAAATGGAGAATTGGTAAAATAAATGCTAGGCATTTGAGCTATCTGTGATTGGTAGCAAAGTTGAAAATCAGTATTAGATATCGAGATATCTATATTTGTATGTATAATGAATTTGGAATCATTAATTATTGATACTTGAGAATCAGGCATGCTATGAGTTAAATCAATGTGTTGATTTACTGATTTTTGCGATATGATGAGTTTGATGATTGTGAGAACAGGGACAGTACACGGAATCCCGGATGAGGACGTTGCCATCCAGGGAGTATCATTTAAAATTCATTAGTATTTACTTTTGCTGTAAATTATGAATTTCATTACAGTGATTATGGGATTTTGTGTATTGGTATGCTCACCCCGTTGGGGGCTGTTTCTGTTGGGGCAGGTGAACAGGTACATCGATGGCTTTGGAGTTGAGCTCGAGCTGTTGATTGGACGTACTTCCAGGATCGTGGTACCAGGGCTTGATGGAGCACGGTATCGTACAGAGTACTTATATACACCCGAGGGTTATATACACATTTATGATGCTCGCATGTGAGCACGATTATACTTGTATATGGGTTGTATATAATGGCATGAGCCTTTCTCTCTTTCATTATATGTTGCATGCAATTAAGGGTAGAATTGCTAATGATATGAGAGTCGTTAGTGTATTATGTGGGTGTTGAAACCCACTTTTGTCGTCTTATGTGTGGTGTCTTCCCTGGCTGGGAATTTACTTTGTGTTCTGTATTCTGTTGAGTATTGTGTATTCCCTGGCCGGGAATTATATTATGTGATGTGCTTTTGTTTTGGGATAGCTCAATTTATGGGGAGACTCTGCCCAAATTTTTACAAAAGTCCACAATGTAAAAAGTGGCAAAAAGGGGATGGTAATGGGCGAACTTGATGAGTCTATATGTTGTTAGGATGATGATCTTATAACATTGAGTATTAAAGAAATTTTGTAGTTGCCATTCAATGGTAAAGTATCATCTGAGTTTCCCGATTGATTTTATTGAAAGCATGTCCCTCACATAATGATTAATACACTAATTAAGGGTTAAGGGCTTGGGGTCCTTACAAGTACCGGTATCGTATAGGGTACTTTATACAATTAATACATTCATTCATTGGATGCTCACATGTGAGCACTATTATGTGTATATGGTTTGTATAAAAAGGCAAGGGCCTTTCTCTTTTCATATATGTGTTGCATGCAATTAATTAGAAATTGCAAAATGAATTGAGAACGTGTTAGTGTATTACAAGGGTGCATGATATGTTAAATGAACTTTGGTGGGAAAAGCTGGATATTTAATGAAAGGATACAAGAAATTTTATAGATGGTATTTTATGCCATGGTTGCATGTAGTCTTTTCCCCCTGATAACATGATTGTATGCACTAACTGCATGGGTTAATACACTAAATGGGTTAAGGGCACAAGGTCATTACATAATTGGCTTATAATGTATGGCCTCGGCTCATGGTTTCAATAAAATGATAGGATATTCAAAACAAGTGAGTAAATTAAATATAGCATTGTTGTGCACTATCAACTCATAATTCTTTCTATTGACAATTCATCATTTTTTCACATTTTGGATTCACCTTCCTTTCTCATTCGCCTCATCACCTCATTATTTTTCTCATTCTTCAATCACTTATTTCTTCACCACTTCAACATTTTTCTATGCATCCATGCCCTTTTTCATTATTAACCCCCTTCTATTTTTCAATTAGGAACATGGAGGATATTTGAAATTTTAAAGTGCAATATGGGTCTTACTCACTTGAGGGTAGGAAATAGTGTATAAGCTTTCAACAAGGTGGTCGATGTGGGATTTTGAAATGATGCCGAATGGGGGTTATTATGTGCTTTTGCACATACCATTCATTTTTTTTAATAAGCTCAAAAGGGGTAGCTAGGGATAAAATGATGTCATTTGGTGGCTTCAAAGGCTCAAACGGATAAAAAATTGCCTAAATCATTCCTAAGCCACATATGTCTTTACTTCACCTCAAAGGGTACTATAGTAAATTCGAGACTACTCTCAATTCACAAATAACTTATATGATTTGACCAATGTACTCAAATTGTGTCTCAAGACCAAGGTAATATAAGAAAGAAATTTGAATGAGATTATAAAATATATTGCAACAATTCAATCCTCATTCTTTTACATTTAAGCTCAAGTGAGCTACTATGACAAATTTATATCAATGAATAAAGACCCATATCAAGAATCGCCTATATCATATTTGTGTTCATTCAAATCAACATTGATTTATCAAATGGTCATGGTCTCTAGTACATGAATATGTGAGAAACTCAAGAGTAAAGTGAACAAAATTTTTAAAATTTTCACAAATAAGATCAATTCTTCATCATCAGCCTTCACAATTACTTCAAATCACGACTTATGACACAAAAAAGAAAAAAAATAATGACTAAAAAAAACACAAAACACAACACACATAGGAATCCAGGAAACAAAACACCTTCAATATTTAAACACCCCCCCCAAACTTAAAATCGTGCATTGTCCTCAATGTACCATACAATGTATAAAATAAGGGACAATACACCTACATGCGACGATGATCGTCAGTAATCGTCGTCCATCTCATGCTCATTGGTATGGTGAGAAGATGATGATAGGGACCTCCGCATCGATATAGACCTGGAAAAGAGGCAAATAATGATAAGTGTCTGTGATTAAGACATGCTAATATAAAATGAAATGCTAAACTTAAAAACTGAAATAAAATAAAAAGGATATAAGGCTTGGGTTGGCTCCCAAGAAGCGCTTTGGTTAAAGTCGTTTGCCAGACTAAGCAAAGCAACCATCAAATAGCGGCTTCCGCCCATAGTACGTATCATATGATACCACGTATGGGTCTTGGTTATGAATGCCCTCAAGCTTGGCAAGATAGTGGCAGTTAACACTCGTCGCTCCAACAACGTCGTTCATATATTGATAAGCATGGGAGAAAGATTCTATATGACTTCATCTCCCGGAGGACATAGCATGGTGAAGTTGGCATTGATGGGAAGAATGGATCCACATATGACATATTTGATATCACCATCGATGAGTGCTCAACACTATTTTCGTAAACTTGCTCCTTCTCCAACATCACGCTCGGCTCATCTTTCCATGGGAATTCCTCAGATATCTTTTCAACAGTAGGCTCAACCACTTGAAGATGCTCATATTCCCTTGAATCTTCCACATGAGTAGGACCACTCTCCCAAACTTGGTTGGTTGAGTGATCATCATCATGTGACCACACATGATATGTCACCCCTCGATTAGTATATCTCATCTCAGCCTCTTTGCAGCTCGCAAAAAATGTCTCTATCTGCTGCTCTATGTGACTTCTTGAGTTGGTGTGATTTTCGATCTTTGGTTCAGATGATGCCACAAATTTGCGCACAATATCCTCCAACTGAGAGACTTTATCAGAACTATACTCATCATCTCCTTGATGCTCGAATGGTTGGTGTGTAATATGAGGGTAGTGTTTCTCTGGTGGGTATTGGTGAGTCCAACCCTGCAGTGAAAGATCCCAATGCCACTTGTAGTCGAAATTTGCCATATCGTTTTACATGTGCACCCTGTCATCATCTCTACAATATGGGACTACCAGTTGCCAAAGCTCCAATAAATACCCATTCTAGTGTGTCCGCATCCAATCCACTGTAGAAAGATTAATGTGATATCCCCGAAATGATTATGTGATTTTAATCATTTATTTATATTATGATGATTTAGTGTTAATTCATGAGGTTGAATTAATATGGTTGAGGAGTTACATTCGGGGTGCATGCGACATATGTTGGGATGTTGGGGTTGTGGCATAATTATTTTGGGGTGTGTATTATTGTTTTGGTAAAAGCATATTTAAATGGGAATTGAAGTATTTTATTGAGAAAATACTATGAAATATCATGTGAGGATATTTTAATACATCGTGCTAAATACCGGGACCAAAACATAACACATCACATAACCCACCACCCAACCACCCCCCTTGACCCATGCCCTGCTGCCAGCTACCAGCTGCTTGCCCATACCCCTTGTCCCATCTCTCACCCAACCCTCCATTTCTGAAATCACTCCAATTCTCTCCCACAATTCGTCCAACAGCTGCTAAGGGAGTTAGAGAGGAGACCTTCCATTTTTATTGCTTGGGAAGCTTCCAAAAATCGGAGCAAAAAGGGGTGAGAAACCATTTCTGGGTTTGAAATTTAGTTGTTGAGTTCATACTTTTGTTGGTGTGAAAAATGGCATGTTAGCTTAGGTTTCTTAAAACCTTCGATTTAAATGCTTACATGGTGTTGTTATGTAACTCTCAGTATTTTTCCTTATATATTTTACATGTTTTATGTTGAGGAAATAAGCATGTAAAGTAGGGTGTTCGGAAATCTGGGTAGGAGTATGCCCTGTTTTTCTGGAAAATATGGACTGAGAGTGATTTTGAGGAGGTGATATTATGCATGTTAGATGGGTTTTAGGGTAAACCTTTGATGTGAAAATATGCATGGTAGTTTTGTGAAGCCTTTGGCATTTTTATTCGAGCAATATTCATGACATATGTGGTAGATTTCATTGCTTGAAAGTGGGTACTCAAAAATCTGGGCAAGAAGACAATGCTCTGTTTTTCGAAAAAGTTGGTTGAGTACTGATGTTATATGGTGCTTTTAATGCATGTGGGTTTGTGGTTGGGATATATATCTTGTATGATTACACTCAGGGTAGTGTATTGTAGCTACTAGCATGTTTGTTTAGGCATGTTATATGTCTTACATGTTAGAACGAAAGGTGTGAAAATCAGTGTTGAGCATTCTGGAAAAATGTCGCGCACAGACCATGTGGCGATCGATCGCCACAGATGGCGCGATCGATCGCCGAGGTCCAGTAGCCAAAATCAAAGGCACGCGATCGATCGCCATGAATGGCGCGATTGATCGCCATGGGACAGTGGAGTTTGGCGATCGATCGCCAAGTAGTAGCGATCGATCGCCAGAGGCAAAGTTTTGAAATATTGATATTTTGTTGGATTTTTGATTTTGGATCATATATTGGCATATAATATTGTGTTGTACACTGGTGTAGAGCCTTCACAGACGGCTACACAACGCAGGGGATAAAGTCCCACCACACACTACATTTTGGAAAGGTACGTAAGCGACGTACGGGCATCTCAACGGTAACATGTACTTATGTTTGTCTGTTTGACATATGATGAATGCAATGTGATGCATTAAGAGTTGATACATGTTATTATGCATTGTTGTTGCATATTATGCATTGTTTTTGCATATTGTGATGTGGAATAAAGAGGAGTATTCCATGAGTCAGGGGTGATCACAGTGAAGGTTTAATGCTTACGCTTGACCGCTAAAAATGTGGAGCGGGAGGGGGGAGGCTCGCTTGCACATGGAGGCGGGGTATACCATACTAAGCGATGATGAGATACCGCTAGTATGAAGAAGCGAGGATGAGATACCGCTTGTTTTGAGAAGCGAAGAAGCATTAAAATAACTGATGATGACTGACTCAAGAAAAAGAGATGATATGTCATGACATTTATTAGTGAAGCCATACATTCATATAGTGTTTGATTATGAATTGTGGTACAGGGACAACCACTGGGCATTGTAAATGCGATGAAAATACAGGAAGTGTTTTGTATTTATGATTATGCATTTACGCCTTACGTATTCATATTGTGTTGTATATGGATAGCTATGTGCTCATGTATTGGGGGTTGTCTTTGTAGGTGCTTTTGCTAAGGAGAACTAGGGTCGGGGCTGATACTTTGAGCTGTAAGGAGTGCTACTACAATAGCAGGACAGAGTTCTTATGCGTAGTCTCTACAAGTAGTAGAGTAGAACTATAGTGTCACTCCTATTGTTTTGAGAAATGTAACTATTATCTGTTTCAAATTTTATGGGTACATTTGAACTGTAAGCTCAAAATGTCAACACGATTAAATACTCTGATATTGAAATGCTTAGTTCTCTTAATCGCACCTATTAGTATCTTGAGATATCGGGGTCTCACAATTAAAGAAGATCGTAGTTTGCAAAGTCGTGGTTGAATCTCTTCCAAGCTGCATAGAATGGTTCATACGGTTGTTGGGCAAAGCTTGTGAAAACTTGTTGATGAATCATCTATAAGTACCTCACAAGAAAAATACCATAAAAAATTAGAACAAAAAAATAAAATTCTAAATTAAAATCAAGACTACTGGGTAACAATATCAGTATAAACAAAATTAAATCAATCCCCGGCAACGATGCCAAAGCTTGATGCATGCAAAATGCACCACAAGTGTACGGTGTCAAGTTTTAGTATAGAATTTGAAAGTACGGATGTCGAACCCACAAGGATTGAAAATTAAGTTATACCAAGTACTGTAATTAGAATAATACTAACTTTATCTAGATGATCAAACAAATGAATTAACTAAATAATCTACTAAAATAAAATAAATTAGCAATATGAATAATTTAAGTGGAGAAAATCAATGTGAAAGGATTCTAGAGGTTCGACTTCACTCAACTATCCACAATGTCGTGTTCTTCTAATTTATTAACCACGAATCCTATATTATTCTGTTACCTCTCTCGAGTGTTAAATAGAAATAATCATTCAACGATCATCTTGATGTGTCCACCTAAGTTAAATTATTAAACAATTTCAATAGCGCTAGATTCGTTCTATGGCTTCGTTGGAGTTATACGTTTCTCAACTATATAAACTTCCAAAGATGTAAATTCCTACGGTCCTATTCAAAACCCTCTCTCGAGAGAGATAGATTCTAAATAAATATGACGATTCAACTAATGTTCAGTTAATTGAAACACATTCAAATCAGGAATCACAAATAAACCAAACGAAAAACCAAAATATATCCATGAATTAATCAACGACACAGTATCCAGTCAAGATACGTCTATCTCTAGAACATAAATTAGTTCATGAATACATTAAATAAACACGTAGACATGTCTTTAATCATCATAAACATAAAGGAAAAGATAATCAAACAAATTGGATGATGGCCCTCCGTCTCCGGTATTTGTCGCCGTATTCCCGGTTGTCAAAATCTTTACCATTCGTTGTAAGCGCACCACCTCAATCGATCTCCTCCTCTTTCACTTAGTTTAGCTCTCGGCCGTCTTTGTCCTTCTGATAATTCTTTACGTGAATTCCTTCACGTTAGAATTCTGCTGCTCACGGTTCTCCTCTCTCTACGTGAAGTCCAAGGACTTACTTCTCGTTTGTTTAAGTATCTGCTCGTCTATCTAGTTACCTCCTTGTTTTTTCGGTGTGTCTCTATCTTGCAATATTTCATCCCCTCTATTGTCTTACGTAAAAATCCTATCTTCCGTAAATCTCTCTTTAAAATCTGAATGTATCCGTAATAAAATAATAATCTTCCCTTCATGAGTCATTCTCGTATCTCCTCCTCTCTTGCTGAATCATATCTTTGACACTTGTACATTATATTATAATAACAATAATATAATATATCCTTCGTTGGTCTTTTAAAATAATGAATATCCACATTACTGATTTGCTCCAATCATCATGGTCAATGAAATCTTGCGTGTGATCCCTTCTTTACTTATATGAAGTTACGTGAATCTCTCTTCCCGCTCTTTCTCGTTCGTTTTGTTTTTGCTGAATGACTTTTTATCATAAACAAATGCATAATAAGTGGCATTGGGGCGCTGCATATAGGTGCCCGGTGCATGATTTTTCCACTTTTGAGTCTCAATTTGAATTGTTGTCAAATTATGCATTTCTCATCATCTTTTAGCAATAAAATGCTTAATTCCTTGGATTCCTACAAAATATCAAAAACGACAACAAAAAAACGTAATTCTGCTCGACTACCAAAATAAAAATATAAGAAAAGAGAATAAAATATAAGGGCAAATATGAACTTATCATAGATCCTCACTTCTTATCTTGCTTCTTTCTCAATCGCCTCTTCAATTTCCATGTTGGCTTGTTCCAAAATCCTAGGATGAAAGTAGTGTATGGTGGATAGAGGTTGATGATGAAGGTGAAAGAGATGGGTGATGGAGGCGACTCCTAGGTCAAAAGTATGGTTTGATAATGTATATTTTTGTGAAAGATATTATATTTAGTGGAGCAGGAATAAGTAGAGTCCTTGTAGGACTCAAACTTCCGCCTACCAATCGGTCGGTGAGAAGGCCACCGATCGATCTGTAATTCCTTGAATTTTTGTAAGGCCTCGCTACCTTAAGTGTGGATTAAGTGCACTAAGAGAGCTAAACATGCATTCATCAGAGTATAAGGGTTCATGTTGATGCTTTGAGCTTAAGGATTACTGTGGCACCCGACTCGGGACATGCTATTTTATCCCTTATCTGATACCACACACTATCATAAATACAGACAAGTACATATGTAGGGATACTTTCATAAAGAACCACACATAATGATTAATTATATTACATTAGCGGAAGCGTTCAAAAAATAGAAAGATGCAATCCAAGATAAACTAGTTATTACAATCTCATGTAAGCTCCTTACGACGATATGATATTTAATTAAAGAGGAAATACTAAGACGATCTTGGTAAGCCTAATTTTCCTCCTGTTCTGACTCCGGTTCTCCTGTATCTGGAACTCATGATAAATAACAAAAAGAAAACAGAGGTTAAGTCTTTAAGGACTTAGTGAGGAATTAACAATGGCTTATTTGGGTACTGATCAAATGATGCAATGTATCAATATGACATGGTATATAATAGAGTGATATTATTGCAAACAAGGAAATTATCAATGAATAAAGACGATTTAGGACATTAGGGTGAATATTATGGGCTAAAGAGGTGGCTCCCACCCGACAGTTAGGTGTAGCACTTTTCCCCGCATATTCAGATAAGATGTGAACATTCATTCGTTCATGAGCCAAGGTGAACCATTCTCCGGACCGTAAAACGGTGCGCGTTGTTCAGATGAACCATATACCCGGACTGTCATCCGTTGTTCATTGGACTCACTTTCTGGGCCGAGGCTGCCTTGTCCAGTGGACTCAATATCCAGACATATGTCTGTTGTCTAGGGCTCCAACAGTCATTCAATCATTCAAGGAGCATAATAGCAATAAATACGGTGACAAGACATATAAACAATATGATCAATGAACTGATGTCATGCACAAGATGATAGCATATATGAAAAATATGGTGATGAATAAACATATAATGTGAGTTCCAGGCCGAATGCCAAAAAATGCTATATCGAAAGAAGTCGGTAGTACACCTCACCTTGATACCTTATGATATTTTCTTGTTTGCTAGGTCCAAGCCAATAGGTAATTCCTATAATTACAATTTAAGCAATATTCATGGGTTAGGGCTAGTATGGGGTATTTAAGCATTTAAACATCATTTTTGGCTCACAACCCATTAAATCTTATTTTGTTCAAAAGCTTTAAAAATTCATAATAAATCAACCGTTTATCGAAAAATCACGAAACTTTCCAGAAGCGCCTAAAATACGTGCAGGAAGCTACGCAAATCGGAAAATCGGAAATCGGACCGGCGCGTGAGGTTAACGCGCCACCGTGTCGGCGCGTGGTGGTGCTCCGGACACCACGCGCGGCCAGGTATTTACCAGTGTGTTCGCCCTGATGAGTTCTAAAACTTTTGTTCCAAAAATATTTTGAAATGACCATCCGATTCTGCCCAGAATCCGATTTTGCTAAAATGGTCTGCATGTACATTTGTTCGCCTGAAAATCGTACGTCCGGCGACGGTTTGGGCAATCGGACGACATGCATGTAAACTAGAACACTTTTTAAACAGTTGTAGCTTAAAACGGAGACCGAAAACAAAATGTAACAGTAATAAATAAGGGCTTGAACATACTACCTCACAATAACTTTATGGACAGATTTTTCAGTAGTTGTTCTTCAAAATTTTGATTTTCTGGGCGACACTGGTTTTGATTTATGACACACCTCCTGCACTAAAGGCTTTCTGGGTGGAAATAGTATTTCCAGAAATTTTCTTTAAATTTTTTGGAAGAAGATTGGGTTTATTCTGGATTTTTTTAAGTTTTGGCTTGCTTTGCACTCAAAACTCACTATCCTCTAAGCAATTTTAGATGTTTGGGGAACGAAAATGGTGCCTAGAAATGAGAATGAGGAGTGTATTTATAGACAAATGCTGCAAGGGGTGGTGTCTTGTGGTTGGCTAAAGTGTGAGTTTAGAGTGTACAAGTAACCATGGTTAAAAGTATCGTCATTGTTATTATTACTACTTTTCTTATTATTATTATAATTTTTTTATTATTAACATCTTTAGAGGTTATTTTAAAGATACAAATATATATTATATAGGATGTTACAATTACAGTGCCAAAATAAAACTTCCAAAAGGAATTAGTTACATTCCCACAAATGAATGTAAAGGCTATAGCTTTACTCTACCCTGTGTAGAAACTATATAAAGGAATTCCTGTCATGCTATACCAGTAGCACTCCTCACACACCTCACTGCATCAACCCTGTCCATAACCCTCAATGCCAAAAGCTCCTACAGGAACCACCCCAAACCATGAGCATATAATAATTCATATTCACAACAATATGATTATAATGTGTAAATGCATAAAGCGTAAATACAAAGAACTTCCTGTAGTCCAATGTATTTAAAACGCATGTACCATAACTCATAATCATAATCAATGGATTATAATACGGTTCCACAAATGTCATGACATATATTCAACCCACCCACACTAATCACCCATCATAGTCTTGTTATAATAGTGTATTTTAATGCACATCGCTTTGTCATGACCGCGACACTAATACCCCTCGCTTTGACATATCAACGGCATCGAATAACCTCGCTTTCATGTGACAACGAAATTTACCATCGCTTCAACATATTAGCGGCAAATATTCTTTCCTTGCTATGATATGACAGCGGCAGGTATTCTCTCATTGCTTCAAATGACAGCGTCAAAGCATTAAAATCATCACTTGAGCATAACAACGAATACCCATAATATGCACCAAGAATCCAATATATATATATGCAACCACAATCCATAATCCAAAATGTACACTACATTTTACCGTTTGGTGCCCGTACGTCTCTCTACGTACCTTTTCCAAAATATGGGAATGTTGCAGGACTTTATCCCCTGCGTTGTGTTGCCACCTGGGAAGGCTCTACACAAGTGCACAACTCAATAGTAGAAGCCAAATCATAAGCCAATACCAAAAAACCAACAAAATATCCAAAAATCCCATATTTCGTGTCTCGCGATCGATCGCCCAAACGCGCCGATCGATCGCGAGACTCCCCTGCCTCAATGCCCAAAAATTGCCACTCGGTGATCAATCGCTGAATACCTGCTGATCGATTGCGGACTTCGCCGATCGATCGCGCAAACTCGCGATCGATCGCGAAAAGTCTCTGCTCGCGTACCATGATGCTCCTGATCGATCGGTAAAACGCACCGATCAAACTCCAACCATCCAACATAACCAAAACTTAAATATACAACACAAAATACATCAATATCAACAAAGTCAAACATCAACACATAAAACACCATATATAAAAATCAATCCCTTTTTCCCCCAAATAATCAAACCCAAAACATGATTAAACATTAAAAGGGAGGGTTCATTACCACTAAAGAAAAACCAAGCTTGGAACTCTTCTCCTCTCCTCCTCCTTGCAAAAATCGATTTTTGGGTTTTGTGGAAGGGTTGACTGATAAAAATGGAGAGTGGTGGGGAAATGAGAGTAAATAAGGGTAGGGTGTAGGATTTTATTAGAAGGTGATTAAAGTGGAATGATGCACATGTATATAGCATGATGTATTAAATACCCCAACTTGATATTTTAAAGAATTTACTCATAAAATGCACCATAACCATAATTAACATGATTTCCCCTCATTATTTAGAACCAATCTAAATTATATCATGCCAAAAACACAATTCCCCACAGTGCACCACATGCACCTTGAAATGTACACCCAGTTCATGCCCACCGCATAACTATACATTTCCCAATCATAATAATCATAACACCATAATTATTAAAGCCATAAAACACAGGATTAATTTCAGAGATATCACAAATTTTCACTCGTTTATCGATCGATGGCTAAGTAGCCACCGTTCTATCTGTAAGTCCTTAAAATTGATGCTCATGTTTTGACATTTACCGATCGATTGGTAAGAAGCCTGTTAGGATCGGGGTAGGGTTTAGAAAGGGGGGGGGGGGGGTGGGTTGAATAAATACTAGATTCAATTTCGATTTTGCTCGGGCTAACTGTAGACTGTTAAGTACTGCAGTAGCTTCTCAATATAAAGCAAGTCAGCAGACACTGATTATAGTGCGGAAGACGTCTGCTGGACTTGTGAGGAATAAAACTGAGTTGTAAGTAAGCAATAAGTAAATGACAAGAATATTGTTTCTGGAAGTTCGAAGCACAACGCTTCTACGTCTCCCCTTCTTCCTTTGCAGGAAGGTTTCACTAGAAGACTTGGTTTACACTTTACAGTATACAAGCTTCTTAGGCTCTCACACAGCTTAGCCTAAACTCCTAGCAATCACAACTTCTTAATTTGATTACAAACGATTCTAAGACACTCTCACAAAATAAACTTTTTAGCTTCGAGTGTTCTTGAGCAGCAGACTTCAGTTGAGGACAATCTGTCACAGATACAGTAGTACTGCTTGTCTTCCCTTGCTGAATCTTTAGAGAATATCAGTGAGATGGTTATTCTTTTTGCGTTGAGGTGTTTCTCTTTGTTTGAATAGATCGTTCAGCTAACCCCTTCATTCTTCAATTTGACGTATTTATAGACTCCTTGATCTTTAACGGCAACTTGTCTATATTTGGAAGAGGTATACTTTCTGTTACCATTCCATATTCTGATTATCTTCTTTCCTATTTTGTTTAGCAACGGCTCTTTTATTATGACGCTAATGGTGGCGAAGATATAGCAGGGTGCTCCGCTCTGTTGTACCTTTGTCAGAATAGGTTGTACTTGTTTTGTCTTGTTGCGTTGAACTCTTGCTGGATGGTTAGTCCTATGCTGGCTTTCTTCGTTCAACTGGTCAATCATTCTTCTGTAACCAGTAGATGGTTGGCCAGTTAGTGTCCATCCGGTAGATGTCTATCCAGTTGGTGTCCATACGGTAGATGTCTATACAGTTGATGTCCATCCGGTAGGTGTCTATACAGTTGGTGTCCATCCGGTAGGTGTCTATCCAGTTGGTGTCCATCCGGTAGATGTCTATACAGTTGATGTCCATCCGGTAGGTGTCTATACAGTTGATGTCCATCCGGTAGGTCTGTGTATTCAGTTGATGTCCATCACCTGGTAGGTCTTTGATACCCGGTAGGTGTCTTTGTATCCAGTTGATATCCATCACCCTGTAGGTCTTTGATACCCGGTAGGTGTCTTTGTATCCAGTTGATGTATCACCCGGTAGGTCTTTGATACCAGGTAGCTGTCTTTGTTTCCAGTTGATGTCCATCACCCGGTAGGTCTTTAATACCCTATAGGTGTCTTTGTATCCAGTTGATGTTTGTCACCACCAAAACTTAGAAATGTTTTCCCAACAATTTCCCCCTTTTTGGTGATGACAAAACTTAGTACTGGAGACTCTTGCTAGATCATATGAACAGCAACTCCTGTTAAGACTTAGAGACACACAAAGACTTTGCAATTTGTTAGAATACATAAGCAGATTACGAGTAGTAATCAAACTGAGCCAAAAAGAAATATCATTTTTATATAAAATGGATTCTGGTTACAACTTACATGATATATCTTACAAATTACATAGACCATTACATGGAACATCTTACAAGACATTTAGCATAACTATTTTTACAATCTATCCAAATAGAGAAACATAGCCAGTATGGAATGATCCGAGCTGGTTAGTTTCAGGGTTATATACAAAGGGAGGGGGAGAGAAAGTGCATACAGAAAATCTTAGAACAGAGAAAGGCCTAGAAAGAGTCCATTATCTTCAAAGCAGTCCTCTGTTCATTTGGTAAGATCTTTGTCTTCAATAATGAGAATACTCTATCTCTGTCTTCCCCCTTTTTGTCATCAGCACCCAGGCATCTGTTGTTCCAAAATCCAGGCTGGTGGAGAGCACCAGGGCTGGTCCAGAAAGCACAAACTAGCAGACGTGGGTTAGATAAGTAATCAACCCATGTAGGATTGATTTAGATAAGTAATAAACCCATGGATAGATATTGGTATCGAAACAGGTGCAAGATAAGTAAAACGATAAGAGATGCATGATTGATGATTTTGAGTTAGGGAACTAGCATGCTATTTATAGCGAAAAATGAGCAAGTTGAAGTGTGAAGTGTCATATCATAAAAATCAGATAAAGTTGATGAAATGACAATACTTTGAATATATAAAAAACAGATAATGATAAACACAAAAGGACAATAAAGTTTACTGTTTGCCCCCAAGCCAGTGCGAGGAGTAGTCACGGGTGGATGGAGGAGTGCCAGTCTGAGGGTGTCAGGAGCTGTGGGACCTTTGCTGAGATGGACGCCTTGACCTACTGGATGCTCCAGCTGCAGTGGATGAGCGACGAGCTGGGCTCTGGTCTCATTGGGTCAGAGGAGCAGGGCGGCTGGACTCAGGCAGTCTTCTAATGATTTGAGGAGCAGTAGGCGAGCTGTTGCTCAAATCTTGAATTTGAGAAGCAAAAGCCGCCTGCATGGTTGCCAGTTGATCTGATAAGGCTTTCTTAGCATCCTCTATATTGTCTTCAAGAGTCATTGAGGTGGCGGCATGAAGAGATTCATTTTGTTGATTGATTTGAAGGCGGGCCTGCCCTATCCGAGAAAGTGAGTCCGCAAATGCATCCAAAACAAAAGTCTGAAGCCTGGTGACAGTAGTCGTTAGGCTGTTTAAGTCCCTATAGACGTGCTGAAATTGAGAATCAGTGTGCTGCTGATGGCTCCCTAGAATAAGAGTCGAAGTGCACTCTTCCTGTTTGAGCTTATTGACATCACTGGCTAGTGCAGAAATCACGTTGGACAGATTCACTAGCTGATCAGCAATGTTGGGTGGCCCTTCCAGAGGAATAGAGGTTGAGAAATCAAAGAAATCCTCAGGAGGGTCTTGAGCCATCGACTGATCCAGAGCATCTGTTTGAGGCTCAGCAGCAGTAGTGAGGACTCCGGGATGACCCTTAATAACAGCAGTGGTCAGTAAAGCAGCGGCTTCAACAATTGGTGCAGCAGGTGCGTCTGTGGCAATAACAGCCATGCTATCAGTAGCTTGGTCCATCGCAGTTGCAGACAACTGGGTGTGGGAGGAGATGACTCAGCGGATTCGGATATTGTTTGTTCAGAATCACTTATAACTTGAGTCGATCGTCGCTTCGTCAAACCAACCTCTCTGCCACTCCGCTGCCTGTGTATCTGAAGATACTTAGCAGTGATAAGTCTGCCTGGATGAAGGTCGGAGGAGGCCCCTGCTTGAATGTTTTTGCTATCAAAGATGCTACTGAGAGGTAGGTGATGTGACTAGAAATAGACACGTCTTTAGAGCTCAATTGTCTACGATTTGGTAGGTTTTGATGGATAATTTGATACGTCTGCTACCTAATCGTATATTTGTGTAATTGTAGGTACAATCGAAGAAAACGAGCTAAAAATGATGTGTAAAGACCAAGAAAAGACATGAACATGACAAGGACTCAAAATTGATCAAGAAAAGGGCAAAAATGTAATTTTGGAGGAGGCGATCGATCGCATGGAAGAGGCAATCGATCGCCTATGGACAGAAACTTTTGCAACAAAATTAACGAAGCAGCGATCGATCGCCACATTCTAGGCGATCGATCGCCTGAAGCTACTAGAGGGAAGCGATCGATCGCTATAAAGAGGCGATCGATAGCCTCAAGTTTTTTGCTGAAAAAAATTAAACGAAGCGATCGATCGCCATAAAAGGGGCAATCGATCGCCGAAGAGTCCGAAATTTTGAAAATAAGTCTTTTGCCATGTTTAAAAGATTGTAACCTAGTTTTAAGCCCCCAAGACCTTGGAACTCGATTTTTTTATCACTTCTCAGACAGATTTTCGATACTTTAGAATAGGTTAGGTTTTTAGAAGATCTTTCTTTCAAGTTTTATCAAGAACAACGCGAAGAACGAAACCGGAATCGACAAGCCAGAATCGTGATTCGTCTTAGTAATTTCTTTCCCTTTGTTTATCTAATGTTTTTGAATCATATGTTATTATTCTTAGATTCAATGATGTTAGGCTAAACTCATAGATTCTTGGTTTAAGGGATACTTGCTTTTGGAGTTGAATCTCTTGTGAGAATTTTGGTTTGTTTGTTGAATTTAATTTCGATTTCAATTCTGTTTCTTGGTATCGATTTCAATGATTATTGTGTTTGTTTATTAGATTGATCACCTAATATTCATATGCATAATCGATAGCTAATTAAGAAGCAACTAAGATTAATAATTACCGGCTGAAGGTGTTATTGAATTCTTAGGAGAAACGATTGGGTAATCAATCATTAACGGCTGTGATTTCTAGTGATTAGATTTATCGAACTCACTAGTTTTGAAATCTATCATTGATTTAATCATTAACGGCTGTAGTTTTGATTAGAGATTTGATAAGGGTCGGATTGAATGCTGTTTTCTCTTTGACTACGATTAAGGGGGGTAGGAATTCAATTTCCAATCGATGAATAATTGAAAGAATTCGAATGTTAGTGATTTGATGATCAAGAGAGAATTTTCCAAAAGTAAAGTTGACCGGAAACCAAGAATCGTTTCACTCTCATAAGTTTTAACCGTTTTATTTAATCTTGTTAATTAGTTTAATTCTTAAAATTTGCTTAGTAGTAATCACTCAACTCAAAAACCCCTTTTTACTATTCGTTTTTAAATTGACACGAAAAAATACTACCTTCCCTGTGGGATCGATCACTATTCTCGCTACTACATACTTTTGCTATTAACTTGAGAAGGGTTAATTTGGGCGTACGCGATAAACGCTACCAAATTTTGGCGCCGCTGCCGGGGACGTCATTGGTATTATTTTGTGTCGATTTTTTTTATTATTTGTTATCCCGCATTACTACTTTGGTTGGTTGATGAGAACAGGTGGATCGTTTAATCACGAAGATAACTTTCACTACGATCCTGAGATCGAGAGGACACTACATCAAAGAAGAAAAGAAGCAAGGCTGCTTGAAGAAGAAGAAGAGCGGACCATGATGGCTGCAAATCAAAGCCTGAGGCAGTTGGCGAATCCTAACTTGGATCAACAACCTCTCTGCATCACTTTCCCTGCCTTCGCAAATAACGTAAATTTCGAACTCAAATCTGGTTTAATTCACTTATTGCCATCCTTTCATGGACTTGCAGGCGAGGATCCCCATAAGCACCTGATGGAGTTTCATGTGGTTTGCACCACCATGAAACCGACCGGAATTACTGAAGATCAGATCAAGTTAAGGGCTTTCCCTTTTTCTCTAAAGGACGCTGCAAAGTACTGGCTATTCTACTTACCGTCAGGCTCATTCACAACATGGACTGACCTCCAAAGAACGTTTCTGGAGAAGTACTTTCTAGCATCAAGAGCGGCCAACATACGAAAGGAGATCTACTCCATCAGGCAGTACTCGGGAGAAACATTGCATGAATACTGGGAACGCTTCAAGAAGTTGTGTGCAAGCTGCCCACAACACCAGATAAGTGCACATTTACTCATTCAGTACTTTTATGAAGGTTTATTATCCAATGACAGGAACTTGGTTGACGCTGCGAGTGGAGGAGCCTTTGTCGATAAAACACCAGTGGATGCGAAAAGCTTGATAGCTAACACGACGGCCAACTCACAGCAGTTTGGCAACTTTCGAGCGGAACCAGCTCAAAGGAAACAAGGAGAGGCAAATGTGTCCAACTTAGAACAACAGCTCATCAGCCTCACTTCCCTTGTGCGTCAAATGGCCGGAGGAAATGGACAGACAGTGAAACCATGTGGCATATGTTTGGAGATGAGTCATACCACTGATGCAAGCACGGCACTTCAAGAGACATCAGCCGAGCAAGTACATGCAGCAGGGGGATTTCCGGGACAACCCCAACGAAGACATGACCCTTATTCCACAACATACAATCCAGGATGGAGAGACCACCCTAACTTGAGCTATGGACCACAATCGATAAATCATGTTCCTCCTCAAGCGCCATAACATCCTCCGCCATACAGGCCACCTTTTCAGAGGGCACAGCAATCCAATTTTCCTTCTACTACTGACAGGTTAGAGGTTATCATTCAAAATCTTGCTCACAATGTTACTAAATTTCAACAGGAAACAAGATCAAGTATTCAAACCTTGAACACGCAAGTGGGTCAACTAGGCACTGCTCTTAATCGAGTTGAAGCAAACGGATCAACCACTCTACCATCCGAAACAGTGGTGAATCCGAGAGAAAATGCAAGTGCAGCCACACTTAGGAGTGGGAAGGAATTGGAGACACCAGAGAAGACGGAGAAAGAACCGCCCAAGAGTGAGGAAGAAAAGGAAGCGGAAGTTGGAGAAAAGTCCGGGATAGAACACGAGGCACGAAAAGGTAAACCCCATTCTTTCTCTGAATATAAAGTGCCACCCCCTTTTCCCCAAGCTTTAAAAGACAACAGGAAAGACGCTGGACTCAAAGGTTTGTATGAGACCTTCCGAAGATGTGAGATAAACATCCCATTGCTGGACGCCATCCAATAAGTAGCTCGCTATGCGAAGTTTTTAAAGGAATTATGCACTGCCAAGAGGATTCATAGATTGAAGGGACCCCAAAAGGTTGAACTGGGTGAAAACGTATCAGCGGTGATACAAAGAAAAATCCCAACCAAGTGTAAAGATCCAGGTATGTTCTCTATCCCGTGCACTATTGGAAACACTCGCCTTGAAAATGCCATGTTAGATTTAGGAGCATCAATTAATGTCATGCCATATTCTATTTATGCTTCTTTAAAACTTGGTCCTTTGAACCCTACGGGAGTGGTGATTCAATTAGCGGATAGATCTAGTGCATACCCTAGGGGCTTAATTGAAGATGTGTTAGTGCAAGTGAATGAACTGGTTTTCCCAGCTGATTTTTATATCCTTGACATGGAGAATGGTGATAAAAGTAGCCCCATCTTGTTAGGCAGACCATTTCTCAAAACTTCCAAGACTAAGATAGATGTGCATAGTGGTACCCTCACTATGGAATTTGATGGTGAGATTGTTACATTTAACATCTATGATGCCATGAAATATCCATGCAATAATGATGATACTGTATACACTATTGATGTTATTGATTACCTGTCACAGGAAGTTTTTGAGAATGTAGGCAAAGAAGAATTGGAAAGCACTCTCATCATTGACATGTAGAAGGAAGAAGAGGACGTGCCTCTCATGGACGAAGTGAAGCACACCATCGATGCGCTGGATGATACACCTGAGCTATTTCAGTCAGGTAACGTTTCTTTTATATCATGCCTATTTTTAATGCTAGACCTCTCCCATCTGTTTTGCAGGCACCCACCATCGAGCTGCAGCCACTGCCTACCCACCTTAAATACGTATTCCTTGGTGAAGGTAATATATTACCAGTGATCATCTCCAGCAAGTTGGGGGATGATCAAGAGAAGGACCTGATTCATGTGCTCAAGGAGCACAAGACTGCTATAGGCTGGACAATCGGAGACATAAAGGGAATCAGTCCCTCCACGTGTATGCACCAAATTCTAATGGAGGAAGGAGGGAGCCCTACACGTCAGCCCCAAAGGAAGCTAAACCCACCCATGATGGATGTGGTGAAGGAGGAGATTCTGAAACTTTTATCGGTTGGAGTGATATATCCTATATCCGATAGTCAATGGGTTAGTCCAGTTCAAGTGGTTCCAAAGAAGAACGGTATCACTGGGATAAATAATAAAGACAATGAACTTGTGCCCACACGCATTCAAAATTGATGGCGAGTGTGCATTGACTACCGGAAGCTTAACACTGTGACTAGAAAGGACCACTTTCCTCTACCTTTTATTGATCAGATGCTTGAGAGGTTAGCATGCCATTCCTATTATTGTTTTCTTGACGGTTACACGGGCTATTTTCAGATTGCAATCGCTCCGGAGGACCAATATAAGACCACTTTCACATGTCCTTTCGGCACATTCGCATACCGTCGCATGCCCTTTGGACTCTGCAATGCCTCAGCCACTTTTCAACGGTGTATGGTCAGTATATTTTCTGAGTTTATTGAACATAGTTTAGAAGTATTCATGGATGACTTTACTGTTTATGGTAACTCATTAAAGGATTGCCTATCTAGCCTTACACTGGTATTGAAAAAGTGCATTGATACTAACCTTGTTTTAAATTCTGAAAAGTGTCATTTTATGGTCGAACAAGGTATAGTGCTGGGTCATGTTGTTTCTGCTAATGGTATAGAGGTAGATAAGGCAAAAATTGATGTTATGCAATCTTTACCCTACCCTACTTGTGTCCGGGATGTGCGCTCTTTTCTTGGTCATGCAGGTTTTTACAGGAGGTACATCAAAGACTTCGCCAAGATAACTACACCTTTGTGTAAGCTACTACAAAAGGATGTCCCTTTTGAGATGGATGCCGAAAGCAAGAGAGCTTTTGATACACTGAAAGGGTCATTGACCTCTACCCCCATCATCCAACCACCCGACTGGAGTAAGCCCTTCGAGATCATGTGCGATGCAAGTGACTATGTGGTTGGTGCTGTCTTGGGACAAAAAGAGGGCAATGCTTCACATGCCATCTACTACGCATCAAAAACCTTGAATGATGCTCAACGAAATTATTCTACTACTGAGAAAGAGCTTTTAGCAGTTGTTTTTGCTCTTGAAAAATTTAGAACTTATTTACTTGGTACTAAAGTTATTGTTTATTCTGATCATGCAGCTCTTCGCTATTTGATGACGAAGAAGGAGGCTAAACCAAGACTTATAAGATGGATTTTGCTCTTTGAGTGAATTCGACATACAAATCAAGGATAAGAAGGGCAGCGAGAACAAAGTAGCGGATCACTTGAGCCGTCTACCGCATGTGGAGGATGAGCTTTGCTTAAAGGAGGAATTCCCGGATGAGTACCTATTCTCCATAAACGACAATCTTCCATGGTATGCTCATATTGTGAATTTTTTAGCTTCTCATGTGCTACCCCCTGAATTGTCTAGGTCTCAACGAGCTAAGATCAAGAGTGATGCCAAGTATTATGTATGGGATGATCCTTACTTATGGAAGAACTGCGCGGACCAAATCATTCGACGATGCATACCCGAGACTGAGGTAAATGACATTTTAATGTTCTGCCATTCATATGCTTGTGGTGGACATTTTGGAGCCAAGAGGACCTCTAGGAAGATACTAGAGTGTGGGTTCTTTTGGCCCACCCTATTTCGTGATGCATATCTGCAAGAACTGTGCACAATGCCAATTGACCGGTAATCTCTCCCAAAGAAAGGAGATGCCTCAACAACCCACTCCCATTTCTGAAATTTTTGACGTATGGGGCATCGACTTTATAGGACCCTTTCCTATGTCTTATGGTCATATTTATATACTGCTTGCTGTTGATTATGTGTCGAAATGGGTGGAAGCTATAGCCACCCGTACTGACGATTCCAAGGTTGTTGCAGATTTTATCAAACATAACCTTTTCTCTAGGTTTGGAATCCCGAGAGCCATCATCAGTGATAGAGGTACACACTTCTGCAATCGGACAGTGGAAAGCCTATTCAAGAAATACCACGTGACTGACAAATTCTCCACTGCCTATCACCCGCAAACAAATGGCCAAGCGAGGTCTCTAACCGAGAAAACAAGGCCATATTGGAAAAACGGTATACCCGACAAGGAAGGATTGGAGCTTGCGACTAGACGATGCACTGTGGGCTTACAGAACCGCATATAAGACTCCAATAGGTATGTCCCCTTATCGACTGATTTTTGGTAAACCGTGTCATCTCCCTGTAGAGTTGGAACACAAAGCGTACTGGGCAGTGAAGAATTTCAACATGAACTATGATGAGAGTGGCGTGCATAGGAAGCTGCAATTGCAAGAGCTAGAGGAGATACAAAATGAAGCTTACGAGAGTGCTAGATTTTACAAAGAAAAGACGAAGGACTTTCACGACAAGATGATATCAAGGAGAAACTTTGAAGTTGGTCAAAAAGTTTTCCTTTACCATTCACGCCTTCGCCTGTTTCTAGGTAAGCTTCGTTCTAGGTGGCATGGGCCTTATTTAGTTATTAATGTGTATCCCCATGGTGCAGTAGAACTTCAGAGTTTGGACACCACTAAGACATTCAAGGTGAATGGTCACCGATTGAAGCACTACTATGAAGGTGTCCAAAATGAAGAAGGAGGGCAAGTAGACATCAAGGTGGCTCTAGAGGATCCACCTCACTTCGACTAAGCACGAGCACTAGCGTTGGGCCACCGACGTTAAACAGAGGCGCTGCTTGGGAGGCAACCCAAGGGGAGTTAGTTTCCTTTCTCCCTTTTATTTTTTTTGCTTTAGTAGTTAGACTTTTCTCTTTTCTTGTATTTTTGCCTTACATTGGGGACAATGTAAGATTTAAGTATGGGGGAGGGATGTGGTGTGTTATTGCTTTTCTATTACAAAAATACAAAAAAAAAATCGAAAATTTGAAAATTTTGAGCTCATTGTTAGTAATGAACACGTGTTTAGAATCACTAGCCCATGATGAAACCTAATTGATATCATGCATGCTTTTGAACATAGGTGAATTGTTAACCTTGGAACACTTTGAACTCTAATACAAAGTTTACTTTAACTTAGTAGTGAATATTTTGAGCACATTATTGTCATGGCTTGTAAAGTGTGCATAGCTTAGTGAAGATTGTGTAAATTTTGTGATAGTCTTAAGAAGTCTCTAATACATGCTAGAACTTAACTACATGCTCTTTGAGGCATATGTCTAGACTACTTGCGAACATGAAAGTGATATAGGCAATCTTTGATGCGTTTGAGCCTTTCAAGCCTACCATGTAAACAAAATCAGTCTCTAGTACCCTTTTTGAGCTTTAATGTAAAAGAATGGTAGTATGCTAAGCATACTAAAGACCCACATTCAACATTCTTTGACTAGCTTATCATCCTTCCCTAATGAGCCTAAATATGAATTTTCCATACCTTTTAAGGGAGTATGATGTATTTCATTCAAATGCACTTGGAAATTCATTGAATTATATTTGTGAACTTTATGGTCAAAAGAATGAAATACATGAAAGAAAAGGAATGCCTTGAGAAATTTGATAAAAATATGACTCCAAGGGGAGCCAAGGCACAAAAGAAGAAAAATGTTGAAATAAACCTTGAAAAATGAACAAGGTTTGAAAATTTCATGCAAGAAGAGAAGTTTTAGTGTGCATTTCATCATACTCTCTTGTTTGATATATCTTTATCATTTCTTTCATAAGCCAATACCTAGGCCAATCTACAAGCTAATAAAGACGACCTACTTGATTTATGTTTGCAAAGTAGCTAAGATAGTGGAGAAGAGTGTGCAAGTGAGCTTATACTTGTGTTAGTGTATGACTTGAACTATTATGGCTTTGCATATTTTGGATCTATAATTTGTACACAACACTTGTTTATGACCATACACACACGTTCACTACTTTGTTGAGTATGAAAGTATAGGGATTGAACTTGTTCCACGGTTAATTTTTCACCGTCTTTCATTACTGTGCATGTTAAAATTGTTGAGGCATTAAAGTGTGACAAGTTGCTTTGTTATGAATCTATGAGCTAACCAAAAATATTGTAGTTTTATTTGTTTACTCGAGGTCGAGTAAAGAGTAAGTATGGGGGAGTTTGATGTGACTAGAAATAGACACGTCTTTAGCTCTTAATTGTCTACGATTTGGTAGGTTTTGATGGATAATTTGATACGTATGCTACATAATCGTATATTTGTGTAATTGTAGGTACAATCGAAGAAAACGAGCTAAAAATGATGTGTAAAGACCAAGAAAAGACATGAACATGACAAGGACTCCAAATTGATCAAGAAAATGGCAAAAACGTAATTTTGGAGGAGGCGATCGATCGCATGGAAGAGGCAATCGATCGCCTATGGACAGAAACTTTTGCAACAAAATTAACGAAGCAGCGATCGATCGCCACATTCTAGGCGATCGATCGCCTGAAGCTACTGGAGGGAAGCGATCGATCGCTATAAAGAGGCGATCGATCGCCTCAAGCTTTTTGCTGAAAAAAATTAAACGAAGCGATCGATCGCCATAAAAGGGGCGATCGATCGCCGAAGTGTCCGAAATTTTGGAAATAAGTCTTTTACCATGTTTAAAAGATTGTAACCTAGTTTTAAGCCCCCAAGACCTTGGAACTCGATTTTTATCACCTCTCAGACAGATATTCGAGACTTTAGAATAGGTTAGGTTTTTAGAAGATTTTTCTTTCATGTTTTATCAAGAACAACGCGAAGAACGGAACCGGAATCGACAAGCCGGAATCGTGATTCGTCTTAGTAATTTATTTCCCTTCGTTTATCTAATGTTTTTGAATCATATGTGATTATTTTTAGATTCAATGATGTTAGGCTAAACTCTTAGATTCTTGGTTTAAGGGATACTTGCTTTTGGAGTTGAATCTCTTGTGAGAATTTTGGTTTGTTTGTTGAATTTAATTTCGATTTCAATTCTGTTTCTTGGTATCGATTTCAATGATTATTGTGTTTGTTTATTAGATTGATCACCTAGTATTCATATGCATAATCGATAGCTAATTAAGAAGCAACTAAGATTAATAATTACCGGCTGAAGGTGTTATTGAATTCTTAGGAGAAACGATTGGGTAATCAATCATTAACGGCTCTAGTTTCTATTGATTAGATTTATCGAACTCACTAGTTTTGAAATCTATCATTGATTTAATCATTAACGGTTGTAGTTTTGATTAGAGATTTGATAATGGTCGGATTGAATGGTGTTTTCTCTTTGACTACGATTAAGGGGGTAGGAATTCAATTTCCAATCGATGAATAATTGAAAGAATTCGAATGTTAGTGATTTGATGATCAAGAGAGAATTTTCCAAAAGTAAAGTTGACCGGAAACCAAGAATCGTTTCAATCTCATAAGTTTTAACCGTTTTAGTTAATCTTGTTAATTAGTTTAATTCTTAAAATTTGCTTAGTAGTAATCACTCAACTCAAAAACCCCTTTTTACTATTCATTTTTAAATTGACACGAAAAAATACTACATTCCCTGTGGGTTCGATCCCTACTCTCGCTACTACATACTTTTGCTATTAACTTGAGAAGGGTTAATTTGGGCGTATGCGATAAATGCTACCAGTAGGGCAAAACCAGATTGTCCCTTTCCTGAAGTGATGAGTCCAGAGAGGACCTGAAACAAAACAACTGACCAGTTGACTTCGAGTCCTTTGAAGATGGCGCCCATGACGTCAAACTTCTCAGGGGTGATAATGTCAAAAGAGCCAGCTTTGCACAGCAGCCCCTTAGAAATAACATCGACCAGTTGCCGGAAGTGGCTCTTCATCAGCACCTTCTTGAATGGAGTACGTCGGAGACGATCATTTGAGTTGGAGTAAATGATCCGTATTTCTTCCCTGACATGCACTGGAACTGTTGAGATATCTGTGAGTCCAATGGATGGAAGACAAAGGTGAGTGCTGAATTCATGTTGAGTGATGGTAATTAGTTGTCCAGAAACAGAGGCCACCACGGAATCATCTTCAACTTTAGCGGTGGCAAAGAATTCATGTAGAGCGGCTTTGTAGAAAGTTGGAGCCTGACTGAGAATGACTAGAAGTCCCGATGTATCCAATTTGTGAAAGACATCCTTTGTTTCTGCATCAGAGGATGTGGAGATGGAATGGAAATCCACATGAACAGCATTTGTGATAAAACTTGGCTGTGAGTTCTTCGACATTTTTGATGAAGATGCAGAAAAGCAGCAAAAGTCCTGTAGAATAAAATTTCTGGGAGGGAAGTTAACGCAGTGAATTTTTGGAAGAGATAAGAGTTAGAAAATAAAATAAAATAAATGGCGATTAAAGGAAAAAAGTAGATGTAACGTCGTACTGTAGATGAGCGGACACATGGGTACGTGGCGATCATCTAACGATTGAAAAGATTTTAACAAGTAAATAAAAGGACAGGATTTGGGCGGGAGTGAAATAATTTATTTTTACATAAAAGTAAATTTGAATTCCGACGTTCCATTAGGTTAATGGTTACCGAAGGTTATTTTTGTCAAAGCATATTTGGTAAAGTCTGCTGGTATGTAGGGTCCGACTTGTCAGATAGCATCTACGGGTATGTAGAGTCCTACTGGTACGGAAGCACCTACTGCAGCAGGCTGTTGTTTTACCAGCTGAGCTTAAACAACCATGATAAAATTCTAACTGAAGTTCCCCCTAAATCCATGCAATTTTTACTGAGTAATTCCCCCTAAATCCATTACTCCAATAATAACAATCATGGATTAATTTCAATTAAACCAAGAATATTTCGAAAGTAGAAAAACTTAGCGTCCGGTAGAGGCTTTGTGAATATGTTTGCTGCTTGTTGTTCAGTAGATATGTATTCTAGCCGAATTTCTTTCTTCATTACGTGATCTCTGATGAAGTGATGACGGATGTCAATATGTTTGGTGCGCGTATGAAGAACCGGATTGTACGTAATTGCTATGGCAGACGTATTATCACAAAATATGGGTGCCTCAGTGGATTCAATTCCGTAGTCTCTCAGTTGTTGTTGAATCCAGAGCATTTGAGCACAGCAGCTTCCAGCAGCAAGGTATTCTGCCTCTGCAGTAGACGTTGCTATGGATGTCTGCTTCTAGAAACCCCATGAAATTAGTCTTTCTCCAAGAAATTGACAGTATCCACTGGTACTTTTCCTGTCAATCTTTCATCCAGCATAGTCTGCATATGAGTATCCGATCAGATTAAAAGTTGAATCTCTTGGATACCATAGACCGACATTCTCAATGCCGTTCAGATATTTGAGGATCCTTTTGACAGCTGTGTAGTGTGACTGCTTGGGATTTGCTTGAAACCGAGCACACATACAAATTGCAAACATAATGTCTGGTCGGCTGGTTGTGAAGTACAATAGTGATCCGATAATTCCTCGATACATTGTCTCTTCGACTGGTATTCCTGAGTTATCCAAGTCTAATTTTGCAGATGAGCTCATTGGAGTAGCCGCTGCTGAACTTGTACTCATCCCATATTTCTTCAGCAGTTCTTTAGTATATTTAGACTGAGTTATCAGAATTCCTTCATTTGATTGCTTGACTTGCAATCCTAAGAAAAATGATAATTCTCCCATCATGCTCATCTCAAATTGATCCTGCATAATTTTGGAAAATCTTTCGCACAGTTTTGAGTTAGTACTGCCAAAAATAATATCATCAACATAAATTTGAACAAGCAGAGTATGATCACCCTTGGTAAACTTGAAAAGGGTCTTGTCCACCGTGCCAATGGTAAAGTTATGCTCAGTCAAATATTTTGATAGAGTTTCATACCATGCACGGGGAGCTTGCTTCAAACCATACAAGGCTTTATTGAGACGAAAAACATAGGAAGACTGCTGATGGCTTTCAAATCCAGGAGGTTATTCAACGTAAACTTCTTCCTGGAGTTTGCCGTTAAGAAACACACTCTTAACATCCATCTGATAGACTTTAAAGTCTTTAAAAGCAGCAAATGCAAGAAGCGAATGGCTTCTAATCGAGCTACAGGGGCAAATGTTTCATCAAAATCAATGCCTTCTTCCTGTCTGTAGCCCTGTGCGACTAATCTTGCTTTATTTCTGATGACTGTTCCATTTTCATCTAATTTATTCCTAAATACCCATTTGGTACCTATTATAGTGTGATGCTGTGGTCGTGGTACTAAATACCATACTTTGTTTCGCTCAAACTGATTTAGTTCTTCCTGCATCGCTTCTACCCAGCTTAGGTCTAACATAGCATCATCAATCTTCTTAGGTTCTAAGTGAGATATGAATGCAGCATGAAGAAATTCATTAATCATCTGTCCTCTGGTGCGTAGAGGAGCTACAGGGTTACCTATGACCTGCTCGGGAAGATGATCCTTCATCCACCGGAGCAGAGGTCCAAGAGGATTGAGCTCTTCATTTGACTTAATATGAGTGGGTAGCTCAGAAGATCTGATAGACACATCTTTTTCATTTCTTCCTTCTACTGCAGCAGGAGTATGATCAACAGTGTTATTGTCAGCTGGATGCAGTCCTTGATGACCAGCAGACTCTTCTGCTTGAGCTTCAGGAACTTCTGGTTCTAAAGAGCAGTCAGTCCTGCTTCTGTAATTTATCTCATCATCAACATTTTCATCAATATAAGTGCTTTCCAGTCGATTGCTCAAATTGTTGATTTGCAGATTAGATACAGTACAGTCATTAGGTTCATCAAATTTTACATGTACAGATTCTTCTAGAGTAAGAGTTCTATTATTAAATACTCTGAAGGCTTTACAAATTGTAGAATATCCAATAAATATTCCAGCATCGGATTTGGCATCAAAAGCGGTGAGATGAGTCTTTCCATTGTTATGAATAAAACATTTGAAACCAAACACATGGAAATAAGAAATATTTGGCTTACTGCCATTCCAGATCTCATAAGGGGTTTTATTTGCTCGCTTATTAATCATGGATCTGTTCTGCGTATAACATGCTGTGTTGACAGCTTCTGCCCAAAATCTCTGTGATATTTCTGATTCTGCAAGCATAGTTAACGCAACTTCTTTCGAAGTGCGGTTCCTACGCTCAGCAACTCCGTTTTGTTGAGGGGTTCTTGCAGCAGAGTATTCGTGTTTAATACCAAGGTCATCTAGATATGATTCGAGTGACTGATTGGTAAACTCAGTACCTTTATCACTACGAATTCTATCTATCCCACACGATTTCTCATTTTGGAGTCTTTTCAGTAGTTTGATCAGCTTTGGTGTAGCCTGATCTTTGCCACTTAGAAACAGGATACACATAAAACGAGTGTAATCGTCTATTAACACTAGGGTATACTTCATTCCCCCTAGACTTGTTACTGGTATTGGACCAAATAGATCCATATGCAGCAACTCTAGGCACCAAGAAGATTTACTCCCTTTGTTCTTAAAGGAGGCTCTGATTTGCTTACGAAGCTGGCATGCTGCACAGGTCTTGTCTTTTGAGAACTCAATATTAGGCAGTCCAGTGACTAGATCAAGTTTACGCAGACTGGCAATAGTTTTAAAGTTTAAGTGACCCAATCATTTGTGCCAAAGCCAATTTTTGGAAGTATTCAGGGCAGCAAAGCAAGTAGGGGAGGTAGGCTGATTAAGATTCCAATCAATTTTATAAGTGTTATCATGCCTTCTTCCTATAAGTAATACACCGCCATCAGTAGATTTGATTGTGCATGAGTGCTGGTTGAATCTACAGAGTGACCATTGTCACAGAGTTGACTGATGCTAATCAGCTATAACATAAATTTTCAACCAACAGAATATCTTTAATAACAATGTTACCTTAGATAATCTTACCCTTACCCACGGTTCTACCTTTCACGTTGTCTACAAAGGTTATTCTAGGTCCAGTGGAGTCCACCAATTCAGATAATAAGCAAGCATTCCCTGTCATATGTCTAGAACATCCGCTGTCCAGAAACCACTCTGAACTCCGAACTTGATGAATTCTAGTTTTCTGCAATTAAAGCGATAGTATGATTGGTAACCAATCCTACTTGGGTCCAGACAGGATTAGTCCTTTCGGGACCCACACTTGTATAACCCTGAGCTGTTTGGGTCTGTGTGTGTCCTGAAATGTGTGTGCATTATATGATAAGGATGTTCTTGGGTTATATGTGCTATACTGAGTGTATGCACGTTGTTTAGGTTTTTGGTTTCTATTTGGAAGCATATATCTCTTTTGGACAGGCATAAAATTATGATACCAGTTAGGTTTTACCTCGCGAGTGGCCTGACCAGTGGGTTTATGTTTATTTCTAAACTTTTGCCCCTGTCTAGCTTTCTCTTTTGGCTCCACATAACCGATACCTTTGTCTGATGTCCGTTCCTTGAAGAGTATTGGCTCAACAGATTCCTTAACCAACTCACTTGGTTCATATACTGTGCTTCATTTAACAAAATCCATAGTTTGAATCTTGTTTCTTTCTAGACACACTTGAGATTTGATGCCGGATTGTGAGACCCCGTTATCCATAAATCAGAGTATTAGGCCGTGTTGATAATCCCGATCTTAAGAGATTACCAAATGTTCAAAAAGGGATTATACTTGTTCCTAACAAAAGGTTACTAAACTATAGCTTTACTCTATACTTTGTAGAAGCTATACAAAAGGAATTTCTCTATTCCGCTATCCTTGTAGCACTCTCTACAGCTCAAAGTATCAACCCCGACCCTGGTTCTCCGTAGTAAAAGCACCTACAAAGACAACCCCCAACACATGAGCACATCATAGTTCATATTCAACATAATATGAATGTAAAGCATAAATGCATAAATCATGGGCATAGGATACTTCTTGAATTCCAATGCATTTAAAATGCCCATTTTGGTTGTCCCTGTACCATAACTCATAATCAAATCAATATATGATATTAAGGTTTCTTTAAATAAATGTTATGACATAACTTCACTTCTTAAATCTTTACTTCAATCCTTAGTCAGTTTATCATCAGTGTATTTTAATTCCCCTCGCTTCATAACTTTAGAACAAGCGGACCTCACCCCCTCGCTTCTTCATACAAGCGGTATTAAAATCATCACTGTGATAACCGTGACTCGTGGAATACACACCAAATGCTCCACAACATACATATGCAACAACAATGCATAACAACATGTATCGTACTCATAATGCACAAACTTGCATTTATCGTATGTCAAATCGACAAACATATAATACACGTTACCGTTGGGTGCCCGTACGTCGCTTACGTACCTTTCCAAAATATGGTATATTGCAGGACTCTATCCCCTGCGTTGTGTGGCTATATGTGAAGGCTCTACACAAGTGTACAACACAATATTAGATGCCAATAATAGCCCAATATCAAAAAATCCCACAAAATAATTAAAAATACATGTTTTGTCTTCTCGCGATCGATCGCCAATATGCCCTGATCGATCGCGAGATGCTACTGCCTCAACATTCAAAATTCTGTCTTCCGCGATCGATCGCTGATATTGTGCCGATCGATCGCGGCTTCGCCGATCGATCGCGCCAAACTCGCGATCGATCGCTGAAGTGTTCTGCCTCGCACCTTGGTGCTCGCGATCGATCGGGAAAATGCGCCGATCGATCGCCAATACCTGCAAATCGCTAACAAAAGACATTTTCGAGCACCAACTTTCAAGCCAACAATTACCACCATAAACGTAAATCATGCTCCAACAAACATGCTTGGGGCTTCATAACAACACCATGCAAGTACTTAAATCGAAGGTTCAACAAAACCTAAGCTAGCATCCATCATATCATCATAACCAAACCCAAACTTAACCAAAATTTACCCAAAGCATGATATGGTTCCTCACCCTCTTTTGCTCCAATTTTTTTGGCAAGGTTCCAAGCAATAAAATGGCAGATCTCCTCCTCCTACTTGCTTAGCAGATACTGGACGAAAATGTGGAGGAGAAAGTTGGGGAAAAGAAGTGATAGAGGTTGAGTGGTGGAAGGTTAAAGTGAGGGTATGGGGCAGCTGTAGCAGCATGGGTTGAGGGGGGGGGGGGGGGGGGGGGGGGGGTGGTTGGGTGATGGGTTATGTGATGTGTTATGTTTTGGTCCCGGTATTTAGCACGATGTATTAAAATATCCTCACATGATATTTTATAGTATTTAATCAATAAAATACTTCAAATTCCAATTAAACATGCTTCACCAAAACGAACAACACCCACCCCAAAATAATCATGCCATAACCCAAACTCCCAACATATATCACATGCACCCTGAAATGCATTAATAGGCCATGACCACCACATGACTAAGCATTTTCCAATATTAATAAATCATCATCAATAAATTAATACCATAATCTTCATAACATAATTAATGTTCAAATGCACATAATCATTTCGGGGATATCACAATACTCCCCTACTTATAAGATTTCGTCCTCAAAATCAGCATGCACTTACCCAAAACAAAACAAAACATAAATCACATACCAGAAAACAGTTCCGGATAGTAGGTATAACTTTGCTTCGTAGTCTGCGATCTGCCCGATCCAGAATCCTGACAGGCCGCTCCACATAGAAAACATCAGACTCTAACTGAACTTCAGAAGGTTGCAACACATGAGAAGGATCTGGCTCGTACTTCCGCAACATAGATACGTGGAATACATCGTGTATACCGGACAGAGAGGGTGGTAAGGCCAGTTGGTATGCCAGAGTACCAACAGGCTGTAAGATCTCGTACGGTCCAACATATCTCAAGGATAACTTCCCCCGCATTCCAAAACGTACTACACCTCTAAAAGGTGAGATCTTCAAGAAGACCCTGTCGCCCAACTGAAATTCTAACGGCTGACGCCGTTGATTAGCATACGCTGCCTGCCTGTCCTAAGCTGCTTTCATTTTCCTTCTGATTACCTTCACCTTTTCTTCCATTTCTTGGACCAACTCTGGTCCTCCGACTGATTTGCGATCCACGTCGTCCCAACATAACGGTGACCTACAACGTCTACCGTAGAGAGCCTCAAAAAGAGCCATCTGTATGCTTGCCTGATAGCTATTGTTATAAGAAAATTCTACCAAGGCTACCGAATCCTGCCAAGAAGCATCGAACTCCAACACACATGCCCTCAACATGTCCTCGAGCATCTGGATAGTACGCTCGGTCTGGCCATCCGTTTGAGGATGGTAGGCTGTGCTCAACCTCAATTCTGTACCCAGAGCTGACTGAAGAGCTTGCCAGAAGTGAGATGTAAACTGCCGATCTCGATCAGACACAATCGAAACAGGGATCCCATGCAGTCTCACTACATCTCTGACATATAACTGAGCCATCCTTAAGTACGTGAAGGTCATACTGTATGGAATGAAGTGAGCCACTTTAGTCAGTCTGTCCACGACTACCCAGTTAGAATCAAAACCTGAAACGGTCCTCGGTAAGTGGGTCACGAAGTCCATGGATACGTGCTCCCACTTCCACTCTGGTATCTCCAAACTTCTAAGCTCATCACCAGGCCTCTGCCTCTCAGCCTTCACTTGCTGACAAATCAGACATCTCTTGACGAATGTGGTGACATCTTGTTTCATTCGTCTCCACCAAAACTGGCCACATAAGTCCTTATACATTTTCTTTCCGCCGGGTGGATACTCATCCTACTGCAATGGGCTCGCTATAATATTCCCTGACGCAACTCAGGCGTATTCGGAACCACCCATCTGTCATCCAATCTCAAGGAACCATCCTCAGTCGTCCTGAACTTCGACGACTGATGTAATGCCCCGAAATTAATTATATGCAATTTGAGCATTAATGATGTTAAAATGATAAATTATGTTGATAATTGATTTATGTGTTGAAATTAATTATCATGTTGAAATGCTTAATCACATGATAGGCGTGACCTCGGGGTTGCATTTCAGGGTGCATGTTATGCATGTTAGAAAATAAGGTGTTAACATGATTTAACTATGTTGATGGTTAATTATGAGGAAAGCATGATTTAGTGGAAGTTTAAGGCATTTTTGTAAATGCTTTTAAAATACCATGTTGGGGTGTTTTTATACATCATGTTAACCTTGGGGTATAATTTTAATATTAACCTTATAACCCCCTTTTCCCTATATACCCACTTACTTTACCAATCACTTTTAAAATCCCCAATTCATTCCTCAACCCTAACCCATCTCCCATTTTCGAAATTCACCAAGGAAGGAAGAAGAAAGCTTCACAAAAACTTTATTTGTGTGATCTTTGTTAGGATTTGGAGCCTACAAGAGGTATGGAACCATTCCTAAAAGTTTTATGATGTTTGGTGTTGAAATGGGTTGATTTTGAAGTAAATTATGTGGGTTTGTTTTGGGTATATGTTGTTTATGGTTGGGGTATGATTTATGGTTATATGAAGATGTTTATTGAAGATTTGTAGTGATTTGGTATGGTTGGTGTTTTAATATTTGAGTTTGTTTGAGATGGGGAAAGAGAAGGATGAATAGTGCCCGAAAATCGGACCTACAGGACTCGGCGATCGATCGGCACCTTCCACCGATCGATCGCGAGCTACAGGGGAGAAGGCAGTAGCCTTCAGCGATCGATCGCGAGTTTGGCGCGATCGATCGGCGATGTCGCGATCGATCGGCGCAAACTCGGCGATCGATCGCGAATTGTAAAATTTTGTTGGGCGAGACAGTGAAGTCTCGCGATCGATCGGGGCTATATGGCGATCGATCGCGAGACACCAAAATTGTTGTTTTTGGATATTTTGTGGGATTTTTGGATATTGGACTATATTTAGCTTCTAATATCGATTTGTATGGTTGTGTAGAACCATCCCAGGTACCCACGACTTCAAGGAGATAGAGTTCTACAATCTCTCCACTTTCGGAATTAAGGTACGTAAGAAGCGTACGGGCATCGGACGGTAACGCACTCCTAACTCTGACTATGCATTGATTGCATAAGTATTTATAATGATGATGCTTACGATGATGATTATGATAAGTAAGTTTATGATGATGATGCTTACGATGATGATTATGATAAGTAAGTTTATGATGATGATGTTTATGATGATGATGTTTATGATGATGATGTTTACGATGACGATTATGATAAGTAAGTTTATGATGATGATGTTTACGATGATGATGTTTACGATGACGATTATGATAAGTAAGTTTATGATGATGATGTATATGATGATGATGTTTATGATGATGATTGTGATAAGTAAGTTTATAATAATGTTATACGATGTTTATAAAAGGTTAAGATGCCCATATGGTAAGATGCCATGCGATGTTATTATGTGGTAAGATGCCACGGGTAACATGCCCACATGGTAAGAGGTCATACGATGTTATTATGTGGTAAGATGCCACGGGGTAAGATGCCCATATGGTAAGAGGCCATACGATGTTATTATGTGGTAAGATGCCACGGGGTAAGATGCCCATATGCATGAAGGTAAATCAGGGTTAACCAAAAGAAGTCAACGAATAACCAGTTAGTTTACTTAACTAAGACTTCGTACACTCACTGTTATCTTTTATCATGATGTTACAAGATGATGATGCTATAAGATGATGGTGCTATATGATGATGATGTTATAAGATGATGATGTTATAAGATGATGATGCTATAAGATGACGATGTTATAAAATGATGATGCTATAAGATGATGATGCTATAAGATGATGATGTTATAAGATGATGATGCTATAAGATGATGATGTTATAAGATGATGATGCTATAAGATGATGATGCTATATGATGATGATGTTATAAGATGATGATGTTATAAGATGATGATGCTATAAGATGATGATGCTATATGATGATGATGTTATAAGATGATGATGTTATAAGATGATGATGCTATAAGAGGATGATGCTTATAGGATGATGATGCTATAAGATGATGATGCTTATATGATGATGATATTATAAGATGATGATTTTAATCATTCATGTCAAGAATCAATGATTATATGCATGGCTATGAAACAGGGACAACCAAAGAGGGTTAATGCAATTAACCAGGAAGTATATGTTACCAATTATTTTCATGCATTTATTTATATGCCACTGTCTTATGATGTTAAGTAATGATATACATGCTCATGATGGGTTGTTCCTGTAGGTACACTTTTGGACTAAAGGACTAAGGGCCGGGTTGAGGCAGTGAGCTATGAGGAGCATGAAAGATGCTAGGATTCAGGATTTCTGGATAGTCTCTACTCTAGTAGTAGTATAATTCTATCGCTTTAACATTCGTATTGAGAATGGAATTAATTAAGGTTGAAATTTCATTTTTGGCCCGTAATCTTATTAGCTCAAAGTTACAACCGGAACCTTTAAGAGGTTATGAATGCATGTTTAGTCCATAATACGTGTATAATATGACGTTAAGGTAGGAAGACCCTACAACTGACCTAATCGAATCACCGACAACCATCTCTGAACTTCCTCGTCGGTCTCCTCAGCCTTCCGGATGTGCTCATAAATAACCGGCTCAGCTAATAGGGTCGATACCTGTATCGGTGAAGCAGACACATCATAATCAAAACCCAACTGACAGTAGGAAGTCATCATAGCTGACAAACACATGACGTCCTCTGCTGTGTTCTTCACTTTCTGACTCAAAGAGTCGGCTGTCAAATTTGCTATTCCCGGATGGTACTCGATTTCACAATCATAATCCTTCAGTAGGTCCATCCATCTCCTCTGACTCATATTCAGCTCAGCCTGCTTAAACAAGAACTTCAGGTTCTTGTGATCAGTGAAGATGGTGAATGAGGTACCATATAAATAGTGTCGCCAGATTTCAAGGCAAACACTATAGCTTCTAGCTCCAAATCATGGACTGGATACCTTGTCTCGTGTGGCTTCAATTGTCTCGAAGAATAAGCCACTACATGCTTATCCTGCATCAGTACACATCCTAAACCCTGAAGGGATGCATCAGTATAGAGAACGAACCGCTTGTTCTCGCTGGGAATCACCAATACTGGTGCCGAAGTCAATCTGTGCTTCAACTCCTGGAGGCTCTGCTCACAAGCTTCCGACCAAAAGAATGGAAGTACCTTCTGAGTTAGTTGCATCAATGGCTTGGCAATCTTTGAAAACCCTTTGACGAAGCGTCGATAATACCCGGCCAAACCAAGGAAACTTCAGACCTCAGGAACTGTAGTAGGCGTAGACCAATCCATAACTGCCTCTATCTTCATGGGGTCTACTGATATCCCCTCTCTAGAGATAATATGACCCAGAAATGCTACGCTGTTCAGCCAGAACTCACACTTGCTGAGTTTGGCGTACAACTGATGATCTCTGAGAATCTGAAGCACAGTCCTCAAATGATTGGCATGCTCCTCCTTACTTCTTGAATAAACTAGAATGTCGTCAATAAATACGATCATGAACTGATCAAGATACTTCTGAAACACTCTGTTCATCAGGTTCATAAAGACAGCCGGGGCATTCGTCACCCCAAACGGCATCACTAAGAACTCGTAGTTCCCATACCGAGTCCGAAAAGCTGTCTTTTGTATGTCATCAGCTCTAACTCGTATCTGGTGGTATCCTGACCTCAAGTCAATCTTAGAATACAGTTCTGTGCCCTGAAGCTGATCAAATAGGTCGTCAATCCGCGGAAGAGGGTACTTATTCTTAATCGTCACCTTATTCAACTGACGGTAATCGATGCACAAGCGCATCGAACCATCCTTTTTCTTCATGAACAAGACTAGCGCACCCCATGGTGATACACTAGGACGAATGTACCCCTTGTCGAGGAGTTCCTGCAACTGCATCTTCAGCTCCCTCAGCTCTGTCGGTGCCATCCTATAAGGGGCACGGGAAATAGCAAATGTCCCTGGCAGTAACTCAATCTCAAACTCAACATCTCTGATCGGCGGAAATCCTGGAATCTCATCCGGAAACACGGCCGTGAATTCCGCAACTACTGGTATATTCTTGATCCTCAACTCTTCCTTTTCCTATGATACGTCCATGGCATAAATAAGATAGCATGTGTGACCGCGTTCTAACAACCGCGACATCTTAACTGCCGAAATCAACGGAATCCTTGGACGAGAGCCGTCCCCATAGAAAGTCCACTGAAACCCCTGATCAGACAGAAAACGCACCATCTCTGTCGGCAATCAACCACGGTCTGGTATCTGCTCAACACATCAATACCGACAATACAGTCAAAATCTGCCATATCCAACAAAATCAGATCAGCCCTCAGATCATTGCCCTCAAAATAAATGAGGCAATCAGATAATAGTCGATCCGCAATCACATGCTTTCCCGTGGGTGTCGAAACCATAAGAGGCGTGGGAAACAGAGACGAGCACAGATGGTGTTTCTCCACAAAAGCAGAAGATATGAAAGAATGAGAAGCACCTGTATCTACCAAAATAAATGCAGGGTACGTAAGTAAGTAGAACGTACCAGCAATCACCTCCTCCGGAGCTGCCACTGCCTGCTCATGCGTCAATGCATATACTTCACCCTGCGGCGGTCCTGCCGCCTGACCACCCTGTGGTTGAGGTGCAAACTGTTGTCTCCGTGGTGCCGTCCTGGCGTCAAATCTTGGCCTATTCGGCCCAGTGTCTGCCTGACCTCCAGGATTGGGGCAAACCCGAGCCAGGTGGCCCACCCTACCACAAACATAACAGCCTCGACAGTCACGTGTCAAATGAAATCCTCCACAGTTGTCACATTTGTTCCCTCCTGTTCTACTTCCCTGTGCTGGTCCCCGATTGCCTTGCTTCTGATTCTGAGATTTATTCCCACCAAATCTAGGAGAAGAAGAAGCCCCACGAGGCTTAAACTGGTCTCCTCGTGGCCTCAGGCTGTCAACAACCGGTCTCTATGGTGGTATGAAAGGGGGTACAACTTCCTTGTACATGCTAACTCCAATCTCTGCCAGCTCTGCTCTAGTCAGGGCATCATCGAAGGAGCTGGGGTTGTTAGAGACAACCCGGTCAAATAACTCTGGCCTCAGTCCCTTCAGATAATGCCTCATCTTGGCATGACCGTTCACAGTGATATGAGATACATACCTCAACAATTAAGAATACTGCATGGCATAATCTGATACAGTCATGCTGCCCTGCTTCAGGTTGGTGAATTCATCTTCTTTTACTTGTCTGGCAGCGTGTAGGGTCTTCCTACCTTAACATCATCTTAATAACATATTAGGGACTAAACATGCATTTATAACCTCTTAGGGCACCGGTTGTAGCTTTGAGCTAATAAGATTACAGGCCAAAAATGAAATTTCAAACTTAATTAATTACATTCTCAAAAATGAATGTTAAGGCAATAGAATTATACTACTCCTAGAGTAGAGACTATCCAAAAATCCTGTATCCTAACTTCTTTCATGCTCCTCATAGCTCACTGCCAAACCCGGCCCTTAGTCCTTTAGTCCAAAAGTGTACCTACAGGAACAACCCATCATGAGCATATACATCGTTACTTAACATCATAAGGTAATGGCAGATAAATAAATGCATGAAAGTAATTGGTAACATATACTTCCTGGTTAATCGTATTAACCCTCTTTGGTCGTCCCTGTTTCATAATCATGCATGTAATCATTAGTTCTTGACATAAATGATTAAAATCGTACTTCACTTATATGCTCGTAATCAACAATGTTAATTAGAAATGGGACTATCCTGGTTCTATTATGACAGCGGCACAATTGGCCCCCTCGCTCGACATAAAGCGGAATTGTGATACCCCTCGCTACGCCTTGATAGCGGATGTATCTCCTCGCTTAGCGGAATATGATACCCCTCGCTACGCCTTGATAGCGGATGTATCCCCTCGCTAGTTATGTGAGCGGCAAGTACCTTCCTCGCTTGCCCATAATAACCACCGGACATTCAACCATTCTTAATAACATAGTTAAACATACATCATCATTATCATATCATAAACATCGTCATCTTATAAACATCATCATCTTGTAAACATCATCATCTTATAAGCATCATCGTCATATAGACATCATCATCTTATCATAATCGCCATCGTAAACGTCATATCATCTTCATTTATCATAACATCATCATCATAAACTTACTTATCATAATCATCATCATAGACATCATAAATACTTATGCAATCAATGCATAGTCATAGTTTAGGAGTGTGTTACCGTCCGATGCCCGTACGCTTCTTACTTACCTTAATTCCAAAAATGGGGAAGTTGTAGAACTTTATCTCCGTGAAGTTGTGGGTACCTGGGATGGTTCTACATAACCATACAAATTGATATTAGAAGCTAAACAATAGCCAAATACCAAAAATTCAACAAAAATCATCATTTTCCACTTTTTAAACAGTGGCGATCGATCGCCTCACTTTTTGCCTTGCGGCGATTGATCGTTTCATTTGAGGCGATCGATCGCCTGCTACGCGAAATGGCTACTGGCCTTCGGCGATCGATTGCCTCATTTCAGGCGATCGATCGCCACCTGCTGGTGCGCAATTTTTCGCCATTTTTGAGCATTTTTCAAGCTCCATCTTAAACCATTTGAACCCAAACTTTCCTACAACAACAACAACATCATAACCCACTAAAACCCACATAAAAAACTTCAAAAATCATACCCCAAACATATAAAACATATACCCAAAACAAACCCACATAAATCATCAAAAACTAACCCATTTCAACACCAAACATCATAAAAACTTTAGGAAGGGTTCCATACCTCTTGAAGACTCCAAATCTTAAGCAAGATCTAGAAAACAAAGATTTTGTGGAGCTTCGTCCTTCCACATTTGAAGAATTTCGAAAATGGGTAAATGGGAAGGGTTTTGGGAATGAATTGGGGATTTTAGAGGGGAAAGGGTAAAGTGAATAAATGTAGTGGGGTAAAGGGTATAGTGGGGGTAAATGGGTTAATAAAATTGTACCCCATCAATTAACATGATGTATAAAATACCCCATCATGGTATTTTAAAAGCATTTATAAAAATGCATTAAACCTCCACTAAAATCATGCTTTCCTCATAATTGACAATTAAATCATGTTAACACTTCATTACCCAACATGCATATCAATCACCATGATAAATAATCACATAACCATCATTAAAGCCAAAATTGCATATAATCAATTTCGGGGCATCACATTACTCCCCTACTTATAAGATTTCGTCCTCGAAATCGCACGCACTTACCCAAAAAGAAACTAAACATAAATCATACCAGAAAATAGTTCCGGGTAATGCTGCATCATATGCAGTTCCGTCTCCCACGTAGCCTCCTCGACACCCCGACAATCCCACTGAACTTTGACCATCGGTATGACTTTGCTTCGTAATCTGCTGATCCTCACGATCCAGAATTCTGACCGGTCATTCTACGTAGGATACATCTGAGTCCAACTGCACTTCAGTAGGCTGTAACACATGAGATGGGTCTGGCTCATACTTCCGCAATATAGAGACGTGAAAGACATCATGAATACCAGATAAAGACGGCGGTAGAGCCAAACAGTAGGCCAAAGTACCGATACGTGCAATACTTCATATGGACCAACATACCTCGGGGATAACTTCCCCCGCATACCAAAACAAACTACACCCCTGAAGGGTGAGATTTTCAAGAAGACCCTGTCTCCTACTTGGAATTCTAGCGGTCGTCGTCGCTTGTTGGCATAGGCTGCTTGCCTATCCTGGGCCGCTTTCATCTTGTGGCGTATCATCTTAATCTTTTCTTCCATATCCTTAATCATATCCGGTCCTCCGACCGCTTTATTAGTCAAGTCCTCCCAATACAGCGGTGGCCAACATCGTCGTCCATAAAGAGCTTCAAAAGGGGCCATTTGAATGCTCGCCTGATAGCTGTTATTATAGGAGAACTCCACCAATGGCACTGCATCCTGTCATGGAGTATCAAACTCCAAAACACATGCCCTCAACATGTCTTCGAGCGTCTAAATGGTACGCTCTGTCTGGCCATCTGTCTGAGGGTGATAAGCTGTACTCAGTCTCACTTCTGTGCCCAAAGCTGCCTGGAGACCCTCCCAGAAATGTGAAGTAAACCTTGGGTCTCTGTCAGACACAATCGAGACTGGAACCCCATGCAACCTCACTACATCCCGTACATATAATTGGGCCATCTTTAGGTATGTGAAAGTAATACAGTAGGGGATGAAGTGAGCTACCTTCGTTAGCCTATCCACGATCACCCAGATCGCATCAAATCCAGAAACCGTCCTTGGCAGGTGGGTCACGAAGTCCATAGATACGTGTTCCACTTCCATTGGGGTACTTCCAAGCTCTTCAGCTCGCCACCAGGACTCTGCCTCTCTGCCTTTACTTGCTGGCAGATCAAACATCTTTTAACAAAAGCGATCACATCACGCTTCATCCGTCTCCACCAGAACTGGCCACATAGGTCCTTATACATCTTCCTTCCTCCTGGGTGGATACTGAACCGACTACTATGAGCTCGCTCCAATATTCCTCTACGCAACTCTGGTGTATCTGGGACTACCCATCGGTTGCCCAGTCTCAAGGAATCATCTTCTGCCACTCTGAACTTTGATGGCTGTTCTTGAAGTACTATCGATGACCATCTTTGAACCTCATCATCCGACCTCTGGGCTTTCCTGATAGTTTCAAATATGTCTGGCTCAGCCAACAAGGTCGACACTCGCACCGGCGACGTGTCCACAACAAAATCATAGCCCAGATGGCAGTAAGAAGTCATCAAAGCCGACAAACACATAGCATTCTCAGCAGTACTCTTCACTTTCCGACTTAAGGCGTCTGCTATCAAATTTGATTTACCAGGATGGTACTCAATCTCACAGTCATAATCCTTGAGTAAATCCATCCATCTTCTTTGCCTCATATTCAGTTCCGCTTATGGTCCCTATAGATGGTAAACGAAGTACCATAGAGATAATGCCGCCAAATCTTCAAGGCGAAAATGATGGCCGCCAGTTCCAGATCATGAACTGAGTATTTGGTCTCATGAGGCTTCAACTGCCTCGAAGCATAAGCCACCACGTGCTTCTCATGCTTCAATACACAGCCCAATCCCTGCAATGATGCATCTGTGTACAAGGAAAACCTCTTATTTTCAGAAGGAATCACCAACACTGGCGCTGTCGTCAAACGACGCTTCAATTCTTGGAAGCTTTCCTCACAAGCTTCGGACCAAAAGAATGGGACTCCTTTCTGAGTCAGCTGTGTCAGCGGCTTAGCGATCTTAGAAAATCCCTCGACAAAACGTTGGTAATAACCTGCTAAGCCAAGGAAGCTCCGTATCTCGGGTATAGAAGTGGGTGCAGCCCACTCCATCACAGCTTCAACCTTCCTGGGGTCTACAGATATCCCGCTGCTAGATATAACATGACCCAAGAACACTACACTGCTCAACCAGAACTCGCACTTACTAAGCTTTGCATACAACTGATGATTCCTAAGGATCTGAAGTACTGTCCTCAAGTGCCTTACATGATCTTCTTCGGTCCAGGAGTAAATGAGTATATCGTCAATGAAAACAATGACGAACTGATCCAAATACGGTTGGAACACCTTGTTCATCAGGCTCATAAAAACAGCTGGGGCATTTGTCACTCCGAAAGGCATGACTAGGAATTCATAGTGCCCATATCTAGTCCTGAAGGCTGTCTTCTGAACATCGTGTTCTCTTACTTGAATCTGATGGTACCCCGACCTCTGTTCGATCTTACTGTAGAGCCTCGTACCTTGTAACTGATCAAACAAATCGTCGATCCTCGGAAGTGGATACTTATTCTTCACTGTGGCTTTGTTCAGTTGTCTGTAATCGATGCACAGCCGCATCGAACCATCTTTCTTCTTAACAAACAAAACTGGAGCACCCCAGGGCGATACGCTAGGGCGTTAAGTAATGATGTACATGCTCATGATGGGTTGTTCTTGTAGGTACACTTTTGGACTGAAGGGCCTAGGGTCGGGTTGAGGCAGTGAGCTAAGAGGAGCAAGATGAATATAGGATACAGGATTTTGATAGTCTCTACTCTAGGAGTAGTGTAAATCTATAACTTTAACATTCATTATTGAGAATGTAACTAATTAGCTTTTGAAATTTTATTTTGGCTTGTAATCTTATTAGCTCAAAGCTACAACCGGAACCCTAAGACGTTATGAATGCAGTTTAGTCCATAATACGTGTATAAGATGACATTAAGGTAGGAAGACCCTACATTTCTCGTTCGATCGAGACTTGGGTGCCGATCGATCGAGAGAGGCAGAACCTTGACAAATTTTTTTTATTGAATTATTTTGAAGAATTTTGACAATGATTCATGAAATGGTATCTAATATTGTATTATGTGGTTATGTAGAACCATCCCAGGTACCATCACAGTCAAGGAGATAAAGTCTGTTGACTCCTCCTCCTTTTGAAAAGGTACGTAAGAGGCGTACGGGCATCGGACGGTAAAACACACCTCTATACTATGACTATGCATTATTGCATGAGTAGTTACGATGAAATGATGATGTTTATATGATGTTTATATAATGATGCGATGTTTATGATATGGTAAGATGCCATACGACAGGGTAAGATGCCCATATGGTAAGATGCCATACGATGTTTATGATATGGTAAGATACCATACGATAGGGTAAGATGCCCACATGATAAGATGTCATACGATGTTTATGATATGGTAAGATGCCATACGATAGGGTAAGATGTCCACATGGTAAGATGACATACGATGTTTATGATATGGTAAGATGCCATACGATAGGGTAAGATGCCCATTTGGTAAGATGCCATACGATGTTTATGATATGGTAAGATGCCATACGATAGGGTAAGATGCCCATATGCATGAATGTGAATCAGGGACAACAAAAAAGGAAGTTAACGAATAACCAGCAAGTTTACTTAACTAAGATTTCATGCATTTACTGTTATGTTTTGTTTTATGATGGTATGTATGGATGTGTATGCTCATGATGTGTTGTCCCTGTAGGTACACTTTTGGATTGAAGGACTAAGGGTCGGGTTGAGGCAGTGAGCTACAAGAAGCACGAAAAGGAATAGGATTCAGGATTTTGATTATTATATACTCTAGGAGTAGTATAAATCTAAAATGTTAGCACTCATTTTGGGAATGTAACTAATAAGTTATTGAAGTTTTATTTTTTTGGCCTGTAATCCTGTTAGCTCACGTAACAACCAGAATCCTAAGATGTTATTTAATGCATGTTTAGTCCTTAGTACGTTATCCTAACATTGTTAAGGTGGGAAGACCCCACAAAAGATATTCTAGATATCTTACCAATGGTTCCATTTCCTCGCTTGCTCAATAGCAGCGACATTCATATCCGATGTTCGCTCCATGGCGACAACATCCAAAATATTGCTCGCTCTATAGCGGCACCATACAATTCATATTATCGACCAATTTTATGTAACTGTATTCCATTTCCGTTATCCATCAATTCAACACATTTACATTATATCATGCACCACAATTGCAATAATATATTAAAGATATGCTCGTACGTCATACGTACTTTGTAATTCCGTAGTTCGAGTCCGACCTTGCCTGAGTCCCATGACCCGATGAATTATGTGCTAACACATAAATAACTCACAATTAAACACAAGCATGCAACCACGTGCCCAAGCACGCTCACAACCCCCAAACTTATCGTCAATCCATGACGATTTACCATTTTAAAAGACCCCGAGTTAAGCATGCATAATACCCAAAATGTACCATTTTATAAGTTTAAAAGGTAGCCAAAGACTCAACCGAGAATTCCGTTTTAATAAACTTTGGCTCCAACCAATCCATTTAAAAGTATAGCATTCCCATTGGAATATGGACAGAGTCCCGGAAATGGGCCACTCAAACCTCGATTCCAAAATCCTGACATTTTCCAAATTTTTTGAAAAAACAACAATCTGCGAGCGGCGATCGATCGCCGATTTCATCGCGATCGATCGCCCCCAACCAGTGTCCAAACAGCGCCTCTTCGCGATCAATCACCAATCCTCGCGATTGATATCCGAGACCTGGCGATCGATCGCCCGCACTGTTCATCGTCACCAAAAATCCAGCTGCTCATCGCGATCGATTGGTGCCCCTCGGCGATCGATCGCGGCCTGCGATTTTCCAAAAAACTCAAGTTTCCATGGTGTTTTTCACACCCAAACTCAAAACCAACACCCCGTACACCTTCAACACCTCAAATACTCCATTTAAAACCAATAAAAACTCCAAAAACTCTACTTTGGATTATTAACCAAAAATCCCTAAATTCAGAACCAACCAAAACCTCAACCAAAATCTACAACACCACTACCAAATCGAAGACAATGGTGAGGGGAAGATTAATACCTGATTATCTTCGAGAAATCCGGCTCCGAGCCAAGCTACCAACGATTTTTCCTCCAAGGGAAAAGAGGGAAAAGGGGGGGGGGGGAGGGTTAGGCGTAGAGAGAGGGGAGAGAGGGTTACAATCTCATCCCTGGGATCCAATGACTCCAAATACCGGATTTAAAATCCACGGGAGTCCCAAAACCACAATTAATTCATAATTGCCACAATTAAAATCCATTAAGTATTATTACTATACCGGGATTAACACCATTAATCCCCGGGCATCACACCAGTGATGAAGAATACTTGCCCCCAGTGGTTTGCCGCTAATATGAAGCGAAGAACACGACCGCTGTCATATAATAATAAGCGAGGGATATTATTGCCGCTGGTATTGTCTAAGCGAGGGGTATTTCCGCTATCATGTTAACGCGAGGGGTATTATGCCACTAATATAATAAGGCTTGGAAATTGGATATCGGTATTGATGGAAATTGGTGCATGTCATGACATACATTATTGGTGTTATAATCTATTGATTGTGATTGTGGTACAGTGACAACCAAAGGGAGTTAAATGTATTAAATACAGGAAGTGATTTGTATTTATGGCTTATGCATTTCTATATTACAATCATATTATTGTGAATATGGTTTGTTACATGCTCATGGGTTTGGGGTTGTTCCTGTAGGTATATTTTGGCAGGAAGGGCTAAGGACGGGTTGATGCGTGAGCTAGTGAGGAGTGCTTTTGGTATAGCTGGATATGATTCTTTTGTATAGTCTATACTCTAAGGAGTAGTGTAAAGCTATAGGATTAACATTCATTTAAACTGGGAATGTAATTAATCCTTTTGGAAATTTTATTTTGGCACTGTAATCCTAATAGCTCGGGGCATCAACACGAATTTCATACTCTGATTATGCATTTTTAGCTCTTATTTCACTTTAATCCTCACTTAAGGAACGAGGGTCCTTACATTAGTGGTATCAGAGCAGTGGTTAGAGAACCCGGGAATGAGTGAAGGGTAGCCTTAGCAACAAGTTGGCTAGGTGTTTATAATGAGCATGTTTATGCATGTGGTGCATATTGGTGTATAAAATTGTTATACTAACATGCTTATTGTCATTCATGTTATCTAACTGTGTAATATATGTATTGTTTTGGAATTGTTGTTAACCCTTATATTACAGCATGGCGGCCATAAACTTGGGGAACCTCAATGAGAAGGTGGGTGATGTAGGAAGTGTGAACGCAAGTATTTCTCAGAAGAATCCTTTACCGCCACCGGCTGTGGGCGTGGAACCGGTAGCACAGTTGTTATTGCCTGGGGAACTAAGTCTGATGCAATTTCTGACTTTCCATCCGCCCAGATTCGAGGGGACAGAGACAGGGGAAGAAGCTGAGGAATGGCTAGAAAGAATGGTGCAGATATTTGTGTCTGCGCCTTGTGCTAGGACGGCTTGGTTAAGGCTTGCAGAATTCCAATTGGCTAAGAAATTTTCCATGTGGTGGAAGATGACAGTGATGGAGATGAGGGCTCAGTGCATGTTGATAGACTGGACTTTATTCAGAACCCGGTTTCTAAACTGGTACTTTTCTGCTGCTGCTAGGCAGATGAAAGAGGATTAATTCACGAATATGAAGCAAGGGAGCATGACTGTCTCGGACTACGCCATGAGATTGTATTCTCATCATGGTGATAACCTTGGAATTTGGTTTTTGGTGGAATCTGGGGTCCGGAGTACTTTGTACTGGGGCTGGTGATGGAATTTGAGTTGGAGAGTTAATTATTGAAAACAGATGATTTTTAATGAATCATGATGTAGTTGTGGAAGTATTGGTATTTTGGAGCCTGAGTGCTATATATACCAAATGGGCTCGGTATTCCGTCATTATACGGAATCATTTCCCTCTCTCCTCTCCCTCACGCTTTTTTCCCTCACCCCAAACCCTTCCCTCTTCTCCTCTTGGAACAAATCGATGGGGACTCGTCTTGGGAGCCCGATTTCTTGAAGAAAGGCTGGTAATCTTCTTCTCCTCACCTTTAGCTTTGATTTGATTATAGTATTGTGCTAAATGGTTGAGTTTTGGGTTTTGGGAGATTTTGTAAAATCTTGAAATCTTATGGGTTTTGTTTTAAAATGCATTATAACCCTTGTTGAGTGTATTAGGGTGTTTGTATGTGGCTATTTTTGAGTTGGAGGGAGTTTGGATATGTTTTGTGGAGGTTTTGAAGCTTTTGAAAATGGTGTTTTTCGGGTTCACGCAGCGACTGATCGATCGGTAGCTTGGACCGATCGATCGGTGCAAGTGCGTAGCGATGGGTGATTATTTCTGTATTTACCGATCGATCGGTATGAGCGACCGATCGATCGGTGGGTGGCTAGCGATCGATCGGTAGCTTGGACCGATTGATCGGTGCAAAGCCGTAGCTTAAATCGATTTATGAACAGTTACCCATCGATCGGTAATGGTGACCGATCGATCGGTAGTGCGATTGTGTAAAATGGTATTTTGGGTCCTCCCTCGGGTTTTGGGGAGCGATTATCGACCATTTACTATTTAATCATCGTGTTGGGATGATTGGGGTCGGATTTCCTGCTTGTGCATATGAATTTGGGATTACTCATTGATTATGAGTTATTGATTTGTGTTTAGCACATTTCTTCATCGGACCTCGGGATTGAGGCAGTGTTTGAACTTGAACTTCGGAATTATAAGGTACATATGACGTACGAGCATAGCCCTTTTATATATTGCATTTGTTGAGTGCTTGGTATGCTGTATTGCAATGAATGTGTATGGAAATGCATGATATATGGTATTAGCAATAAAAGTACATTGAAATGCATGGTTGATGGTATTTGCTACAAATGTATATATGTGCATTGAGAATTATATGGTGCCGCTTTTGAGCGAGCAATGAATGGATGTTGTCACCTTTGAGCGAACATCGGTTACGACGCCACTGCTGTTGAGCATGCGTGAGAATGAAATGCCGCTATTGTAGAGCGAGCAATGAAATAGAAATATGGAACCATAAGTGAGGTAAAGGGAATATCTATAATCATTGTTTAATGATATGGTATTATTGATTATGATATCGGTATGTGACAAATGAATTCGTTAATCAATGTAATGATTAACTGGCATTTGGGAATTTGATGGTTTTCATGATTTTGAGAACAGCGACAGTGAAGGGAATCCCGGATGAGTATGATACCATCCAGGGAGCATCTTTATATTTCATAGCATTTACATTTTTGTAAATTATGAATTGTATTTTTGTGATTATTGGATTTGGGATATTGGTATGCTCACCCCGTGTGGGGGGGCTGTCTCTGTTGGGGCAGGTGATTAGGTACATCGATGGCTTTGGAGATGAGCTCGAGCTATGGATTGGAGGTGCTACCAGGGATCGAATTACCAGTGACGATATTGAGCATCGTATTTTTATACATTGATACACACATACCTATTTGATGCTCGTATGTGAGCACTATTATGTGTATATGGCATGTATAAAAGGCAAGTGCCTTTCTCTCTTCATTTATGAGTAGCATACAATTATTTATTGAATTGCTAAATGAACTGAGAACATGATAGTGTATTATATTGGTGCATGAGATGTATGTGAACTTGGTTGGGGAAAACTAGACATTATATGGAATAATATAAAGAATTTTTATTACATGCATGATTGGCTATGATGATAAGCAATTTTTCCCCTACATGTATGATTGTATGCACTAATGCTTGGATTAATACACTAATAACGGTTTAAGGGCACGGGGGTCCTTACACTACGAGTTCTTGGTTATGCCGTTCGGTGTGATGAACGCCCCGGCTGTCTTTATGAGTTTGATGAATAGAGTGTTCCAATCATCTTGACCAGTTCGTCATAGTGTTTATTGACAACATGCTCATCTACTCTCGGAGTGAGGAGGAGCGCGTGAGACACTTACGGATAGTGCTCCAGATCCTCAGAGATAATCAGTTGTTTGCCAAGCTCAGCAAGTGCAAATTCTGGTTGAGCAGCGTGGTGTTTTTAGGCATGTTATCTCTAGCAGTGGGATATCGGTGGATCCCAGGAAGATAGAGGCTGTGATGGAGTGGTATGCACCCACTTCTATGCCTGAGATACGTAGCTTTCTCGGTTTGGTCGGATATCATCGACGCTTCGTCGAAGGATTTTCTAAGATTGCTAAGCCTCTAACACTGTTGACTCAAAAAGGAGTACCATTCTATTGGTCTGAGTCTTGTGAGCAGAGCTTCCAAGTTGAAGCACCGGTCGACGACAGCGCCTGTGTTAGTGATTCCCAAGGAGAACAAGGGTTTTGTTCTATATACTGACGCATCGCTACAGGGCTTGGATGTGTACTGATCCAAGATAAGCATTTGGTCGCTTATGCATCGAGGCAGTTGAAGCTGCATGAGACCAGATATCTAGTTCATGACTTAGAGTTGGCGGCTATCATTTTTGCTTTGAAGAGGCGGCATTACTTGTATGGTACGTTGTTTACCAATTTTACGGACCATACGAGTTTGAAGTTCCTATTTACTCAAGCGGAGCTGAATATGAGGCAGAGGAGATGGATGGATTTACTCAAGGACTATGACTGTGAAATATACCATCCTGGGAAGGCGAACTTGACGGCAGACGCCTTGAGTCGGAAGGTAAAGAGTACTGCTGAGGAAACCATGCAACTATCAGCTATGATGACTTCTTACTGCCATCTGGGCTATGATTTTGATGTGGATACATCACCGATGCGGGTATTGACTTTATTGGCGAGCCGGACATTTGTGAGAATATCCGGAAGGCACAGAAGGCAGACGAGGAGATTCAGAGATGGTTATCATTGGTTCTTCATGGACAGCCATAAAAATTCAGAGTGGCTGAGGATGGTTCTTTGAGGCCCGATAACCGTTGGGTACCCCCGAGTATGCCGGAGTTGCGTAGAAGGATATTATAGCGGGCTCATAGCAGTAGACTTAGTGTCCACCCAGGCGGGAGGAAAATGTATAAGGATCTATGCGATCAATTTTGGTGGAAACAGATGAAACGTGATGCCATCGCTTTCGTTAAGAGGTGCTTAATCTGCCAGCAGGTGAAGGCAGAAAGGCAGAGGCCTGGTGGTCAGCTTAGGAGCTTGGAGATATCAGAATGGAAGTGGGAGCACATATCCATGGACTTTGTGACCCACTTGCCGAGGACTACTTCGGGTTTTGATGCCATTTGGGTGATTGTGGATAGATTGACCAAAGTGGCTCATTTTATTCCGTGCAGTATGACATTCACATACTTGAGGATGGCTCAGTTGTATGTCCGGGATATAGTGAGACTACACGGGGGAGTCCAGTGTCTATCGTATCTGACAGAGATCCGCGGTTTACATCTCATTTTTGGGGAGGTCTCCAGTCAGCTTTGGGTACCGAAGTGAGATTGAGCATGGCATATCATCCCCAAATGGACGGTCGGACTGAGCGTACTATACAGACGCTCGAGGACATGCTACGGGCTTGTGTATTAGAGTTTGATGCTTCATGGTAAGATTCATTGGCCTTGGTAGAGTTCTCTTACAACAATAGCTATCAGGCGAGTATTCAGATGGCTCCATTTGAGGCTCTGTATGGTCGGTGTTGTAGGCCGCCATTATAACGGGATGATTTGACTAGTAAATCAGTTGGAGGACCCGAATTAATTTGGGAGATGGAGGATAAGATAAAGGTTATACGACCGAAAATGAAGGCAGCCCAGGACGGGCAGGCAGCCTATGCAAATAAACGGCGGAGACCGTTGGAATTTCAGTTGGGAGACAAGATCTTTTTGAAGATCTCACCTTTTAGAGGTGTAGTGCGGTTTGGTATGTGCGGTAAATTGTCTCCGAGGTATGTGGGACCTTTTGAGATCTTACAGCGCATTGGTACCTTGGCTTAACGTTTGGCATTGCCACCGTTATTGTCTGATACTCATGACGTGTTCCATGTATCTATGCTGCGGAAGTATTAGCTGGATCCGTCACATGTGTTGCAGCCTTCTGAGGTATAGTTGGATTCTGATGTGTCTTAAGTAGAGCGGCCAGTCAGGATTCTGGATAGAGCTGATCACAAACTTTGGAACAAAGTGATACTGATGGTCAAGGTTCAGTGGGATCGCAGGGGTGTCGAGGAGGCCACGTGGGAGACAGAGCGGCATATGGTGCAGCACTACCCGTAACTATTTTCTGGTATGTGATTTATGTTTAGTTTTGGATTGGTAAGTGTAAGGCCCCAACAATTAAACTCGTCATTAGTTCATTTATGACGTCATATGTGTACATTTTTCATTTTTCTTTTCATTCTTAAAAAAAAGAATCATTACATGCTTCCCATAATCCCATGACATAAATAATGTTCAACATTATATGATCTTCTCTACCAACAAATAGACTCAAAGATTTCACCCAATACCACTTTTACATTGTGGGTTTTTATAAAAATTTGGGAAGAGTCTCCCCACAAACTGAGCTACCCGGAAATAAAAACATATCACACAACATACTCCCGACCAGGGACAACGCAATACTAAACAGAAAACAGAAACACTAAGTAAATTCCCAGCCAGGGAAGACACCACACTAATAAGACAACAAAAGTGGGTTTCAACACCCTTATACAGTCCATATACAAATACAAGTTCTCACAGAAGAGCAACGAATAACGGATACACATCCGGATGCATAATTAGTATAAATACCAACCGCTCAACCTCGTATATCGGCTCAATCTCATACTATGCTTCTGGAAGCATCATCCAACAAGGTTCGAGCCTAGTACTCAAAAGCCGCATCGTACCTGTTGTACCTGTTTCAACAGAAACAGCCCCCACACAGGGTGAGCATACTCCAACTCAATATTCAATCACAAATCGATATACAAAATCATAATGCAACAGTTTAGATCATTCAAAACTCATAAAATATACTCCCTGTACAATTCCGAGTTTGTATAGCTTCCACGCACTGTTCCTGTTTCAAACTCACGCACATTCATAATGTCAAGTTTAGTATTATCATCGAAAGCGTGATACTCAACGACACTATGAATTCAATACAACAACAATATATTATTTATGCTCAACATAAATAATTCAACATCAATGTACACCTGGTTATCCCACTATCTCATTCTCGACACTTTCTCATATCGCTTATGCCCAAGGCATCAATACTCAACTAGTATAATCGGATCACGTGCCACCACGTGTCCTTCACGCAATACATGTATACACATATTCTTTTCTTTACTCATCTTCTTGGATCACGTAAAAATACGTATCTACCAAACTACGCATTTTAGACTCAATTATCAGATTCAATCGATTAACCTGAAACATCATATTCAATTACATGTGTACATGAATGTATAGATACTAGATATACCTGCTCGTACGTCACCACGTACCTTATGGTCGACAACATGAACAAGCTATCATCAACGTCCGAAGTCTTGTATAGTGTCTATATCCAATATCAATTCAACATTAGCTCATATTCAAAACAATTAACATCATTAAGCACTCTTCATTTTCATGCTTCATAGTGTACACAAACAAGCCAATAATCCTCTATTTGAGTCATCTCCAACTCGACTATATAGTAAGTAAATTCATAAAATCAAGACAATCTATATTGCTCAAATCAACTAAACAGTTAGTTCATAGAATTGTCATTCGAATACTCAATAACGTCTCCAATTCATGCTATTGCACACATGCAAGTATATTCATTAATATACACTTTAATACATGTTTATAACACACATTAACATGTATCTATCTAGGCCAATGACCCACTACGCATGCTCAATGGTATAAGTATCTCATGTCATTGCCCAACATCCACCAAGATACTAAAATGCTTTTAAATTGGAAAGAATAGCTTTCCACTACAATCCACTTACTAACATCATTGAAGCATAAAAACAAACACCTTATAAACATAGTAGAAGCAATTCAAACCTCACCAAGGATTTCCCCGAGGCACCCAAAATACGCATCATTGGTACAAGGTCGGCACACACACATGCCCATGAATAAGGGCCCAAATCCAACTATCACTCAATCCATAAGGTAAAAGTTGATAGATCAACACTAACTTCTCATTCCAAGTAAAACCCACCTCCCAAATGCAAGAATAGCTCCAACCATACCCAAGATTTGAACAATGAGAGAGCAATACATAATCGATGATAGAAACATCTATAACCATAACTCAATTCCCACCAAAATGTTACGATGCTAAAAGTCATAAAAGTAGATCTTCACCACACAAGTAGTAAGGGTTTTTAACCAATTCTCTAACATGATTGAAGCATAGTATCAAACACCATATAAGCATAACTTTTAAGCTCAAATCACACCTATTCTTTGGCCATGTCATCCCTTAAACTCAAAACACTTCATAACAATCTTTTCAAAACAATAATCAATAAAAGAACAACTCCATCGATAATAAATCAGCCCAAAAGCAAGACCAAACTTTTCCCTTACCCAAGACCTATTTTTGAACCAAAGCAGCATGATTTTCGAAGCAAAATCAGCAAGGAGTCAAGCCAACTAGCAATTGGTAGTTTCAAAGTCAAATAGCAAAAATTAAGGTTCAACATAGCAGCAAGATTTCAGCCTCAAAACAGAATAAACTTCGACCCAAAATCAGCCTAGATTTGAACCTCAATAATCAGCAAATTTCGAACTATTACAGCAAAGGAATCGAGCAAGAAAAATCGAGCCAAAAGACAGCAAATTTCGAACCATTAACCAGCAAAGAATCGAGCCATATACAGCAGGAAAATCGAACCAAAAAGGCTGCATATTTCGAGCCATAACCAGTAACAAAAATCGAGTTACACCACAGCCCAATTTCGAACCATTAACAGCAGAAAAATCGAGCAAAGTGAGGGGTAAATGAACAAGGTATCAAGTAGCATCTTACCCTCAAGAATCTTGAACGAAAAATGGGCCAAAATCTTTTGCTGCTGCGTGAGAATGGGGATGGCGTGAAGAATGGGGAGAGGAAGTGAGGGGGGCGGCTGGTTGGAGGAAGGGGAAGGAGAGGGTACCGATTTTTTTTGTAAAAAGTGGGGTATGTGTGTCTTTTAATCTAACCCTAGATTAAATAAACACCATCTAATTATCATCTCCAACAAAATAATTTCCCAAATTAAATTTACCAATTTATAGACAACCCCTCTTAAATTTAATTTATAATACGAGTTCAACCCGGAATTATTCATCCCAACTTCGTTCCAAAAATCCGATACTCAAAAATTAAATCCCAACATATCATATAAACACCGTAATTAAATCCAATGAATGATTATAAATAAATCCGGAAAATAAATCCGGACATCACAATTCTCCCCAACTAATAAAATTTCGTCCTCGAAATTTAATTACATTCTTACCATAAAAGCCAACAATATAATTTACGTACCAGTATCCTGCTCAAGATAGTGACTTGATCATCTGTAGGACAACAGTCATACGAATCATCACGACTCACACATGAGCCCCATTACGTCAACAATGGTAAGACTGCAAATCACCTCACTTTACTCTATCTCAACGTTAGCATTTAATAAGTTAACATATGAATTCCTCTATTCATGTAAATCAATACGAGGTTAACATCATACTTGCCCTGTTCAATTTCTGTTTACTTTCCAAAATCTCATTCCCATAATTAACTTATCAAGAAATTGCTAACAGTTCATAAAGCCAACACTTACAGTGTTTATCAATCAAGCACTTCTTGTCGCACTTCAGTACCTGTGTACTCGCATCGGTATAGTTTCCTTGCACAAGATCTAAATCCGTCACAGTTTACTTTCATCATAGTGCACATCATAAAATTGCTAAATCATGCAATCCATGCATATCATGTGTATAAAAGAATGTATGACAATACACCAACCTTTATCTTACTTAACTTCATACCTGTGTCGTTGCAAATGTATGCAACTTATCCCCACATCATCACCATCATCCATATGAAGTAACGGTACTCTTGAGCCTTTACGCATCAATCTTTCATATATCATCTCCTGGCTATTATCTGGTGCAAGGTAATGACTAGAAAACCCATTAGTCATTCTCACATACGTATATACACATTATACACACCAATAGCCACAGACCATCAGTATCAAATCATGATAAATGGCTTAACACCAATATTTTCATGTCACGATTATACTCATCTAACACAAGGCATCAACATCAATATCGAATAGTTCGTGACATACCTTTGTAGATGGAATCATCTACAATACACAATGTGTAGGGTCTTCCTACCTTAACATCAATTAGTACACATATAATGGACAGAACATGCATTTATAACCTCTTAAGGGTTCCGGTTGTAGCTTTAGCTAAGAAGATTACAGGCCAAAATAAAATTTTCAAAAGCTATTTAATTACATTCTCAACAATGAATGTTAAAGCTATAGGTTTACACTACTCCTAGAGTAGAGACTATCAAAATCCTGCATCCTATATTCATCTTACTCCTTTTAGCTCACCTCCTCAACCCGACCCTAGGCCCTCGGTCCAAAAGTGTACCTACAGGGATAACACATCGTGAGCACATACATATTTACTTAACATGATATAAAATACAACAGTAATGCATAACATCTTAGTTAAGTAAAAGTTATTGGTCGTTCTTCAACTTCTTTTGTTATCCCTGATTCTTATTCATGTATGAGGGCATCTTACCCCATTGTATGGCATCTTACCATAACATAACCGTCGTGTGGCATCTTACCACAGGGGCATCTTACCCCATCATATGGCGTCTTGCCATATCATAACATCGTGTGGCATCTTACCACGTGGGCATCTTACCCACTCACATACATTGGGTGGCATCTTACCACATGGGCGTCTTACCCAATCATATACATCGTATGACCTTATCATAAACTTACTTATCATAAACATCATCATCATAAACATCATCATCGTAAACATCATCATAAACATCATCATAAATATCATCATCGTAAACATCATCATAAACATCATCATCATAAACATCATCATCGTAAACATCATCATAAACATCATCATAAACATCATCATCGTAAACATCATCATAAACATCATCATCATAAACATCTTCATCATAACCATCATCATAAACATCATCATTATAAGCATCATCATTAAATGTAGGAGTATGGTTTACCGTCCGATGCTCGTACGTTTCTTACGTACCTTAATTCCAAAAGAAGGAGAAATTGCAGAACTTTATCTCCTTGAGGTTGTGGGTACCTGGGACGGTTCTACATAACCATACAAATTGATATTAGAAGCTAAACAATAGCCCAATACCAAAAATTTAACAAAAATCATCATTTTCCTACTTTTGAACAGTGGCGATCGATCGCTCAAAACATGGCGATCGATCGCCTGATTTTTCACTTAGCGGCGATCGATCGCTTAAAATGAGGCGATCGATCGCCTGATGCTCATTTCGCTACTGGACATTGGCGATCGATCGCGCCATTTGAGGCGATCGATCGCCTATCCTCATTTTTGCGTACTGTCTCTCGGCGATCGATCGCTGATTTTGTAGCGATCGATCGCCACAACCAGTGGCCGCGATTTCACCATTTTTATGTGCATTTTCCAAGCTTATCCTCATACCTATCAAAACCAAACTTCCCAACAATAACAATAACATCATAACCCACTAAAACCCACATAAAACACTTCAAAAATCATACCCCAAACATATATAACACATACCCCAAACAAACCCACCTAAAACACTTCAAAATCATCCCATTTCAAAACCAAACATCATCAAAATTTAAGGAAGGGTTCCATACCTCTTGAAGACTCCAAATCTTAACAAAGATTACACAAACACAAGTTTTGTGGAGTTTCCTCCTTCCTCCTTAGAAGGGTTTCGAAAATGGGGTGAAGTTAGGGCTTGGGAAGGAATTGGGGATTTTAGAGTGGTGGGGAAAAAGTGAAGGGAAATAGAATAAAAGGGGAATATAGTGGGGTTATTAAAATTATACCCCAAATTAACATGATGTATAAAACACCCCAACATGGTATTTTAAAAGCATCTTGACAAAATGCACTAAACTTCATCTAAAATCACATCTTCCTCATATTTAATAATCAACACAATTAAATTGTGTTAACATCTTATTACCCAACACATAAATCAAATATCACATGATTCATCATATAAACATGATTAATGCCTTAATTGCAATTAATTAATTTCGGGGCATCACATTACTCCCCTACTTACAAGATTTCGTCCTCGAAATCGCATGCACTTACCCAAAAAGAAACTAAACATAAATCATACCAGAAAATAGTTCCGGGTAATGCTGCATCATATGCCGTTCCGTCTCCCACGTAGCCTCTTCGACACCCCGACGATCCCACTGAACTTTGACCATCGGTATAACTTTACTTCGTAATCTGCGATCCTCACGATCCAGAATTCTGACCGGTCGTTCAACGTAGGATACATCTGAATCCAACTGCACTTCAGTAGGCTATAAAATATGAGACGGGTCTGGCTCATACTTTCTCAACATAGAAACATGGAAGACATCATGAATTCCAGATAAAGACGGCGGTAGAGCCAAACGGTAAGCCAATGTACCAATCCGCTGCAATACCTCATACGGTCCGACATATCTTGGAGATAACTTTCCCCGCATACCAAAACGGACCACACCCCTGAAGGGTGAGATTTTCAAGAAAACCTTGTCTCCTTCTTGGAATTCTAGCGGCCGTCGCCGCTTATTGGCGTAGGCTGCTTGCCTATCTTGGGCCGCTTTCATCTTTAAGCGTATCATCTTAATCTTTTCCTCCATGTCCTTAATCATATCCGGTCCTCCGACCGCTTTACTCGTGAAGTCCTCCCAATACAGCGGTGACCGACATCATCGTCCGTAAAGAGCTTCAAAAGGGGCCATTTGAATGCTCGCCTGATAGCTGTTATTATAGGAGAACTCTACCAGTGGTATAGACTCTTGCCATGGAGCATCAAACTCCAAAACACATGCCCTCAGCATCTTCGAGCGTCTGAATAGTACGCTCTGTTTGGCCGTCTGTCTGAGGGTGATAAGCTGTACTCAGTCTTACCTCGGTGCCCAAAGCTGTTTGGAGACCCTCCCAGAAATGAGAAGTAAACCTTGGGTCTCTGTCAGACACGATCGAGACTGGAACCCCATGCAACCTCACTACATCCCGTACATATAATTGGGCCATCTTTAAATATGTGAAAGTCATGTTGTAAGGGATGAAATGAGCTACCTTCGTCAGCCTATCCACGATCACCGAGATCGCATCCAATCCAGAGGCCGACCTTGGCAAGTGGGTCACGAAGTCCATAGATATGTGCTCCCACTTCCACTTAGATACCTCGAAGCTCTTCAGCTCGCCACCATGCCTCTGCCTTTCTGCCTTTACTTGCTGGCAGATCAAACATCTCTTAACAAACGTGATCACATCACGCTTCATGCGTCTCCACCAGAATTGACCACTCAGGTCCTTATACATCTTTCTTCCCCCGGGGTGGATACTGAACCGGCTACTAGGAGCTCGTTCTAAGATTCCTTTACGCAATCCCGGCGCATTTGGGACTACCCATCAGTTGTCCAGTCTTAAAGAATCATCTTCAGCCACTCTAAACTTTGTTGGCTGACCTCGAAGTACTATCGATGACCATCTCTGAACTTCATCATCTAACCTCTGGGCTTTCCTGATAGCCTCAAATACGTCTGGCTCGGCCAATAAGGTCGACACTCACACCGGCGACGTGTCCACATCAAAATCATAGCCCAGATGGCAATAAGAAGTCATCATCGCTGATAAACACATAGCGTCCTCAGCAGTACTCTTCACCTTCCGACTTAAGGCGTCTGCTATCAAATTTGCTTTACCCGGATGGTACTCAATCTCACAGTCATAATCCTTGAGCAAATCCATCCATCTTCTTTGACGCATATTCAGTTCAGCCTGAGTGAATAGAAATTTCAGGCTCTTATGGTCCGTATAGATGGTAAACGTCTTACCATAAAGATAATGACGCCAAATCTTCAAGGCGAAAATGATAACCGCCAGTTCCAGATCATGGATTGGGTATCTGGTCTCATGAGGCTTCAACTGCCTCGAAGCATAAGCCACCCGTGCTTTTCCTGCATCAATACACAACCCAAACCCTGCAATGATGCATCCGTGTACAAGGCAAACTTCTTATTCTCAGAAGGAATCACCAACACTGGCGCTGTCGTCAAACGGCGTTTCAATTCTTGGAAGCTTTCCTCGCAAGCTCGGACCAAAAGAATGGGACTCCTTTCTGAGTCAGCTGTGTCAACGGCTTAGCGATCTTAGAAAATCCCTCGACAAAACGTCGGTAATAACCTGCTAAGCCTAGGAAACTCCGTATCTCAGGTACAGAAGTGGGTGCTGCCCACTCCATCACAGCTTCAATCTTCCTGGGATCCACAGATATCCCGCTGCTAGATATAACATGACCCAAGAACACTACACTGCTCAGCCAGAACTCGCACTTGCTGAGCTTTGCATACAACTGATGATCCCTAAGGATCTGAAGTACTGTCCTCAAGTGCCGTACATGATCTTCTTCGGTCCGGGAGTAGATGAGTATATCGTCAATGAAAACTATGACGAATTGATCCAAATATGGCTGGAACACCCTGTTCATCAAACTCATGAAAACAGCCGGGGCATTTGTCACCCCAAAAGGCATGACTAGGAATTCATAGTGCCCATACCTAGTCCTGAAGGCTGTCTTCTGGACATCATCTTCCCTTACTTGAATCTGATGGTACCCTGACCTCAGATCGATCTTACTGTAGAGCCTCAAACCCTGCAACTGATCAAACAAGTCATCGATCCTCGGAAGTGGGTACTTATTCTTCACTGTAGCTTTGTTCAGTTGTCTGTAATCGATGCACAAACGCATCGAACCATCTTTCTTCTTCACAAATAAAACTGGTGCTCCTCAGGTTGATACGCTAGGGCGTATATAGCCTTTATCAAGGAGCTCTTGCAACTGAATCTTTAATTCCCTAAGCTCCGCTGGTGCCATCCTATAAGGGGCACGAGAAATGGCAGACGTCCCCGGTAATAACTCAATCCCAAACTCGACCTCTCTCGTCGGTGGGAATCCGGGAATCTCCTCCGGAAAGACATCAGGGAACTCCGCCACTACGGGCACATCCTCAACTTTTACTTCTTCTTTCTTTTCCGTAACATCAATGGCATTTATGAGGTATCCTGTATGGCCTCGTTCCAACAACTGCGCCATCTTGACCGCAGATATCAACGGAATCTTAGAGCGAGAACCATCCCCATAGAACGTCCATGGAACTCCCATATCAGATTTGAACCGTACTGTCCTCTGCCTGCAGTTCACAACTGCCTGATACCTGTTCAGAACATCAATGCCCAGAATGCAGTCGAAATCTGACATTCCCAGAACAATCAAATCTGACCTTAGTTCTTTATCCTCAAAATAAATGAGGCCATCGTAGACGATCCGATCAGTAATCATACTTCTTCCAGCGGGGATCGAGACTATAAGAGGCGTGGGCAACGGAGAAGTGCATATGTGGTGCCTTTCCACAAAACTTGTCGACACAAAAGAGTGTGACGCACCTCTGTCGATCAATATAAAAGCAGGGTGCGTAAATAAAAGACACGTACCCGCTATAACCTCCTCCGGAGCCGCTGAAGCCTGCTCCCTCGTCAATGCAGAGACTTGTCCTTGAGGTGGCCCCATAGGCTGTCCTCCATGCTGTCTCGACACGAATGGTGGTCTATGTTGTGCTGTCCTATCCGCAGGCCTCCCCGCAGGACCCTGTTGACTTCCCCTGTTGGGACACTGTCTAGCAAAGTGGCCCTTGTCGCCACAAATATAACATCCTACACAATCTTTCGTCAGATGTGGTTGCCCACAAAGAGTGCATTGGACCTTCCCGGATCTGTCTCCCTGAGACTGCCCCCTTCCAGATGGGCATCACTCCTTCGGTTTCCTTTCCATCTATTGTCGGGCCTCTTACCACTGAACCTTGACGCCGATGTGTTTCCTCTTGATTTGAACTGCTCACCCCTTGGCTTCAAATTATCAGGAGTGGATTTCTGAGGGGGTGCTGGCGGTGGTACAACATCAGGGTATGCACCCACTCCCAGTTCGGCTAACTCAGCCCGTGAGAGTGCATCGTCAAAGCAAGTAGGGCCATAAGTAATCACCCTATCGTACAGCTCCGGCCTCAAGCCCTTCATGAAGTTCCTCATCTTCGCTTGAGTGCTCGTGGCGATGTGAGGTACATATCTGAGTAAGGAGCAATACTGAAGAGCAAAATCTGACACTGACATATTACCTTGCTTGAGGTGAGTAAATTCATCTTCCTTAGCCTGTCGTGCAGCAGCCGAGAAATAACGATTCAGAAAGCGAGTTCGAAACATTTTCCAATTAACTTCATGACCTTGAGCCTCTTGCTCTACCACAGTGGTCTTCCACCACATTAGTGCCTTCTTGGCCAATTGGAACTCTGCTAACCGTATCCATGCTGTCTTCGCACATGGGGCTGCCACAAAGATTTGCTCTATTCTTTCTAACCATTCCTCAGCTCGTTCCCCTGTTTCGGTTCCTTCAAAGGTTGGGGGTCGGTATGCAAGAAATTGAGTTAGGCTTAGCTCCCCTGGCAACAACTGTTGTTCGGACGGTTCATCATCAAAAGCTGGCGGGGGTAGGGGATTCGTACGCCCCGCACTTGCATTGACGCTCACTGCGTCACCTACCTCCACGTTTGCTGCCATACTGCAACACAAGGGTTAACAACAAGATCCAAAAGCAGTTCATATATACATCGTTAGAAAGGCATAACATGTTAGCATAACAGTCATATACTTCATATGTAGCTTATGCGCAAAACATGTTTAAAAGTAAGCACCTAGCTAACTTATTGCTAAGGCTACCCTTCACTCATTCCCGGGTTATCTAACCACTGCTCTGATACCACTAATCTAGGGTCTTCCTACCTTAACATCAATTAGTACACATATAATGGACAGAACATGCATTTATAACCTCTTAAGGGTTCCGGTTGTAGCTTGAGCTAAGAAGATTACAGGCCAAAATAAAATTTCCAAAAGCTATTTAATTACATTCTCAACAATGAATGTTAAAGCTATAGGTTTACACTACTCCTAGAGTAGAGACTATCAAAATCCTGCATCCTATATTCATCTTGCTCCTTTTAGCTCACCTCCTCAACCCGACCCTAGGCCCTCGGTCCAAAAGTGTACCTACAGGGATAACAAATCGTGAGCACATACATATTTACTTAACATGATATAAAAGACATACAGTAATGCATAACATCTTAGTTAAGTAAAAGTTATTGGTCGTTCTTCAACTTCTTTTGTTATCCCTGATTCTTATTCATGTATGAGGGCATCTTACCCCATTGTATGGCATCTTACCATAACATAACCGTCGTGTGGCATCTTACCACAGGGGCATCTTACCCCATCATATGGCGTCTTGCCATATCATAACATCGTGTGGCATCTTACCACGTGGGCATCTTACCCACTCACATACATTGGGTGGCATCTTACCACATGGGCGTCTTACCCAATCATATACATCGTATGACCTTATCATAAACTTACTTATCATAAACATCATCATCATAAACATCATCATTGTAAACATCATCATAAACATCATCATAAACATCATCATCGTAAACATCATCATAAACATCATCATCATAAACATCATCATAAACATCTTCATCATAACCATCATCATAAACATCATCATTATAAGCATCATCATTAAATGTAGGAGTAAGGTTTACCGTCCGATGCTCGTACGTTTCTTACGTACCTTAATTCCAAAAGAAGGAGAAATTGCAGAACTTTATCTCCTTGAGGTTGTGGGTACCTGGGACGGTTCTACATAACCATACAAATTGATATTAGAAGCTAAACAATAGCCCAATACCAAAAATTTAACAAAAATCATCATTTTCCTACTTTTGAACAGTGGCGATCGATCGCTCAAAACATGGCGATCGATCGCCTGATTTTTCACTTAGCGGCGATCGATCGCTTAAAATGAGGCGATCGATCGCGCCATTTGAGGCGATCGATCGCCTATCCTCATTTTTGCGTACTGTCTCTCGGCGATCGATCGCTGATTTTGTAGCGATCGATCGCCACAACCAGTGGCCGCGATTTCACCATTTTTATGTGCATTTTCCAAGCTTATCCTCATACCTATCAAAACCAAACTTCCCAACAATAACAATAACATCATAACCCACTAAAACCCACATAAAACACTTCAAAAATCATACCCCAAACATATATAACACATACCCCAAACAAACCCACCTAAAACACTTCAAAATCATCCCATTTCAAAACCAAACATCATCAAAATTTAAGGAAGGGTTCCATACCTCTTGAAGACTCCAAATCTTAACAAAGATTACACAAACACAAGTTTTGTGGAGTTTCCTCCTTCCTCCTTAGAAGGGTTTCGAAAATGGGGTGAAGTTAGGGCTTGGGAAGGAATTGGGGATTTTAGAGTGGTGGGGAAAAAGTGAAGGGAAACAGAATAAAAGGGGAATATAGTGGGGTTATTAAAATTATACCCCAAATTAACATGATGTATAAAACACCCCAACATGGTATTTTAAAAGCATCTTGACAAAATGCACTAAACTTCATCTAAAATCACATCTTCCTCATATTTAATAATCAACACAATTAAATTGTGTTAACATCTTATTACCCAACACATAAATCAAATATCACATGATTCATCATATAAACATGATTAATGCCTTAATTGCAATTAATTAATTTCGGGGCATCACACAATGGCATCATAATATCATGTTAATCACAGTACTCACATACTCTTAAGTATCAACCCTTCCACATTACTTCACCCAACTATTATCTGTCATAGGACAAGTACAAAATAATCTCGTTAGTGTTTCTCAATACTAGTAACATAACACGTACCTTGTTATTTACGCATTTCGATATTCATAATGTTTCTGTCATCAAACATTAATTCCCTGCATCAAAAGTTTCACGCGGTTCTATACACAACATGTTATAGCACACTGTCTCATAGGGTGATTGAAATTTAACATAAGAATTAATTGCATGCCTCAATGACGCAATTTATATCAATCTTTAACTCATCCTCGAAACATAATAATTCATTAATCATGAATATTCACAGTGAACACATGTCCACACACGACATTCGTAGTAATCACGCGTCATCCCGTGACATACTCATGCCATCCCGTGACACACTCATTAAACTCATGTCTATCTGATTGTATTCCATTCAACATAATAGGTGATTAATCAATTATTAATCCTACCACATACAAAACTAGCATGCTTTCACAGCAATAATTATCATCACAAAATGATTAACATCTGTTTTCGATATCTCATCACTATACACCGTAGACATGAGAGTGTTATCACAGAGGTTACACCTCTTCTTGCCTTATTACCGCAACAAAATATGAACGACACATCTAGGTTCCACTTCAATTCCATTATCAACTTTTCTAGAAGTACATGATTTCAAAATCAATATAAATCAACAAAATAACTCGAATCAACATATATCAATATGTTCAACCAACTGAAACGGTTTACCTCGATACTTCATCCTCCTGGATCGATCCAATATCCTCTTGGGCCTAAATCACATATACCCAATGAGCAATAATATAACCGTACATAGTACAACTTCTATTGCCATCTGCAATCAAAGCATTCAATACTCATTGCTAACATAATTGCGATACAACAGCATTCATCGCTAATCACAATAGCGGTACTAAAAATATTCATTACTAATACAATAGCAATGCATCAATCTTCATCGCCCTACGGCGGTACATAATACTCATCGCCACTACTGGCATACATATAATATCCATAATCACAATGAAAATACATTCTTAAAACAACAAGATGTAATAACACTTACTGTACACGATTGATCCACACTTGATTCTTTAAATTGTCCCTGCTCTCAACATAAATACTCCACAAAATATGATTTCATATCAATACACAAATTGATATACTCACCATCCACAGAATAGCGGAATGAGACGTCGCTATATATACAATCGGCGGCAAGAACCATCGCCATGGAATCAGCGGAATGCACCATCGCTAAACACATGTCTGGCGGCATGATCCATTGCCAATGACATAGCGGAAAGAGGCATCGCTATACATGTACCCGGCGGCATAAACCATCGCCAATCAATATAGAGGGATGAGACATCGCTATCAATATACCTGGTGGCATGAACCATCGCCAACTAATATAGCGGAATGTGACATCGCTATCAATATACCTGGCGGCATGAACCATCGCCAACTAATATAGCGGAATGTGACATCGCTATCAATATCGATAATGTAGTTGTTCCGGTCTTGTTATAGCAGCGGAATTTTAGGACCCCTCGCTTCGACATATAGCGGCATAATATGATATCCCTCGCTTCGACAATGACAGCGGCATGTTACCTCGCTTAGACATGACAGCGGCAAATATCATACTACCACCACTTCATATGACAGCGGCAAGTACCTCCCTCGCTCGAATATAACAACTACCGGAACTTCCACTAGCTCCATGTACCTGCATCCAGGTTAATACAACAGTTCACAATATAATGATCGATATCACGTTCCAGTTATAACCACAATATTCCACATTAATCACTAGAATTGTGACTGTTCCGGTCCCAATACAACAGCCGAATTTTAGGACCCCTCGCTTCGACAATGACAGCGGCATGTTACCTCGCTTAGACATGACAGCGGCAAGTACCTCCCTCGCTCGGAGATAAAGGCTACCGGAACATTCATCAATTCTACCACAATAATCAAACACAACAATTGGTTCCATTATCACAATATATCACTATCATGTCACATATATCATCACATGTAAGGGTTCACTATCCATGATATACATAATCAAAGGTATAACACGTTTTACCGTCCGAAGCCCGTACGTCTCACATTTCCCGATTTTCTTACAAAATCAGATCCTTTAACACATAATACATGAAGTGCTAGACATCACCATTAATGCCATCCCATCGCATTCTACACGATTCCTGCAATTACAATGATTAGCAACACCACTTTTCATATCATAAAAGCACATAAACAACTAGTTGTATCATACAACATTAATGCTATCATGCATAAATATGTGCTATCAATAACTTCCTAGGCCCTTAACAGCCCCAAAGAGCAACCACTGCTCTGATACCACTATTGTAAGGCCCCAACACTTAAACTCGTCATTAGTTCATTTATGACGTCATATGTGTAAATTTTTCATTTTTCTTTTCATTCTTTAAAAAAAGAACCATTACATGCTTCCCATAATCCCATGACATAAATAATGTTCAACATTATATGATCTTCTCTACCAACAAATAGACTCAAAGATTTCACCCAATACCACTTTTACATTGTGGGTTTTTATAAAAATTTGGGAAGAGTCTCCCCACAAACTGAGCTACCCGGAAATAAAAACATATCACACAACATACTCCCGACCAGGGACAACGCAATACTAAACAGAAAACAGAAACACTAAGTAAATTCCCAGCCAGGGAAGACACCACACTAATAAGACAACAAAAGTGGGTTTCAACACCCTTATACAGTCCATATACAAATACAAGTGCTCACAGAAGAGCAACGAATAACGGATACACATCCGGATGCATAATTAGTATAAATACCAACCGCTCAACCTTGTATATCGGCTCAATCTCATACTATGCTTCTGGAAGCATCATCCAACAAGGTTCGAGCCTAGTACACCAAGGCCGCATCGTACCTGTTGTACCTGTTTCAACAGAAACAGCCCCCACACAGGGTGAGCATACTCCAACTCAATATTCAATCACAAATCAATATACAAAATCATAATGCAACAGTTTAGATCATTCAAAACTCATAAAATATACTCCCTGTACAATTCCGAGTTTGTATAGCTTCCACGCACTGTTCCTGTTTCAAACTCACGCACATTCATCATGTCCAGTTTAGTATTATCATCGAAAGCGTGATACTCGACGACACTATGAATTCAATACAACAACAATATATTATTTATGCTCAACATATATAATTCAACATCAATGTACACCTGGTTATCCCACTATCTCATTCTCGACACTTTCTCATATCGCTCATGCCCAAGGCATCAATACTCAACTAGTATAATCGGATCACGTGCCACCACGTGTCCTTCACGCAATACATGTATACACATATTCTTTTCTTTACTCATCTTCTTGGATCACGTAAAAATACGTATCTACCAAACTACGCATTTTAAACTCAATTATCAGATTCAATCGATTAACCTGAAACATTATATTCAATTACATGTGTACATGAATGTATAGATACTAGATATACCTGCTCGTACGTCACCACGTACCTTATGGTCGACAACATGAACAAGCTATCATCAACGTCCGAAGTCTTGTATAGTCTCTATATCCAATATCAATTCAACATTAGCTCATATTCAAAACAATTAACATCATTAAGCACTCTTCATTTTCATGCTTCATAGTGTACACAAACAAGCCAATAATCCTCTATTTGAGTCATCTCCAACTCGACTATATAGTAAGTAAATTCATAAAATCAAGACAATCTATATTGCTCAAATCAACTAAACAGTTAGTTCATATAATTGTCATTCGAATACTCAATAACGTCTCCAATTCATGCTATTGCACACATGCACATATATTCATTAATATACACTTTAATACATGTTTATAACACACATTAACATGTATCTATCTAGGCCAATGACCCACTACGCATGCTCAATGGTATAAGTATCTCATGTCATTGCCCAACATCCACCAAGATACTAAAATGCTTTTAAATTGGAAAGAATAGCTTTCCACTACAATCCACTTACTAACATCATTGAAGCATAAAAACAAACACCTTATAAACATAGTAGAAGCAATTCAAACCTCACCAAGGATTTCCCCGAGGCACCCAAATACGCATCATTGGTACAAGGTCGGCACACACACATGCCCATGAATAAGGGCCCAAATCCAACTATCACTCAATCCATAAGGTAAAAGTTGATAGATCAACACTAACTTCTCATTCCAAGTAAAACCCACCTCCCAAATGCAAGAAAGCTCCAACCATACCCAAGATTTGAACAATGAGATAGCAATACATAATCGATGATAGAAACATCTATAACCATAACTCAATTCCCACCAAAATGTTACGATGCTAAAAGTCATAAAAGTAGATCTTCACCACACCAGTAGTAAGGGTTTTTAACCAATTCTCTAACATGATTGAAGCATAGTATCAAACACCATATAAGCATAACTTTTAAGCTCAAAGCACACCTATTCTTTGGCCATGTCATCCCTTAAACTCAAAACACTTCATAACAATCTTTTCAAAACAATAATCAATAAAAGAACAACTCCATCGATAATAAATCAGCCCAAAAGCAAGACAAAACTTTTCCCTTACCAAGACCTATTTTCGAACCAAAGCAGCATGATTTTCGAAGCAAAATCAGCAAGGAGTCAAGCCAACTAGCAATTGGTAGTTTCAAAGTCAAATAGCAAAAATTAAGGTTCAACATAGCAGCAAGATTTCAGCCTCAAAACAGAATAAACTTCGACCCAAAATCAGCCTAGATTTGAACCTCAATAATCAGCAAATTTTGAACTATTACGGCAAAGGAATCGAGCAAGAAAAATCGAGCCAAAAGACAGCAAATTTCGAACCATTAACCAGCAAAGAATCGAGCCATATACAGCATGAAAATCGAACCAAAAAGGCTGCATATTTCGAGCCATAACCAGTAACAAAAATCGAGTTACACCACAGCCCAATTTCAAACCATTAACAGCAGAAAAATCGAGCAAAGTGAGGGGTAAATGAACAAGGTATCAAGTAGCATCTTACCCTCAAGAATCTTGAACGAAAAATGGGCCAAAATCTTTTGCTGCTGCGTGAGAATGGGGATGGCGTGAAGAATGGGGAGAGGAAGTGAGGGGGGCGGCGGGTTGGAGGAAGGGGAAGGAGAGGGTACCGATTTTTTTTGTAAAAAGTGGGGTATGTGTGTCTTTTAATCTAACCCTAGATTAAATAAACACCATCTAATTATCATCTCCAACAAAATAATTATTTCCCAAATTAAATTTACCAATTTATAATTGTTAGACAACCCCTCTTAAATTTAATTTACAATACGAGTTCAACCCGGAATTATTCATCCCAACTTCGTTCCAAAAATCCGATACTCAAAAAATAAATCCCGACATATCATATAAACACCGTAATTAAATCCAATGAATGATTATAAATAAATCCGGAAAATAAATCCGGACATCACAGTAAGTGGATGCGATTTCGAGGACGAAATCTTATAAGTAGGGGAGTATTGTGATATCCCCGAAATGATTTTATATATTTGGGCATTAATTATGTTTATGTGGTATTTATACTGTTGGGTTTTGGAAACCTGAATAATCTTTGTTTTGATGTTAACAAAACTTGTTATTGTGTTGCTAACATATTTCATCAAGTGTGCAGTTCATAGATCATAATTAAGAGCTTGATGAATTACAAAGAAGTAGCTTGAAAATATCAAGCTGGACAAAGACTGAAATCCTGGCAGAGCGGATTGTTTTGATCATATCTCATAGCTAGGATATCGAAATGACGTTCTTCCAAAGAGGTTGAATAGCCAACTCAAAATACTAAAAGTCATATTTCACAACAGATTGGCTAGTTCGAATATTATCAAGGAGAAAAGACGCCTTCAAGATCGAGCTGTACCGTGAAGAAACAACAAGCTGTTACATCAAGCGATTGTCAGTCTGTTGGGCATAACTCTTAGTTCGGTTATTGGAACGAGATGATTCAGTATGGGTTGGAAAGCTAAGACACAGATTGACAAGTCATCTTTGAAAGTCAAAGACTGAATCGGATGTTAAGATGGCCAAAAAGCAAGTCACGCCATGTGCTGCTGCATCCATACAACAGGACCATCGCTTCATATTTTGAGCATAACTCTCTCATATGAACTCAAAATTGATTGATTCTTGATTCAGTAGAAAGCTAAGAGAAAGGGCTACAACTTTTATGTAGATTACTTTGCCCAGAAATCAAAGAATCAAGGGCTACAAGAAACAGGTCAGAAGAGCTAGTTTATCAAGCTGTTTTTGTATCAAGCTTGTCTTGCATCAGATCTGTCCAGACCAGACTGATCTGTCCAAGCTGATCCATCCAGACCGGTCCGAAATACAAAGAGCTGACTGATCTGTCCAATCTGATCCTACCAGACCGGTCCGAAATACAAAGAGCCCAGAAACCAGAATATGATTGTTGCAAGCTCGGGAATGGTGCATAACCTTTTCCAACGGGCATATTCTTGTGTCTATCATATATATCATTGTTTGGGGCTATATATACTAGTCTTGGAAGCTCAATAACAGCTGATTGAAGATCAATCCAAGCCTTCCAAAGCAAACCCACTTGGGATTCAATTGTGGAACTTCAAAGACAAAAGCTGCTAAATGAAGAGCACTCACCAAACCTTTGGTACCTCTTACCTTACTGTATCAGATTCATTATGGAATCATTTGTGCCTTTTTATTCACTCTATTCATTGTATTTGTGAGCTAAAATAGAAGAGTCAATACCATGGTAACAGTTTGTGATTCATCACAACTGGATGAGAGGTCTTTGTATGTGAGACATTAAAGAACATACATAGTTGAGTTGCTAGGAGTTCTAGTTTGATGGGGCATTCCCAACTGGATCGGGTTTGTACAACGGTATTGTATAAATCAAAGTCTTCTAGTGGAATCCTTCCATGAGGTGGAAGAAGGGGAGACGTAGAAGGATTACACCACCTTCGAACTTCCATAAACAAATGCTTGTTTATTCTTTACTTGCATATCTTTAAAATGTCTTTCAAATGGTTAATCGGTTATTGAGCATGTTATTTCGAGTGTCTTCCGCTCGGTTTTGTAACCGAACTCGATATAATCTCTCGGTGCAATTATTTCAAGAACACAAGCTATTGAAGCTCAAGTTGGTTGAACTCGGTGTGGAATGGCAACCCACTGCTAGGAGTTCTAGTTGGATGGGGCAATCCCAACTGGATCGGGTTTGTACAATGGGATTGTATAAATCAAAGTCTTCTAGTGGAATCCTTCCATGAGGTGGAAGAAGAGTAGACGTAGAAGGATTACACCACCTTCGAACTTTCATAAACAAATGCTTGTTTATTTACTTTACTTTACTTGCATATCTTTAAAATGTCTTTCAAATGGTTAATTGGTTATAGAGCAGGTTATTTCGAGTGTCTTCCGCTCGGTTTTGTAACCGAACTCGATATAATCACTCGGTGCAATTATTTCAAGAAACGAGCTATTGAAGTTCAAGTTGGTTGAACTCGGTGTGGAATGGCAACCACCCCCGACATCGATCCTGACATATAGTGTTAATTAATTTAGTGTTGAAATTAATTATTATGGTGGAATGCTTAGTCACATGGTGGCGTGACCTGGTAATGCATTTCGAGGTGCATTTGATGCATGTTGCGAATTTGGGTGTTATCATTGTTTAATTGTGATAGTTAGTAATTATTTTGGTTAAAGCATATTTTATTGGAGTTTTGATGCATTCTTGGAAAATTCTTTTAAAATATCATGTTGGGGATATTTTATACATCATGCTAATTAATGGGTGCATGTTTTAATTAAATCCACATATACCCCATTACCCCTCTTTATCCCTCATTCCTTCCCAACTCTCCCAACCCTATCCCCAAAACCCCCATCTCGTTTTGCACACCAAGGAGGAAGAGGAAAACTTGAAAACTTGTTTTTGGTTGGATTATTGGAAGGAATTGAAGCTTTGAAGGGGTATGGATCCTTCCTAGTTGTTTTTATGAAGTTTGGGTTGAGGTGTTTTGAGTTAATGTGGTTTGGTGGAGTTCTGTACATGAAAATGACGATTTCTCGCATTTACAGAGCTTCTCGATCGATCGAGCTCGGCAGAGCTTCAGGCGGGGTTGTATGGGTCTCCTCGATCGATCAAGGCGATTTCTCGATCAATCGGTGTGGACATCTCGATCGATCGAGAAAGGTAGCAAGGTGTTGGGCGCCGGGTGGTCAGCTAGCGATCTATCGAGCGCAAGGGCCGATCGATCGCAAGTCTAAAAAATGTGGTGTTAGGGATTTTTTTTGGCTATTTTAATGGGATTTTTGGTATTGGTTCATAAATTGCCTTCTAATATTGGTTTGTATGATTGTGTAGAACCATCCCAGGTAGCAACGCAACAAAGGACATAAAGTCCTACGACATCTCCACATTTTGGTACAATGATACGTAGTGAGATGTATGGGCATCGGATGGTAAAACGTATTTTTACGTATTGGATTATGCATTTTGGTTGCATATATTTGTTGGACTATGCATTGTGCTTGCATACATACATTGGTTATGCATTGTGGTTGCATACATAAAATTGGTCATGCATTATGTTGCATACACTCATTGGATGCATTGGTGCATATGATTGTAAGTTGAGATTATATTCCAGTGATGAAGAATACTTGTTGCCAGTGGTGTAGCGATGTGAATACTTGTCACTGTCATACCGTAGAGATGAGAGAATATTTGCCGCTAATATGAAGCGAAGAACACGACCGCTGTCATATAATAAGCGATGGATATTATTGCCGCTGGTATTGTCTAAACGATGGGTATTTCCGCTGCATGTTAACGCGTGGGGTATTATGCCATTGATATAATAAGACATGGATAATGGATATCGATATTGATGGAAATTGGTGCATGTCATGACATACATTATGGTGTTATAATCTATTGATTATGATTGTGGTACAGGGACAACCAAAGGGAGCATTAAATGTATTAAATACAGGAAGTGATTTGTATTTATGGCTTATGCATTTCTATATTACAATCATATTATTGTGAATATGGTTTGTTACTTGCTCATGGGTTTTGGGTTGTTCCTGTAGGTACATTTTGGCAGGAAGGGCTAAGGACGGGTTGATGCGTGAGCTAGTGAGGAGTGCTTTTGGTATAGCTGGATATGAGTCTTTTGTATAGTCTCTACTCTAGGAGTAGAGTAAAGCTATAGGATTAACATTTATTTAAACTGGGAATGTAATTAATCCTTTTGGAAATTTTATTTTGGCAATGTAATCTTAATAGCTGGGGGCATCAACACGAATTTCATACTGTGATTTATGCATTGCTTAGCTCTTATTTCACTTTAATCCTCACTTAAGGAACTTGGGTCCTTACAACAACCATCGAAATTCAGGATTGTTGAGGACGGTACGTTGAGGATCGATAACCGTTGGGTGGTCCCAAGTGTGCCGGAGCTGGGCCAAGGAATCTTGCAGCGAGCTCACAGCAGCAGATTTAGTATTCATCCGGGCGGGAGGAAAATGTATAAAGTTCTGTGTGACCAATTCTGGTGGAAGTGGATGAAACGAGATGTTATAACATTCGTTAAGAGGTGTTTGATCTGTCAGCAGTTGAAGGCAGAGAGGCAGAGGCCTGGTGGTGAATTGAAGAGCTTGGAAATACCTAAATGGAAGTGGGAGCACATATCCATGGACTTTGTGACCCATTTGCCGAGGACGACTTCGGGATTTGATGCCATTTGGGTGATTGTGTACAGGCTGACAAATGTGGCTCACTTTATTCCATACAGTACGACATTCACATACTTGAGGATGGCACAGTTGTACATTCGGATGTGGTGAGATTGCACGGGATCCCAGTTTCTATTGTGTCTGTTCGAGACCCACGTTTTACGTCTCATTTTTGGGATGGTCTTCAGTCGGCTTTTGGAACTGAGGTGAGATTGAGCACGGCTTACAACCTCAAACAGATGGCTAGACTGAGCGTACCATAAAAAAGCTCGAAGATATGTTGTGAGCTTGTGTGCTAGAGTTTGACTCTACGTGGCAGGATTCAGTGGCCTTGGTGGAATTCTCGTACAACAATAGCTACCATGCGAGCATTCAGATTGCTCCATTTGAGACCTTGTGTGGTCGGCGTTGTCGATCACCGTTGTACTGGGATGATTGGATCGTAAATCGATTGGAGGACCGGAACTGATCCGGGAGATGGAAGAAAGTGAAAGTGATCAGACAAAAAATGAAAGCAGCCCAGGATAGGCAGACAGCCAATACTAATAAACGATGACGACCGTTGGAATTTCAAATGGGAGATAAAGTCTTTTTGAAGATCTCACCTTTCAGAGGTGTTGTGCGGTTTGGAATGCGCGGGAAACTATCTCTGAGGTATGTTGGACCGTATGAGATCTTGCAGCGCATTGGTATTTTGGCTTACCGCTTGGCTTCGCCACCGTCATTGTCTGAGATTCATGATGTGTTTCATGTGTCTATGTTGAGGAAGAATGAGCCGGATCCGTCTCATGTGTTGCAGCCTTCAGAATTCAGTTGGATTCTGATGTGTCCTATGTTGAAGGGCCGATTAGAATTCTGGATCGAGCGGATCGCAGACTTCGGAGCAAGGTGATACCGATGGTCAAAGTTTAGTGGGATCACATGGGTGTCGAGGAGGCCACGTGGGAGACGACATATGGTGCATGATGTGACTAGAAATAGACACATCTTTAGCGCTTAATTGTCTACGATTTGGTAGGTTTTTATGGATAATTTGATACATATGCTACCTAATCGTATATTTGTGTAATTGTAGGTACAATCGAAGAAAACGAGCTAAAAATGATGTGTAAAGACCAAGAAAAGACATGAACATGACAAGCACTCAAAATTGATCAAGAAAAGGGCAAAAACGTAATTTTGGAGGTGGCGATCGATCGCATGGAAGAGACAATCGATCGCCTATGGACAGAAACTTGAGCAACAAAATTAACGAAGAAGCGATCGATCGCCACATTCTAGGCGATCTATCGCCTGAGGCTACTGGAGGGAAGCGATCGATCGCCACATTTTAGGCGATCGATCGCCGAAGAGTCCGGAATTTTGGAAATTAAGTCTTGTACCATATTTAAAAGATTGTAACCTAGTTTTAAGCCTCCAAGACCTTGGAACTCGACTTTTTTACTTCCTCTCAGACATATTTTCTAGACTTTAGAATAGTTTTAGGTTTTTAGAAGATTTTTCTTTCAAGTTTTGTCAAGAACAACGCGAAGAACGGAACCGGAATCGACAAGCCGGAATCGTGATTTGTCTTAGTAATTTCTTTCCTTTGTTTATTTAATGATTTCGAATCATATTTTGTTATTTTTAGATTCAATTATGCTAGGCTAAACTCTTGATTCTTTGTTTAAGGGATACTTGCTTTTGGATTTGACTCTCTTGTGAGAATTTTGGTTTGTCTATTGAATTTAATTTCGATTTCAATTCTGTTTCTTGGTATCGATTTCAATGATTATTGTGTTTGTTTATTAGATTGATCACCTAGTATTCATATGCATAATCGATAACTAATTAAGAAGCAACTAAGGTTAATAATTACCGGTTGTAGGTGTTATTGATTTCTTAGAGAAACAATTGGGTAATCAATAATTAACGGCTGTAGTTTCTATTGATTAGATTTATCAAACTCACTAGTTTTGAAATCTATCATTGATTTAATCATTAACGGCTGTAGTTTTGATTAGAGATTTGATAAGGGTCGGATTCAATGCTGTTTTCTCTTTGACTACGATTAAGGTGGGTAGGAATTCATTTTCCAATCGATGAATAATTGAAAGAATTCGTATGTTAGTGATTTGATGATCAAGAGAGAATTTTCCAAAAGTAAAGTTGACCGGAAACCAAGAATCGCTTCACTCTCATAAGTTTTAACCGTTTTAGTTAATCTTGTTAATTAGTTTAATTCATAAAATTTGCTTAGTAGTAATCACTCAACTCAAAAACCCCTTTTTACTATTCGTTTTTAAATTGACACGAAAAAATACTACCTTCCCTGTGGGATCGATCCCTACTCTTGCTACTACATACTTTTGCTATTAACTTGAGAAGGGTTAATTTGGGCGTACGCGATAAACGCTACCAAATTTTGGCGCCGTTGCCGGGGAAGGCATTGGTATTATTTTGTGTCGATTTTTTATTATTATTTGTTATCCCGCATTACCACTTTGGTTTGTTGATGAGTACAGGTGGATCGTTTAATCACGAAGATAACTTTCACTACGATCCTGAGATCGAGAGGACACTACATCAAAGAAGAAGAGAAGCTAGGCTGCTTGAAGAAGAAGAAGAGCGAACCATGATGGCAGCAAATCAAAGCTTGAGGCAGTTGGCGAATCCTAACTTGGATCAACAACCTCTCTGCATCACTTTCCTTGCCTTCGCAAATAACTTAAATTTCGAACTCAAATCTGGTTTAATTCACTTATTGCCATCCTTTCATGGACTTGCAGGCGAGGATCCCCATAAGCACCTGATGGAGTTTCATGTGGTTTGCACCACCATGAAATCGACCGGAATTACTGAAGATCAGATCAAGTTAAGGGCTTTCCCTTTTTCTCTAAAGGATGCTGCAAAGGACTGGCTATTCTACTTACTGTCAGGCTCAATCACAACATGGACTGACCTCCAAAGAACGTTTCTGGAGAAGTACTTTCCAGCATCAAGAGCGGCCAACATATGAAAGGAGATCTACTTCATCAGACAGTACTCGGGATAAACTTTACATGAATACTGAGAACGCTTCAAGAAGTTGTGTGCAAGCTGCCCACAAAACCAGATAAGTGCACATTTACTCATTCAGTACTTTTATGAAGGTTTATTATCCAATGACAGGAACTTGGTTGACGCTGCGAGTGGAGGAGCCTTTGTCGATAAAACACCAGAGGATGCGAAAAGCTTGATAGCTAACATGGCGGCCAACTCACAGCAGTTTGGCAACTTTTAAGCGGAACCAACTCAAAGGAAACAAGGAGAGGCAAATGTGTCCAACTTAGTACAACAGCTCATCAGCCTCACTTCCCTTGTGCGTCAAATGGCCGGAGGAAATGGACAGACAGTGAAACCATGTGGCATATGTTTGGAGATGAGTCATACCACTGATGCAAGCACGGCACTTCAAGAGACATCAGCCGAGCAAGTACATGCAGCAGGGGGATTTCCGGGACAACCCCAACGAAGACATGACCCTTATTCCAACACATACAATCCAGGATGGAGAGACCACCCTAACTTGAGCTATGGACCACAATCAATAAACCATGTTCCTCCTCAAGCGCCACAACATCCTCCGCCATACAGGCCACCTTTTCAGAGGGCACAACAATCCAATTTTCCTTCCACTACTGACATGTTAGAGATTATCATTCAAGATCTTGCTCACAATGTTACTAAATTTCAACAGGAAACAAGATCGAGTATTCAAACCTTGAACACCCAAGTGGGTCAACTAGCCACTGTTCTTAATCGAGTTGAAGCAAACGGATCAACCACTCTACCATCCCAAACAGTGGTGAATCCGAGAGAAAATTCAAGTGCAGTCACACTTAGGAGTGGGAAGGAATTGGAGACACCAGAGAAGACGGAGAAAGCCGCCCAAGAGTGAGGAAGAAAAGGAAGCGGAAGTTGGAGAAAAGTCCGGGATAGAACACGAGGCACCAAAAGGTAAACCCCCTTCTTTCTCTGAATATAAAGTGCCACCCCTTTTCCCCAAGCTTTAAAAGACAACAGGAAAGACGCTGGACTCAAAGGCCTGTATGAGACCTTCCGAAGATGTGAGATAAACATCCCATTGCTGGACGCCATCCAACAAGTACCTCGCTATGCGAAGTTTTTAAAGGAATTATGCACTGCCAAGAGGAGTCATAGATTGAAGGGACCCCAAAAGGTTGAACTGGGTGAAAACGTATCAGCGGTGATACAGAGAAAAATCCCTACCAAGTGTAAAGATCCAGGTGTGTTCTCTATCCCGTGCACTATTGGAAACACTCGCCTTGAAAATGCCATGTTAGATTTAGGAGCATCAATTAATGTCATGCCATATTCTATTTATGCTTCTTTACAACTTGGTCCTTTGAACCCTACGGTAGTGGTGATTCAATTAGCGGATAGATCTAGTGCATACCCTAGGGGCTTAATTGAAGATGTGTTAGTGCAAGTGAATGAACTGGTTTTCGCAGCTGATTTTTATATCCTTGACATGGAGAATGGTGATAAAAGTAGCCCCAACTTGTTAGGCAGACCATTTCTCAAAACTTCCAAGACTAAGATAGATGTCCATAGTGGTACCCTCACTATGGAATTTGATGGTGAGATTGTTACATTTAACATCTATGATGCCATGAAATATCCATGCAATAATGATGATACTGTATACTTATTGACGTTATTGATTACCTGTCACAGGAAGTTTTTCAGAATGTAGGCAAAGAAGAATTGGAAAGCACTCTCATCATTGACATGGAGAAGGAAGAAGAGGACGTACCCCTCATGGATGAAGTGAAGCACACCATCGATGCGCTGGATGATACACCTGAGCTATTTCAGTCAGGTAACGTTTCTTTTATATCACTGCCTATTTCTAACGCTAGACCTCTCCCATCTGTTTTGCAAGCACCCACCATCGAGTTGAAGCCACTGCCTACCCACCTAAAATACGTTTTCCTTGGTGAAGGTAATACATTACCAGTGATCATCTCCAGCAAGTTGGGGGATGATCAAGAGAAGGACCTGATTCATGTGCTCAAGGAGCACAAGACTGCTATAGGCTGGACAATCGAAGACATAAAGGGAATCAGTCCCTCCACTTGCATGCACCAAATTCTAATGGAGGAAGGAGAAAGCCCTACACGTCAGCCCCAAAGGAAGCTAAACCCACCCATGATGGATGTGGTGAAGGAGGAGATTCTGAAACTTTTATCGGTTGGAGTGATATATCCTATATCCGATAGTCAATGGGTTAGTCCAGTTCAAGTGGTTCCAAAGAAGACCGGTATCACTGTGATAAAGAATAAAGACAATGAACTTGTGCCCACACGCATTCAAAATGGATGGCGAGTGTGCATTGACTACCGGAAGCTTAACGCTGTGACTAGAAAGGACCACTTTCCTCTACCTTTTATTGATCAGATGCTTGAGAGGTTAGCATGCCATTCCTATTATTGTTTTCTTGACGGTTACTCGGGCTATTTTCAGATTGCAATCGCTCCGGAGGACCAAGAGAAGACCACTTTCACATGTCCTTTCGGCACATTCGCATACCGTCGCATGCCCTTTGGACTATGCAATGCCCCAGCCACTTTTCAACGGTGTATGGTCAGTATCTTTTCTGAGTTTATTGAACATATTTTAGAAGTATTCATGGATGACTTTACTGTTTACGGTAACTCATTCAAGGATTGCCTATCTAGCCTTACACTGGTATTGAAAAAGTGCATTGATACTAACCTTGTTTTAAATTCTGAAAAGTGTCATTTTTTGGTCGAACAAGGTATAGTGCTGGGTCATGTTGTTTCTGCTAATGGTATAGAGGTAGATAAGGCAAAAATTGATGTTATGCAATCTTTACCCTACCCTAATTGTGTCCGGGATGTGCGCTCTTTTCTTGGTCATGCAGGTTTTTACAGGAAGTACATCAAAGACTTCGCCAAGATAGCTACACCTTTGTGTAAGCTACTACAAAAGGATGTCCCTTTTGAGATGGATGCCTAAAGCAAGAGAGGTTTTGATACACTGAAAGAGTCATTGACCTCTACCCCCATCATCCAACCACCTGACTGGAGTAAGCCCTTCGAGATCATGTGCGATGCAAGTGACTATGCGGTTGGTGCTGTCTTGGGACAAAAAAGAGGGCAATGCTTCACATGCCATCTACTACGCATCAAAAATCTTGAATGATGCCCAACGAAATTATTCTACTACTGAGAAAGAGCTTTTAGCAGTTGTTTTTGTTCTTGAAAAATTTAGATCTTATTTACTTGGTACTAAAGTTATTGTTTATTCTGATCATGCAGCTCTTCACTATTTGATGACGAAGAAGGAGGCTAAACCAAGACTGATAAGATGGATTTTGCTCTTGAGTGAATTCGACATACAAATCAAGGATAAGAAGGGCAGCGAGAACAAAGTAGCGGATCACTTGAGCCGTCTACCGCATGTGGAGGATGAGCTTTGCTTAAAGGAGGAATTCCCGGATGAGCACCTATTCTTCATAAACGACAATCTTCCATGGTATGCTCATATTTTGAATTTTTTAGCTTCTCATGTGCTACCCCCTGAATTGTCTAGGTCTCAACGAGCTAAGATCAAGAGTGATGCCAAGTATTATGTATGGGATGATCCTTACTTATGGAAGAACTGCGCGGACCAAATCATTCGACGATGCATACCCGAGACTGAGGGAAATGACATTTTAATGTTCTGCCATTCATATGCTTGTGGTGGACATTTTGGAGCCAAGAGGACCTCTAGGAAGATACTAGAGTGTGGGTTCTTTTGGCCCACCCTATTTCGTGATGCATATCTTTTCTGCAAGAACTGTGCACAATGCCAATTGACCGGTAATCTCTCCCAAAGAAAGGAGATGCCTCAACAACCCATTCTCATTTCTGAAATTTTTGACGTATTGGGCATCGACTTTATGGGACCCTTTCCTATGTCTTATGGTCATATATATACTGCTTGCTATTGATCATGTGTCGAAATGGGTGGAAGATATAGCCACCCGTACTGACGATTCCAAGGTTGTTGCAGATTTTATCAAGCATAACCTTTTCTCTAGGTTTGGAATCCCGAGAGCCATCATCAGTGATAGAGGTACACACTTCTGCAATCGGACAGTGGAAAGCCTATTCAAGAAATACCACGTGACTCACAAAGTCTCCACTGCCTATCACCCGCAAACAAATGGCCAAGCCGAGGTCTCTAACCGAGAAATCAAGGCCATATTGGAAAAAACGGTAAACCCGACAAGGAAAGATTGGAGCTTGCGACTAGACGATGCACTGTGGGCTTACAGAACCGCATATAAGACTCCAATAGGTATGTCCCTTATCGACTGATTTTTGGTAAATCGTATCATCTCCCTGTAGAGTTGGAACACAAAGCGTACTGGGCAGTGAAGAATTTCAACATGAACTATGATGAGAGTGGCGTGCATAGGAAGCTGCAATTGCAAGAGCTAGAGGAGATACGAAATGAAGCATACGAGGGTGCAAGATTTTACAAAGACAAGACGAAGGACTTTCACGACAAGATGATATGAAGGAGAAACTTTGAAGTTGGTCAAAAAGTTCTCCTTTACCATTCACGCCTTCGCCTGTTTCCAGGTAAGCTTCGTTCTAGGTGGCATGGGCCTTATTTAGTTATTAACGTGTATCCCCATGGTGCAGTGGAAATTCAAAGTTTGGACACCACTAAGACATTCAAGGTGAATGGTCACCGATTGAAGCACTACTATGAAGGTGTCCAACATGAAGAAGGAGGGCAAGTAGACATCAAGGTGGCTCTAGAGGATCCACCTCACTTCGACTGAGCACGAGGAATGGCGTCGGGCCACCGACGTTAAACAGAGGCGCTGCTTGGGAGGCAACCCAAGGGGAGTTAGTTTCCTTTCTCCCTTTTATTTTTATTGGTTTAGTAGTTAGACTTTTCTCTTTTCTTGTATTTTTGTCTTACATTGGGGACAATGTAAGATTTAAGTATGGGGGAAGGATTCGTTGTGTGTTATTGCTTTTATATTACAAAAATGCAAAAAAATCGAAAATTTGAAAATTTTGAGCTCATAGTTAGTAATGAACACATGCTTAGAATCACTAGCCCATGATGAAACCTAATTGATATCATGCATGCTTTTGAACATAGGTGAATTGTTAACCTTGGAACACTTTGAACTCTAATGCAAATTTTACTTTAACTTAATAGTTGAATATTTTGAGCACATTATTGTCATGGCTTGTGAAGTGTACATAACTTAGTGAAGATTGTGTGAACTTTGTGATAGTCTTAAGAAGTCTCTAATACGTGCTAGAACTTAACTACATGCTCTTTGAGGCGTATGTCTAGACTACTTGCAAACATGAAAGTGATATAGGCAATCTTTGATGCGTTTGAGCCTTTCAAGCCTACCATGTAAACAAAATCAATCTCTAGTACCCTTTTTGAGATTTAATGTAAAAGAATGGTAGTATGCTAAGCATACTAAAGACCCCCATTCAACATTCCTTGACTAGCTTATCATCCTATCCTTTTAGCCTAAATATGATTTTAATCCATACCTTTTAAGGGAGTATGATGTATCTCATTCACATGCACTTGGGAATTCATTGAATTTTATTTGTGAACTTTATTGTCAAAAGAATGAAATACATGAAAGAAAAGGAATGCCTTGAGAAATTTGAGAAAAATATGACTCCAAGGGGAGCCAAGGCACACAAAAGAAGAAGAAAAAAATGTTGAAATAAACCTTGAAAAATGAACAAGGTTTGAAAAATTCATGCATGAAGAGAAATTTTAGTGTGCATTTCATCATACTCTCTTGTTTGATATATCTTTATCCTTTCTTTCATAAGCCAATACCTAGGCCAAGCTACAAGCTAATAAAGACCTACTTGATTTATGTTTGCAAAGTAGCTAAGATAGTGGAGAAGAGTGTGCAAGTGAGCTTATACTTGTGTTAGTGGATGACTTGAACTATTATGGCTTTGCATGTTTTGTATCTATAATTTGTACACAACACTTGTTTATGACCACACACACACGTTCACTACTTTGTGAGTATGAAATGTTTAGGGATTGAACTTGTTCCAATGTTAACTTTTCACCGCCTTTCATTACTGTGCATGTTAAAATTGTTGAGGCATTAAAGTGAGGACAAGTTGCTTTTTTATGAACCTATGAGCTAACCAAAAATATTGTAGTTTTATTTGTTTACTCGAGGTCGAGTAAAGAGTAAGTATGGGGGTGTTTGATGTGACTAGAAATAGACACATCTTTAGCGCTTAATTGTCTACGATTTGGTAGGTTTTGATGGATAATTTGATGCGTATGCTACCTAATCGTATATTTGTGTAATTGTAGGTACAATCGAAGAAAACGAGCTAAAAATGATGTGTAAAGATAAAGAGAAGACATGAACATGACAAGGACTCAAAATTGATCAAGAAAAGGGCAATTTTGGAGATGGCGATCGATCGCATGGAAGAGGCAATCGATCGCCTATGGACAGAAACTTGAGCAACAAAATTAACGAAGAAGCTATCGATCGCCACATTCTAGGCGATTGATCGCCTGAGGCTACTGGAGGGAAGCGATCGATCACCACATTTTAGGCGATCGATCGCGGAAGAGTCCAGAATTTTGGAAATTAAGTCTTTTACCATGTTTAAAAGATTGTAACCTACCTTTAAGCCTCCAAGACCTTGGAACTCGATTTTTTTACTTCCTCTCAGACATATTTTCGAGACTTTAGAATAGTTTTAGGTTTTTAGAAGATTTTTCTTTCAAGTTTTGTCAAGAACAACGCGAAGAACTGTGATGTCCCCGAAATGATTAATTGCAATTAAGGTATTAATTATGTTCATATGTTTAAATATGTGGATAATTGATTTATGTGTTGAAATTAATTATCATGATGAAATGCATAGTCACATGATAGGCGTGACCTGGGGGTTACATTTCAGGGTGCATGTTATGCATGTTGGGTAATTGGGTGCTTTAGTGGCTTAAATGTGATGGTGGTAAATTATTTGGTGAAACATGTGTTTAATTGGGATTTTGGCGCATTGTGGTGAAATGCTTTTAAAATATCGAGTTGGGATGTTTTATAAATCATGATAATTGTGGGAGTGCAATTTAATTAAATTGAACCCATTTAATACCCCCAACCCCCTATACCCATCACTCCTTCTTTTTCCCCCAAATCACCCACCCAAACCCTCATTCTCCTCCATTTCGTTTTTGGCACAAAAGTGGGAGAGAAATCCTTCCAAAAACTTGATTTGTGGAATTTGTTGGGAGATTTGGAGTCCCCAAGAGGTATGGATACCTCCTTGATGTTTTTATTGTGTTTGGTTTGGGTTTGTTATGGTTTTGGAATGGTTTTGAAATGGGTCTTTTGGGTTGGCATGATTTTAGTTGGGTGTTGAATTTTTGGGATGTTTATTGTGTATTTTGGAGGTTTATGATGTTGTTTATGTTGTGGGTTTGATTGTTTAAGTGTTGATATGTTTTGGGTTGAAAATGGTGTACAAAAATGGTGGTTTTCGAAGCTCAGGACTCGGCGACCGATCGCCCGTTTTTGGCGATCGATCGCGAGCCAACAGTAGGCTCTAGGGGCAATTGGCGATCGATCGCCACACCTTGGCGATCGATCGGTGGGGCTGGCGATCGATCGCGCCAAATGTGGCGATCGATCGCCAAAGCCAGAAAAGCTGTGTATCGGGCAGAAAGGTCTCGCGATCGATCGGCCTCTCGCGGTGATCGATCGCGAGACACAATATGTGGTGTTTTTGAATATTTTCTGGAATTTTTGGTATTTGGCTATTGTTTAGCTTCTAATATTGATTGTGTGGCTGTGTAGAACTACCCCAGGTGCCAACAACATCGAGGAGATAAAGTTCTCCAACCTCTCCACTTTTGGGAATTAAGGTACGTAGTGAGACGTACGGGCATCGGACGGTAAAATGTGTTACGCTTTCGATTATGTATTGTGTATATCGTGGATAGTGAATCCTTATATGTGGTGATTTATGTGAAATGATAGTGATATATCGTGATAATGGAATTGACTGTTGTGTTTGATTAACGTGGTAGAATTGATGAATGTTCCGGTAGCCTTTATCTCCGAGCGAGGGAGGTACTTGCCGCTGTCATATGAAGCGATGGTAGTATGATATTTGCCGCTGTCATGTCTAAGCGAGGTAACATGCCGCTGTCATTGTCGAAGCGAGGGATATCATATGATGCCGCTATATGTCGAAGCGAGGGGTCCTAAAATTCCGCTGTTGTATTGGGACCGGAACAGTCACAATTCTAGTGATTAATGTGGAATATTGTGATTAAAGTGGAATATTGTGATTATTGTGGAATATTGTGGTTATAACTGAAAAGTGATATCGATCATTACATTGTGGACTAATGATTTGTGCCTGAGTTGTGAAGCAGGAACGACAATGGAAATGTGCTGATGTGGTGAATCAGGGAGCATATATACATATATATTTCTCATGCAACTATTTATTTCATTATGCTTAATTGTGTTGAATAGTGATGTATATGCTCATGGTGAGTTGTTCCTGTAGGTACACCTTTGGATTTGGAGGGCTATGGGCCGGGTTGAGGCAGTGAGCTTCGAGGAGCCTTGTGAATTAGGATACAGGATTTGGTATAGTCTCTGCTCTAGGAGTAGTGTAAATCTATAGTGTTAACATTCATTTGGGAATGTAATTAATTAGCTTCGAAGTTTTATTTTGGCCTGTAATCCTATTAGCTCACGTAATAACCGGAACCATAAACTGTCTGTGATGCATGTTTAGCCCTAATTATGTCTCGATTATGCTTTTAGGGTAGAGAGGCCCTACATTAGTTGTATAAGAGCAGTGGTTAGAGAACCCCACCCCGGAATGAGTGAAGGGTAGCCTTAGCAATAAGTTGGCTAGGCGTTTACTTTGAAACATGTTTTGTACACATGAAGTATATAAATGTTATACTAACAAGTTATGGCTTTCTAACGATGTATTATATGAACTGCTTTTGGGTATTGTTGTTAACCCTTGTGTTGCAGTAGGACAACAAATGTGGAAGTAGGAGACGCCGTGAGTATTAATGCAAGTGTTGGGCGTGCAAATCCCCTACTCCCGCCAGCTTTCGGTGAAGAACTGTCTGAGCAATAGTTACTATCTGGGTAGCTACGTTTAGCTAAATTTCTGACATATCGACCCCCGATGTTCGAGGGAACTGAGACAAGGAAAATGGCTGAGGAATGGTTAGAGAGGATAGAACAGATGTTTGTGAAAGCTCCTTATGCTCAGACAGCCTGGATAAGACTAGCAGAGTTCAAATTGGCCAAGAAGGCACTGATGTGGTGGAAGACCACGGTAATAGAGCAAGAGGCTCAGGGTCAGGAGATGAATTGGAAGCTGTTCAGAACTCGGTTTCTGACCCGCTATTTTTCGGCTGCTGCACGGCAGGCTGAGGAAGATGGGTTTACTAACCTCAAGCAAGGTAGCGTACCAGTATCAGATTGTGCTCTTCATTACTGTTCTTTGCTCAGATATATGCCTCATACTGCCACAAGTGCTCAGGCAAAGATGAGGAACCTCATGAAGGGCTTGAGGCCGGACTATATGACAGGGTGGTCACGTATGGCCCTGCTTATTTTGATGACGCCCTTTCAAGGGCTGAGTTAGCTGAGCTGGGAATTGGTGCATATCCTGATGCCGTGCCACCTCCAGCCCCCTCAGAAATCTACTTTTGATAATTTGAGGTCGAGGGATGATCAGTTCAAGCCAAGGGGGAATACATCGGCTTCGCGATTCAGTGGTAAGAGGCCCGAGGATCGTTGGAAAGGGAATCCGTATGAACGATGCCCATCAGGAAGAAGACAGTCTCAGGGAGACAGTTTTAGGGAGGTTCAGTGCTCTCTTTGTGGGCAACCATATGTGACAAAAGACTATGTATGATGTTATGTTTGTGGCAATAAGGGCCCCTTTGCTCGGCAATGTCCCAATCGGGGGGGGGGGGGGGGGGGGGGGGGGGGGGGGGGGGGGGGACAATAGAACTCTACGGGGAGGCCTGTAGACAGAACAGTACAGCACAGGCCACCGTTTGTACTGAGGCAGTATGGAGGTCAACCTATGGGCCACCTCAGGGGCAGTTTTATGCGTTGGAGAGGGAGCAGGCTACAGTTGTTGGAACGGGGCCATTCGGGATATCTCATCTATGCTGTTGATATTACTGAAAGGAAAGAGAATTAAAGGTCCAGTTACGAGAGCTCCTTGATAAGGGTCACATACGTTCTAGCGTATCGCCCACGGGTACGAGGCTCTACAGTAAGATCGATCTGAGGTCGGGGTATCATCAGATCCGGGTAAGAGAAGATGATGTACAGAAGACAGCTTTCAGGACTAGATTTGGGTGCTATAAATTCTTAGTCTTGCCTTTTGGGGTGACGAATGCCCCAGCTGTTTTTATGAGCCTGATGAACAGGGTGTTTCAACCGTATTTGGATCAGTTCGCCATTATTTTATTGACGATATACTCATCTATTTCCGGACTGGAGAGGAACACAAGAAGCACTTTGAGAACGGTGTTCCAGGTCCTTAGGGACGATCAATTGTACGCCAAGCTCAGCAAGTGTGAATTTTGGTTGAGCGGCGTGGTGTCTTTGGGGCATGTGATCTCTAGTAATGGGATATCTGTGGATTCCAGGAAGGTAGAGGCAGTAATGGTTTGGTCTACGCCTACATCTGTGCCCGAGATCCGGAGCTTCCTTGGTTTAGCGGGTTATTACCGACGTTTCGTCGAGGGATTCTGTAGATGGCTAAGCCATTGACGCAGTTGATGCAGAAAGGAGTTCCGTTTTTGTGGTCTGAGACTTGTGAGAAGAGCTTCCAAGAGTTGAGGCACCGGTTGACTACAGCACCTGTATTGGTGATTCCTTCGGGGAACGAGAGGTTTGCTTTGTACACAGATGCATCACTGCAGGGTTTGGGCTGTGTGTTGATGCAAGGTAAGCATGTGGTGGCTTATGCATCAAGGCAATTGAAGCCACATGAGGCTAAGTACCCAGTCCATGATTTGGAGCTGGCAACTATTATATTTGCCTTGAAGATTTGGAGGAATTAATTGTATGGTACGTCGTTTACCATCTACACGGACCATAGGAGCCTGAAGTTTTGTTCACACAGGCTGAGTTGATTGTGCGACAAGGAAGATGGATGGACTTACTCAAAGATTTCGATTGTGAAATTGAGTACCATCCAGGTGAAGCGAACTTGATAGCAGATGCCTTAAGTCGGAAGGTGAAGAGTACTGCTAAGGATAGCATGAGTTTAACAACTATGATGACTTCTTATTGCCATCTGGGCTATGATTTCGATGTGGACACGTCGCCAGTGCGAGTGTCAACCTTATTGGCTGAGCCAGACATATTTGGGGGCTATCGGGAGAGCCCAGAGGTCGGATGATGAGGTTCAGAGATGATCATCGATAGTACTTCGAGGTCAGCCATCAAAGTTTAGAGTGGCTGAGGATGATTCCTTGAGATTGGACAACCATTAAGTAGTTCCAGATACGCCGGAGTTGCGTAAAGGAATCTAGGAGCGAGCTCTCAGTAGCCGGTTCAGTATCTGTAAGGACTCCAAGCCCTTAACCCTTGATTGGCGTATTAATCATTATGTGTGGTACATGCTTTCAATAAAATCAATCGGGAAACACAGATGATACTTTACCATTGAATGACAATTACAAAATTTCTTTAATAGTCACCATTAAGATCATCTCTACCCACAATTAGACTCATAGATTCCGCCAATTTCCATCCTCATTACACCACTTTTCACATGGTAGACTTTTATAAAAATTTGGGCAGAGTCTCCCCATAAATAGAGCCATCCCGAAATAAAAGCGCATCACAATATATAGTTCCCGGCCAGGGAAAAACACATACTCAACAGAACACATCAACGCTAAGTAAATTCCCAGCCAGGGAAGACACCACACATAAGACAACATAAATGGGTTTCAACACCCACATAATACACCCATGACTCTCATATCATTAGCAATTCTACTCTTAATTGCATGCAACATAGAATGAAAGAGAGAAAGGCTCATGCCTTTATATACAACCCATATACAAGCATAATCGTGCTCACATGCGAGCATCATAAATATGTATATAACCTTCGGGTGTATATAAGTACTCTATACGATACTGTGCTCCATCAAGCCCTGGTACCACGATCCTGGGAGTACATCCAATCAACAGCTCGAGCTCAGCTCCACAGCCATCGATGTACATGTTCACCTGCCCCAACAGAGACAGCCCCCAACGGGGTGAGCATACCAATACACAAAATCCCATAATCACAATAATGAAATTCATAATTTACAACAAAAGTAAATACTAATGAATTTTAAATGATACTCTCTGGATGGCAACGTCCTCATCCGGGATTCCGTGTACTGTCCCTGTTCTCACAATCATCAAACTCATCAAATCTCAAAAATCAGTAAATCAACACATTGATTTAACTCATAGCATGCCTGATTCTCAAGTATCAATAGTTAATGATTCCAAATTCATTATACATACAAATATAGATATCTCGATATCTAATACTGATTTTTCGACTTTGCTACCAATCACAGATAGCTCAAATGCCTAGCATTTATTTTACCAATTCTCCATTATACTTAGACATCTCACATGTCTTATAATGAATACATGATTCCACGATCATTCTCAGACATCTCAAATGCCCTACAATAGTCATATAAACCCAGTACCCCATATCTCATGTAAGGTTATACTACTTTAGTATTACGCACACTTGTGGCAGCGATGTCAAGACTAGGTCGTTCCATAGTCATATCAACACTTATATATATAGCCATACCCACAACCATCTAATGCAATTAAAATACATTATGCATTTCACAAATGCTCTTATATAAAGTAATGCTCGTACATCGCACGTACCTTAAATCTCCGAAGTCCGAGCCAAACCTTGCTCGAGTTCCATGCCCCGAGGAACGATGTGCTAACACGATAAATTAATTCACAATTATTTACGAACATGCAACCCATGCTCAAGCACACCCATAACCCTCAAAATATTGTCAACACCCGACAATTGACCATTTCAAGGACCCGGGGTAAAGTACATGCAGGGAGGGAAAATCGAATGAGACACCAACGAAAATTGCTCAAGAGCTCCCCATAAATTTTCGAACCTTCACAACACAAATCGAACCCAAACTAAACACCATAATTCATCTAAAACATGAATTAATCAATCAACAACATGAATAATCGCCCCACATGCCAAAACCCCCAAAATTCAAACTCAAAGCCCTAAGTTCGAACCCAATTCCTTAAATTCGAACACAAATAAGCATCATAATACATCTAAAACATGTAATAAACGACCCATAACAAGAATCGCCACACCCCTACCAAAAACCCCAATTTTCGAACCCACTTCACGCACACATCCAAAAATTCGAACCAATCCTCACACCAACAACGAGAATTCGAACTAATTGAACACAAAAAAGGCAGGGAAATACACGATAATGACGAAAAAGGGGTAAGGGAGGTTACCCAATCGAAAATCGGAAGTAAATCGGTCGAAATCGATGAACCCTAGGAATTGGGGATCGGCGCTTTCCTGTAAAATCCGAACTCAAATCGCGACCAAACTTCGAATTGATGGTACGGGAAGGTGCGCCTAGACGAGACGAAGCCAACGGTAGGTCGGACGCGGCGGATGGCGGCCGGACGGCGGCGGGCGCACGGCCAGAAGCTGCGTGGGTCGAGGGTGACGGGAATGGTGCAGGGACGCGAGGAGAGAGAGACGGGCAAGGTGGGGAAAATGGCTTCCAATAATTAAAATCCCGGGTTCAACTGGTATTTATAGCAAAAATACCCCGAAATACTAATAGCCCCACAAATACATCATGATTCATTAAAAATCATCTGTTTCCAAAAATTCTTTCTCTAACTCCAAAACCCCCTACCGGTGCCCACACAAGGCACCCAAGATTCCGAGACACTTCAACAACCCAACTCTTAGGTTTTACACCGTAATGAGAATACAATCTCAACCTCGGGATCCAACAATCCCAACTACCCAAATAAACAAGCCCAGAAGGCACAACACCGCGATTAAACTCCAAATCGCCACGTAAAACAACTTTACGGGTTATTAACACTCCGGGATTACCATCTATAATCCCTGGTCATCACAATATCCCCCACTAAAAGAATTTCGTCCTCGAAATTAGCACCGGTGTAATACGTAACACCCAGGCTACACAACAACATGAAGCCATAACCTCGATTCTTGACCATATCAGAATCGTCTTAAAAACCGCGAGGATACTTATCTCACACACTGAACAGAGCAACATACCAAAACCAACATATCACCCAAGAGGCAAAACGTACCTCGATGCGGGTCATCCCAAAAGTCAGTCCCTCATGACTGCAAAACAACCAATACTTACGACCGTAGATCGGACAGTCATCCTTAGTTCTAATACAACTAGTAAGAACGCATCCTGAATGACACCTCAACCGTGAGAACGTTGACCTCGTGTCAAACTCTGGAGTGGAATAGACTTCCAAATCCATCATAACGTCAAAGAGCGTCAGCACAACTCAACGCTAACAGTCCAAAAGCACTTAGTCAACTGAAACTGCAAGGATTCGAATTGCTCCCGATTCTATCGTAGATATCATCCAATGACATCTTTATTATGACTCACGATGTCTAATACACATCATTACAAGGAAAACACTAGTATACCACGATGTACACATACCAAACCTGGTCTCCACTTCCAAACCTCCTCCATCAAATGAGCAGTCGCATCATTGCAACTCAATTTGGGCAACTCACGGCCACAGATTCACACAAAAGACATCTCACAAGATGTCCACCTCCGGATATTCCAAGGATCACATCCTGATCATAAATAAACCATCGAGACTCCACAGAGTTCAAATTCTGAAAGGACATGCAATAAACCCATTGCATCCTCAACGCTTGTGTCGACAGCGACACCCAATAAATCCGAATTCCTGCCATCCCTTGCTAATCCTAGGATTTAACAATCCAAACTTGGGAAGGCTATCGCATAATTCGAAGGGAAACACCAACAAGGAAACACCTCAACCCTCACAAGATAATCCCTCCTCAAAGGGAGTCAACTAACTCCACGATTGTTTCTCATAATTATCGTGCCATGGAGATTCCCAATCTCAAGGTGTTCCATATCTCTCATCAGAGATTTAGCCATCCAAAATAGCATAACTCTATGCTTGTCAAAAAGGAAATCAAAAAATTGGCATCCGTATACTCACCGGTATACCTGCCTAAGCACGGACATCACATGCATACTCAATGCACTTGACTCGGGTATCTTCAACATGCCCCTAAGCCCCAAACACAACTGTCAATTCTGAGTCACTCCCTACTCAGTGGAGGATGATAATCGACGATCAACAACACGGCGTGATTCCCAAAATCAACACTACACGTACCAACTTACCGAATCTTTCAAGGATTCCCAAATAGGTATAATACTACCTCCTTCCCCACAAGGAAAGTGCTATCGAACTCGAGATCCACTAGTCTCGAACCACCGTTCGGAAAAACTGGATACAATAACACCCATTGCGTCCCAAGTACACGGATTCCCAGATCGAGTCAACGACGACTTGATGACTCTCTTGTTGGTACTCCAACATTATGAGCTGTCCCAGACAAGTCCCTCAAAACAAAAGATGTATAAACGTTCTCATGGGGTGTCACATGCCTCGAACATCATGCTACAAAGGGACAACCAAAAGCCTGCCAAAAGTCTTCATCGTATCATCACACAATTCACCAAACTCGGTTCCAACGTGCAGTATAAAGGCTCCAACAATCACACTATATCATTACCACGATATCTGGCTAGCAAAGCGCTGTCTCCATAGGCTCATATCAAGCGCACCAACAAACCATATGTTCCATCTCGGTATGCCATACCGTACAAACCGTTAAAGTAATGGGTCATCGCCCAACATATCTCTAAAATACCAAGCACAATGGACAACCCGGTGTCCTTGCTCACTTATGATGCGATCATAATCCGTTAAGACTTATCCCACACCCTCAGGGTGGGTGCAACCATGTCTACCCTACGTCACAACACAAGTGAGTAGTTTCCTCAATGACTACTCTTACCACCAATCACTTGGCCCTAGCCAAACCAACGAGCATACCCAAGGGTATCATCGCTCGACAATTATTTAACTCTATAACATGGTGTGGTACATTTATCAGTACAATACATCCAATACTCCACCGAGCAAACCTGCTCGGCAAAAGGTCTCGTCAACTAGTGACCCAGACTCTACCATGTGCTCATCATCGGCACTCAAACCATACAACCTAATACATAACATAAATGTATTAATCATCAAAACGACGCTACACATCTACATAGAACATCCACTATGTCATTGTCATCCCGTGACGGTACCTGTCAACATATGACTTTGAAATAATATTGTCGACTCGTGACAGTATATGTCGATACACGACGTCTATAATCTCATCGTCAAACACATGACAGCATAAGTAAATCAACACATGATATCCACAATAGTGCTAAATAAACAGTAATATACCGTACCTCATTGCTAAAATATAGCGGCATACCTGTCTCCGTCATCCAACAGTGGTACGCAATCAGCACCCATCGCTCGTAGGTGGCGTAATCCAGCGTCATGTACATAGCGGCATAACTCGTCGCTATAGAATCAGGGGCATAATCCCTCGTCATAGAGTCAGCGGCATAAACATCGCTATAGACATCTGGCGGCATGAACCATAGCCATAGATGTAGCGGAATGTACCATCGCTATGAACACCCGGCGGCATAAGTCATCGCCAATGGAATAGCGGAACGAACCATCGCTATGAATATATCCGGCGGCAAGAATCATCGCCAATCAATGTAGCGGAATGAACCATCGCTATCAATATATACGGCGGCATGAACCATAGCCAATCAATATAGCGGAATGAGACATCGCTATCAATATATCCGGCGGCAAGAACCATCGCCAATCAATATAGCGGAATGAGACATCGCTATCAATATATCCGGCGGCAAGAACCATCGCCAATCAATATAGCGGAATGAGACATCGCTATCAATACACTTGGCGGCATGAACCATCGCCAACCAACATAGCGGAATGAGACATCGCTATCAATATCGATAATGTGGTTGTTCCGGTCTGGTTATAGCAGCGGAATTTTAGGACCCCTCGCTTCGACATATAGCGGCATCATATGATATCCCTCGCTTCGACAATGACAGCGGCATGTTACCTCGCATAGACATGACAGCGGCAAATATCATATTACCATCGCTTCATATGACAGCGGCAAGTACCTCCCTCACTCGAATATAACAACTACCGGAACTTCCACTAGCTCCATGTACCTGCATCCAGGTTAATACCACAGTTCACAATATAATGATCGATATCACGTTCCAGTTATAACCACAATATTCCACATTAATCACTAGAATTGTGACTGTTCCGGTCCCAATACAACAGCGGAATTTTAGGACCCCTCGCTTCGACAATGACAGCGGCATGTTACCTCGCTTAGTCATGACAGCGGCAAGTACCTCCCTCGCTCGGAGATAAAGGCTACCGGAACATTCATCAATTCTACCACAATAATCAAGCACAACAGTTGATTCCATTATCACAATATATATCACTATCATTTCACATATACCATCACATGTAAGGGTTCACTACCCACGATATACATAATCAAAGGTGTAACACGTTTTACCGCCCTAAGCCCGTAAGTCTCACCTTTCCTGATTTTCCTACAAAATCAGATCCCTTAACACATAATACATGAAGGGCCAGACATCACCATTAATGCCATCCCATCTCATGCTACACGATTCCTGCAATCACAAAGATTAGCAACACCACTTTTCATATCATAAAAAGCACATAAACAACTAGTTGTGTCATACAACATTAATGCCATCATGCATAAGTATGTGCTATCAATAACTTCCTAGGCCCTTAACAGCCCCAAAGAGCTAACCACTGCACTGATACCACTAATGTAAGGACCCCAAGCCCTTAACCCTTGATTGGTGTATTAATCATTATGTGTGGTACATGCTTTCAATAAAATCAATCGGGAAACACAGATGATACTTTACCATTGAATGGCTATTACAAAATTTCTTTAATATTCAACATTAAGATCATCTCTACCCACAATTAGACTCATAGATTCCGCCCATTTCCATCCCCATTACACCACTTTTCACATGGTAGACTTTTATAAAAATTTGGGCAGAGTCTCCCCATAAATAGAGCCATCCCGAAATAAAAGCGCATCACAATATATAGTTCCCGGCCAGGGAAAAACACATACTCAACAGAACACATCAACGCTAAGTAAATTCCCAGCCAGGGAAGACACCACACATAAGACAACATAAATGGGTTTCAACACCCACATAATACACCCATGACTCTCATATCATTAGCAATTCTACTCTTAATTGCATGCAACATAGAATGAAAGAGAGAAAGGCTCATGCCTTTATATACAACCCATATACAAGCATAATCGTGCTCACATGCGAGCATCATAAATATGTATATAACCTTCGGGTGTATATAAGTACTCTATACGATACTGTGCTCCATCAAGCCCTGGTACCACGATCCTGGGAGTACATCCAATCAACAGCTCGAGCTCAGCTCCACAGCCATCGATGTACATGTTCACCTGCCCCAACAGAGACAGCCCCCAACGGGGTGAGCATACCAATACACAAAATCCCATAATCACAATAATGAAATTCATAATTTACAACAAAAGTAAATACTAATGAATTTTAAATGATACTCCCTGGATGGCAACGTCCTCATCCGGGATTCCGTGTACTGTCCCTGTTCTCACAATCATCAAACTCATCAAATCTCAAAAATCAGAAAATCAACACATTGATTTAACTCATAGCATGCCTGATTCTCAAGTATCAATAATTAATGATTTCAAATTCATTATGCATACAAATATAGATATCTCGATATCTAATACTGATTTTTCGACTTTGCTACCAATCACAGATAGCTCAAATGCCTAGCATTTATTTTACCAACTCTCCATTATACTTAGACATCTCACATGTCTTATAATGAATACATGATTCCACGATCATTCTCAGACATCTCAAATGCCCTACAATAGTCATATAAACCCAGTACCCCATATCTCATGTAAGGTTATACTACTTTAGTATTACGCACACTTGTGGCAGCGATGTCAAGACTAGGTCGTTCCATAGTCATATCAACACTTATATATATAGCCATACCCATAACCATCTAATGCAATTAAAATACATTATGCATTTCACAAATGCTCTTATATAAAGTAATGCTCGTACGTCGCACGTACCTTAAATCTCCGAAGTCCGAGCCAAACCTTGCTCGAGTTTCATGCCCCGAGGAACGATGTGCTAACACGATAAATTAATTCACAATTATTTACGAACATGCAACCCATGCTCAAGCACACCCATAACCCTCAAAATATTGTCAACACCCGACAATTGACCATTTCAAGGACCCGGGGTAAAGTACAGGCAGGGAGGGAAAATCGAATGAGACACCAACGAAAATTGCTCAAGAGCTCCCCATAAATTTTCGAACCTTCACAACACAAATCGAACCCAAACTAAACACCATAATTCATCTAAAACATTAATTAATCAATCAACAACATGAATAATCGCCCCACATGCCAAAACCCCCAAAATTCGAACTCAAAGCCCTAAGTTCGAACCCAATTCCTTAAATTCAAACACAATTAAGCATCATAATACATCTAAAACATGTAATAAACGACCCATAACAAGAATCGCCACACCCCTGCCAAAAACCCCAATTTTCGAACCCACTTCACGCACACATCCAAAAATTCGAACCAATCCTCACACCAACAACGAGAATTCGAACTAATTGAACACAAAAAAGGCAGGGAAATACACGATAATGATGAAAAAGGGGTAAGGGAGGTTACCCAATCGAAAATCGGAAGTAAATCGGTCGAAATCGGTGAACCCTAGGAATTGGGGATCGGCGCTTTCCTGTAAAATCCGAACTCAAATCGTGACCAAACTTCGAATTGATGGTACGGGAAGGTGCGCCTGGACGAGACGAAGCCAACGGTAGGTCGGACGTGGTGGATGGCGGCCGGACGGCGGCGGGCGCACGGCCAGAAGCTGCGTGGGTCGAGGGTGACGGGAATGGTGCAGGGACGCGAGGAGAGAGAGACGGGCAAGGTGGGGAAAATGGCTTCCAATAATTAAAATCACGGGTTCAACTGGTATTTATAGCAAAAATACTCCAAAATACTAATAGCCCGCAAATACATCATGATTCATTAAAAATCATCTGTTTCCAAAAATTCTTTCTCTAACTCCAAAACCCCTTACCGGTGCCCACAAAAGGCACCCGAGATTCCGAGACACTTCAACAACCCAACTCTTAGGTTTTACACCGTAATGAGAATACAATCTCAACCTCGGGATCCAACAATCCCAACTACCCAAATAAACGAGCCCAGAAGGCACAACACCGCGATTAAACTCCAAATCGCCACGTAAAACAACTTTACGGGTTATTAACACTCCGGGATTACCATCTATAATCCCTGGTCATCACAGTATCCACCCAGGAGGAAGAAAAATGTATAAGGACCTAAGTGGTCAGATCTGGTGGAGACGCATGAAGCGTGGTGTTATGACCTTTGTCAAAGGATGTTTGATCTGTCAGCAGGTAAAGGCAGAAAGGCAGAGGCCTGGTGGCGATCTGAAGAACTTGGAGATACCTAAGTGGAAGTGGGAGCACGTATCTATGGGATTAGTGACCCACTTGCCAAGGACGGCCTCATTAATTGATGCGATTTAGGTGATCGTAGATGGGTGGACGAAGGTGGTGCACTTCATTCCATATTGTATGTCTTTCACATACCTAAAGATGGTCCAATCATATGTGTGGGATGTGGTGAGATTGCATGGTATTCCAGTCTCGATTGTGTCTGGCAGAGACCCACGGTTCACATCGCATTTTCTGAGAGGGTCTTCAGTCAGCCTTGGGTGCAGAGGTGAGATTGAGTACATCTTATCACCCCCAGACTGATGGTCAGACAGAGCGGCCAGACAGAGTGTACCATACAGACGCTTGAGGACATGTTGAGGACATGTGTTTTGGAGTTTGATACTCCGTGGCAAGATTCAGTGCCACTAGTAGAGTTCTCTTATGATTCAGTTATCAGGCAAGCATGCAGATGGCTCCATTCGAGGCTCTTTACGGTCGATGTTGCAGATCACCGTTGTATTGGGAGGACTTGACTAGTAAGACGGTCGGAGGACCGGAATTGATTGAGGATATGGAAGAAAAGATTAAGTTGATACGCCTAAAGATGAAAGCGGCACAGGATAGACAAGCAACCTATGCCAATAAGCGGCGATGACCGCTAGAATTCCAGTCAGGAGACAAGGTCTTCTTGAAGATCTCACCCTTAGGGGTGTGGTTCGGTTTGGTATGCGGGAGAAGTTATCTCCGAGCCTTCAGAGGTTCAGTTGAGTTCAGATGTATCCTATGTTGAACGACCAGTCAGAATTCTGGATCGCGAGAATCGCAGACTTCAAAGCAAGGTTTCACTGTTGGTCAAGGTTCAGTGGGATAGTCGGGATGTCGAAGAGGCCACGTGGGAGACGGAGCGGCATATGGTACAGCACTACCCGGAACTATTCTCTGGTATGTGATTTATGTTTAGTTTCTTTTGGGGTAAGTGCATGCGATTTCGAGGACGAAATCTTATAAGTAGGGGAGTAATGTGATGTCCCCGAAATGATTAATTGCAATTAAGGTATTAATTATGTTCATATGTTTAATTATGTGGATAATTGATTTATGTGTTGAAATTAATTATCATGATGAAATGCATAGTCACATGATAGGCGTGACCTGGGGGTTATATTTCAGGGTGCATGTTATGCATGTTGGGTAATTGGGTGTTTTAGTGGCTTAAATGTGATGGTGGTAAATTATTTGGTGAAACATGTGTTTAATTGGGATTTTGGCGCATTGTGGTGAAATGCTTTTAAAATATCGAGTTGGGATGTTTTATACATCATGATAATTGTGGGAGTGCAATTTAATTAAATTGAACCCATTTAATACCCCCAACCCCCTATACCCATCACTCCTTCTTTTTCCCCCAAATCACCCACCCAAACCCTCATTCTCCTCCATTTCGTTTTTGGCACAAAAGTGGGAGAGAAATCCTTCCAAAAACTTGATTTGTGGAATTTGTTGGGAGATTTGGAGTCCCCAAGAGGTATGGATACCTCCTTGATGTTTTTATTGTGTTTGGTTTGGGTTTGTTATGGTTTTGGAATGGTTTTGAAATGGGTCTTTTGGGTTCGCATGATTTTAGTTGGGTGTTGAATTTTTGGGATGTTTAAGGTGTATTTTGGAGGTTTATGATGTTGTTTATGTTGTGGGTTTGATGGTTTAAGTGTTGATATGTTTTGGGTTGAAAATGGTGTACAAAAATGGTGGTTTTCGAAGCTCAGGACTCGGCGATCGATCGCTCGTTTTTGGCAATCGATCGCGAGCCAACAGTAGGCTCCAGGGGCAATTGGCGATCGATCACCACACCTTGGCGATCGATCGGTGGGGCTGGCGATCGATCGTGCCAAATGTGGCGATCGATCGCCAAAGCCAGAAAAGCTGTGTATCGGGCAGAAAGGTCTCGCGATCAATCGGCCCCTCGCGGCGATCTATCGCGAGACACAATATGTGGTGTTTTTGAATATTTTGTGGAATTTTTGGTATTTGGCTATTGTTTAGCTTCTAGTATTGATTTGTGTGGCTGTGTAGAACCACCCCACGTGCCAACAACATCGAGGAGATAAAGTTCTCCAACCTCTCCACTTTTGGGAATTAAGGTACGTAGTGAGACGTACGGGCATCGGACGGTAAAATGTGTTACGCTTTCGATTATGTATTGTGTATATCGTGGATAGTGAATCCTTATACGTGGTGATTTATGTGATATGATAGTGATATATCGTGATAATGGAATCGACTGTTGTGTTTGATTAACGTGGTAGAATTGATGAATGTTCCGGTAACCTTTATCTCCGAGCGAGGGAGGTACTTGCCGCTGTCATATGAAGCGATGGTAGTATGATATTTGCCGCTGTCATGTCTAAGCGAGGTAACATGCCGCTGTCATTGTCGAAGCGAGGGATATCATATGATGCCGCTATATGTCGAAGCGAGGGGTCCTAAACTTCCGCTGTTGTATTGGGACCGGAACAGTCACAATTCTAGTGATTAATGTGGAATATTGTGATTAAAGTGGAATATTGTGATTATTGTGGAATATTGTGGTTATAACTGAAAAGTGATATCGATCATTACATTGTGGACTAATGATTTGTGCATGAGTTGTGAAACAGGAACGACAATGGAAATGTGCTGATGTGGTGAATCAGGGAGCATATATACATATATATTTCTCATGCAACTATTTATTTCATTATGCTTAATTGTGTTGAATAGTGATGTATATGCTCATGGTGAGTTGTTCCTGTAGGTACACCTTTGGATTTGGAGGGCTATGGGCCGGGTTGAGGCAGTGAGCTTCGAGGAGCCTTGTGAATTAGGATACAAGATTTGGTATAGTCTCTGCTCTAGGAGTAGTGTAAATCTATAGTGTTAACATTCATTTGGGAATGTAATTAATTAGCTTCGAAGTTTTATTTTGGCCTGTAATCCTATTAGCTCACGTAATAACCGGAACCATAAACTGTCTGTGATGCATGTTTAGACCTAATTATGTCTCGATTACGCTTTTAGGGTAGAGAGGCCCTACAAGAACGGAACCGGAATCAACAAGCCGGAATCATGATTCGTCTTAGTAATTTCTTTTCCTTTGTTTATTTAATGATTTCGAATCATATTTTATTATTTTTAGATTCAATTATGCTAGGCTAATGTGATGTCCGGGGATTAATGGTATTAATCCCAGTGTGGTATTAATCCTTGATGGATTTTTAATTGTGGCAATTAGGAATTAATTGCGGTTTTGGGTCTCCCGAGGTTGTTAAATCGGGCATTTGGGATCGTTGGATCCAAAGGTTGAGATTGTATTCTCATGTTGGTGGAAAACCTATGAATTAGGTTTTTAGTGGGACTTGGCGTCAGGGGTGCCTTATGTTGGGGCCAATCTGGGATTCGATGTTGGAGAGAGAGTTTTTGTAAACAGATGATTTTTAATGAATCATGATGTATTTGTGGAAGTATTGGTATTTTCGGGCATTTTTGCTATATATACCAGTTGGACTTGAGATTCCGTCATTCGGAATCCATTTCTCTCGTCTCCTCTCCTCTCCTCACGTCTCTCTCTCACCCCAAACCCTTCCCTTTTCCCCTCTTTTGCTCTCGGGAAGGAAATCGATGGTAGCTTGGCTCGGGAGCTGATTTTCTCGAAGATAATCAGGTATTAATCTTCCCCTCGTCATTGTCTTCGTTTTGATAGTAGTATTATAGATGTTGGTTAAGTTTTTGGTGGGTTATGAATTTGGGGATTTTTGGGTTAAAATCCAAGTTGAGTTTTTTGAGTTATTATTGACTTTAAATGTTGTATTTGAGGTGTTGGAGGTGTATGGGGTGTTGGTTCTGAGTTTGGGTGTGAAAAACACCATTGAAGCTAGAATTTTTCGGGAAATTGCAGGTGGCGATCGATCGCCGAGGTGGGGCGATCGATCGCGACGAGCAGCTGCTAAAACCGAAGAAGATGAACAGTGCAGGCAATCGATCGCGTGGTTTAGGCGATCGATCGCGAGCATGTTCGTGATCGATCGCGAAGGGTGGCGATCGATCGCGTGTAGGCGATTTTGCCCACTGGACAGGGCGATCGATCGCGCTAAATGAGGCGATCGATCGCCGCCCGTAGATTTTAGTTTTTTTGAAATTTTTTGGAAAATGTCGGGATTTTGGAATCGAGGTTTAAAGGGGCCATTTCCAGGGCAATGTCTACATTCCAATGGGAATGCTATAATTTTGAAATGGGTTGGTTAGAGCCAAGTTATTTAAACGGAATTCTTGGTTATCTTTTAAACTTGTTAAACGGTGTATTTTGGGTATTATGCATGCTTAGCCGGGCGGCTTTTATTTTGGTAATCGTAATGGATTGACGATACGATTGGGAGTTATGAACGTGCTTGGGCACGTGATTGCATGCCTATGTTTAATTGGGAGTTATTTGCATGTTAGCACTTGACTCATCGTGTCGTGGGACTCAGGCGAGGTCAGACTCAAACTACGGAATTACAAGGTACGTATGACGTACGAGCATAGCCTATTATAGTGTTGCAATTGTAAAATGCATGGTGTGTGATAATTGTATTAAACGGGCATTGGAACACATGGTGTGTGGTAATTGCATTATACGGACATTGAAATATGTGGCATGTGGTAATTGCATCGGATAGGTATGGAAATGCATGGTGCATGATATTTGCTATAAATGGATAACGATATGCATGGTAAATGGTATTTGCGTCAAATGGTTATACATTGGGAACCATACGGTGCCGCTATTGAGCGAGCAATAATTTGGGATGCTGTCGCCGTTGAGCGACCATCGGTTATGACGCCGCTATTGTTGAGTGTGCGCGGGGTTTAATATGCCGCTATTGTGGAGTGAGCAATGGAATAGGAACATGGAATCATTGGTTAGATATATGTGAGATCTACGGTCTTTTATATAATGATTTTACCATATTGATTATGGAACTGGCGTGATAGAATGGTATTAGTTAATCTATGTGACGATTAACTGGCTTTGGGAATTTGATGACTTTGGTTATTTTGAGAACAGGGACAATACAGGGGATCCCGGATGAGGGTGCTACCATCCAGGGAGTATCATTTAAATTATGGCATTTACATTCTGTATTTGAATTACAATGTTATGATTATTGGATTGGTGGTATTGGTATGCTCACCCCGTGTGGGGGCTGTCTCTGTTGGGGCAGGTGTTACAGGTGTAGCAGCAGCTTTGGAGTTGAGCTCGGGCTGTTGATCTGAGGTACTTCCAGGATCGAGGTACCAGAGCTGGTCGAATATGCGCATAGATCCAGAGTTGAGATCGATCTGTGCTTGGGAGGTGCTTCCAGAATTGAAGTGCCAGTAACGGTATCCGGTAGAGTCTTTTATACGTTAGATACACGCGTGTTCATTGGGTGCTCTTATGTGACTACATTTTACGTGTATATGGAATGTATAAATGGGCTACGGCTCTTCTCTATTCATTCATGGTTTGCATGCAATTAAATATGGAATTGCCAAATGAACTGAGAGCATGTTAGTGTATTATAAGGGTGCATGAAATATAAATAATTTGGTTGGGGAATTTGAATATTATGCGGATAGAATGCAAGAATTTGCTGGATAGCATATCGTGTTGCACTTGCACATGGCTTTTCCCCGTGATAGTATGATTACATGCACTAATGGTATGAATTAATACACTAATGACGGGTTAAGGGCACTGGGGTCCTTACATTAGTGGTATCAGAGCAGTGGTTAGCTCTTTGGGGCTGTTGAGGGCCTAGGAAAATGATAATGGGAATGAGAAGCACATACTTATGCATGATGGTAGTTAGTGTTGCGTGGCACAACTATATTGCTTATGTGCATTTATGATATGTGTTCATAATTGGAATATGTTATTGCTAACCAAGGTGGTTGCAGGATCATATGAGACATGGACTATGCATTACGGTTGCATAGATATACATCGGAGTGATGATTTTAATACTTTGCCGCTTGGAGCGAGGTGCATTAAAATACACTCATGGCGATGATTTTTGGAATACGGGTTATGCATTACTGTTGCATGCACGTCGAAGCGATGATGCCGCTGTCGTGTCGAAGCGATGGTAAATGCCGTTGTCATGTCGAAGCGATGATGCCGCTGTCGTGCCGAAACAATTATTGGAATACGGGTTATGCATTACGGTTGCATGCATGGCGTAGCGATGTGAATACTTGCCGCTGTCATATTATAGCGATGAAGAATATTTGCCGCAAATATGTCGAAGCGAAGGATAATGCGGCTGTCATATTACTATTGCGAGGGATATTATGCTGCTAATATGTCGAAGCGAGGGGTATGTCCGCTGTCATGCCGGAACGATGGTAAATGTCGCTGTTGTGTCGAAGCGATGGTAAATGCCGTTGTCACGTCGAAGCGATGGTACCACCGTCATGTCGAAGCGATGATGCCGCTGTCGTGTCGAAGCGATGATACATGCCGCTGTCACGTCGAAGCGATGATGCCGCTGTCATGACGTAGCGATGCGATCGGGAACAAAGTACTACATGAGTGTGAGTACCTCTTGAGTCCACGATTATTCCGCTATTTTATTGGCGATGGTTCATGCCGCCAGGTATTCTATTGGCGATGGTTCATGCCGCCGGGTATTTTATTGGCGATGGTTCATGCCGCCAGGTATTCTGTTGGCGATGGTTCATGCCGCCAGGTATTCTGTTGGCGATGGTTCATGCCGCCGGGTATTTATTGGCGATGGTTCATGCCGCCAGGTATTCTGTTGGCGATGGTCCATGCCGTCGGGTATTCTATTGGCGATGGTTCATGCCACCGGGTATTCATAGCGATGGCTTATTCCGCTATTCTATGGCGATGGTTTATACCGCCAGGTATCATATAAAGATGGTACATTCCGCTACATCTATGGCGATGGTTCATACCGTCGGACAGCTATAGCGATGTTTTATGCCGCCGACTCTATGGCGATGGATTATGCCACTGATTCTATAGCGATGGGTTATACCGCTATGTACGTAGCACTGGATTATGCTGTCTACGAGCGATGGGTGCTGCTTGTGTACCACTGGTGAACGATGGATACAGGTATTCCGCTATCTTGATAGCGATGAGGTATGGCATATTACTGTTTTTATTAGCATTATTGTGAATACTATGTGTTGTTTTATACCGTCATGTGTTTGACGATGAGATTATGAGTGTCGTGTATCGGGAGGTACCGTCATGTGTTTGACGATGTTATTCGGGATGTCTATGTGGACGCGTGGCGTCGTTTGGTGAATAATGCATTCTTGTTTATGTATTTGGTTGTATGGTTTGAGTGTCGATGGTGGGCACATGGTAGAGTCTGGGTCACTAGTCGACGAGACCTTTTGCCGAGCAGGTTTGCTCGATGGCACATTGGATGCATTGTACCGGTGAGGGTACCGCATCATGTTATAGAAGTAAATATTTGTCGAGCAGTGATACCCTTGGGTATGCTCGCTGGGATGGCTAAGGCCAAGTGATTGGTGGTAAGAGTAGTCATTGAGGAAACTACTCGCTTGTTGTTGTGATGTGTGGTAGGCATAGTCACACCCACCTTGAGGGTGTGGGATAATGCCTAATGGATTTGGATTGCTTCGTAGTTAAGCAAGGACACAGGGATGTCCATTATGCTTTGGTGTTTTAGAGATGTGTTGGGTGATGACCCACAACTCTAATGGTTAGTACGGTATGGTATACCGCGATGGGACGTGTGTCACGTGATAGGTTGGTATAAGCCTATGGGGCCAGCGAATCACTAGGTAGGTCTTGTTTTAGTGTGCTTGTGATAGCCATTATACTGTTCGTTGGATTCGAGTTTGGTGAATCGTATGGTGATACGATGAGGGTTTTGGTAGACTCTTGTAGTCTCTTTGTGGCGTGATGATTGAGGCAGGAAATACCTCACGGGAACGTTTATACGTTTATTGTTTTGAGGGACTGGTACTGGGACAGCAATTTTGTTGGTTGTACCAACGTGAGTGTCGACAAGTCGTTGTTAGCTCTGGTTGAGCATCTTTGCATATGGAATGCAAAGGGAGTCACAATTGGAATTGTGGGATAGAGCTAGTGGGGTAACACTACTATATTGATATTACCTCTTGGAGATATTTGGATTGTACTGTCATGGAGACAGCTGGTATTGGTTGAGAGTTGATTGTGAATCAACCTGGAGTAAGCCCTACTAGTGTTGTACTATGTGATGGCTTCGTACTTCTGGTGAGACGTTCGAGGAGACGTCTCTGGAGTAATGCTTGAGGTTGTGAAGTACTGTAGTATTAGTACAGAGCATTGTTGGAATTAGTATACGATGGTGTATACGGGTTTCGATTTGGTAATAGTGTCTTGGATACACTATTCTAACCAGGTGTGTATTTCTGGGTTCCGGGGTATATTTGGCATGAATATATCCAGGTTTCCGAAGGGTGGTTCGATGATTGGAAGATCGTGGATTCATGACTTTTTCCTTGAGAGGAAGGCGGTATTATGATACCTACCGGTTGAATCTTTTGGGGAGATTCGTTATTTTGGTTCGTGTGGTGGTGATGTTGAAATCACACCCTTTGGTTTTGGTTTGTCAACCATCATTCTCCGTGGGGTGAGAATAATCGAGGTTTGACATTTGGTTTTGGGATTTGGGTATGATTGGAGATACCCGAGTCTATTGCATTGTGTATGCACGTTGTGATTGGTGTTTGGGCGTGTATGCCGTGAGTGTATACGAATGCCAACGTTATTTTGTTCATTGTTGAACGTCGAGTTTGTATGCTTGGTTTGGTGAATCTCTGGTGTGAGATTGTGGAACCTCGAGATCGGTAATCTCGATGGCACGATGCATTCTGATGAATGATCGTGAGGGTTGTTTGACTTCCCCTGAGGAGGGATCGTCGTGTTTTGGAACCATGGTAATTCTTGTTGGGTAATTCGTTAGCCTTCCTATTTTAGGATTGTTGGATCCAAGGATAAATGAGGGATGGCCGGGATTCGGGTTGGTTTTGTGTCATGGTTGACACGTGTGTAGGAATGCAATTGCTTGTCTTGCATGTTCCCTGTGGAACTTGAGACTGTGTGGGGTCCTGATGGTGTGTCAGGACCAAGATATGATGTCTTGGAACACACCGGTGTAAACATCCTCAGAGATGTGCTTCGTGTGGATCGGTGACCGTGGGTAACCCGATCCGGGTTGCAAGTGGTGCAACTACTCCTTTGGAGGAGATGGACTGGGAAGCGAAAGCCGGATTTTCTGTGAGTATACTGTTGTATACTAAGTGGTCCCCATCATGACGATGCGTGTCAAGCATCGTGGGCAAGTGATGAATATCACGGAGTGATATCTTTGTCAGAACCAAGGGAGATTTGGTTGATTTGCAGTCATGGTAGACTGACTTCTGGGATGATTCGCATCGAGGTATGTTATTATCCTTTAGATTTTGTGTTGGTTTTGGCGTTTGCTTTATTTTAAAGCTTGATGCGAGGTGGGTGTCCTCGCGGTTGTTAATTCGATTCTGATGTGGTCCAGAATCGGGGTTGAGGTTTTGTTTTGTTTGTGTAGTCCTGGTGTTACGTGGGGTACACCGGTGCAATTTCGAGGACGAATTTTTTTTTTAGTGGGGGATAATTGTGATGTCCGGGGATTAATTGTATTAATCCCGGTGTGGTATTAATCCTTGATGGATTTTTAATTTTGGCAATTATGAATTAATTGCGGTTTTGGGTCTCCCGAGGTTGTTAAATCGGGCATTTGGGATCAGTTGGATCCAAAGGTTGAGATTGTATTCTCATGTTGGTGGAAAACCTATGAATTGGGTTTTTAGTGGGACTTGGCGTCAGGGGTGCATTATGTTGGGGCCAGTGTGGGATTCGATGTTGGAGAGAGAGTTTTTGTAAATAGATGATTTTTAATGAATCATGATGTATTTGTGGAAGTATTGGTATTTTGGGGCATTTTTGCTATATATACCAGTTGGACTCGAGATTCCGTCATTCGGAATCCATTTCTCTCCTCTCCTCTCCTCTCCTCTCCTCACGTCTCTCTCTCACCCCAAACCCTTCCCCTTTCCCCTCTTTTGCTCTTGGGAAGGAAATCGATGGTAGCTTGGCTCGGGAGCCGATTTTCTCGAAGATAATCAGGTATTAATCTTCCCCTCGTCATTGTCTTCGTTTTGATAGTAGTATTATAGATGTTGGTTAAGTTTTTGGTGGGTTATGAATTTGGGGATTTTTGGGTTAAAATCCAAGTTGAGTTTTTTGAGTTATTACTGACTTTAAATGTTGTATTTGAGGTGTTGGAGGTATATGAGGTGTTGGTTTTGAGTTTGGGTGTGAAAAAAACCATGGAAGCTCGAATATTTTTGGAAATTGCTGGTGGCGATCGATCGCCGAGGTGGGGCTATCGATCGCGAAGAGCAGCTGCTAAAATCAAAGAAGATGAACAGTGCAGGCGATCGATCGCGTGGTTTAGGCGATCGATCGCGAGCATGTTGGCGATCGATCGTGAAGGGTGGCGATCGATCGCGTGTAGGCGATTTTGCCAACTGGACAGGGGCGATCGATCGCGCTAAATGAGGCTGTCATGCCTCGATATGACGTATACATAAGCTAGATGATTATGGTGTAATTATGATTAATTACAGTACGATGTGGACTCGATTTCGGGCTGAACTGAGCACTATTAATGTTATGCATGACTAAAATCACATAGGTGACTTCTAATGTGTCTTGCATTTAACATGAATTTGGAGAGAATGTGTATTTGCATTTGGAGTGCATGTGGAGGTGATAGGATATAACTAAATAATCAGCTTGTCTTCACACAATCCACCATAAGTCACCTAGTAATCTCTGCACATTTTCTTTCATTCTCTTGGAGTTTGTTGTGGGCGTTGGCTTGGCAAGAACAGCAAGCAAAGATATATTTTGGTAAGGACACTAGAAGTTCATGCTTTGGTATCATAATTGATGGATACATGTGTTAGGAATCCTTTGAGCATACAACGCAGCGGAATAAAATTTTTAGGATTACAAACCAGCAGATCTATACATAGGTTATCATATCGGATAAAGGAAACGAAGGTCTTACCCTTGTAGCGTGTTTGAAGCAGAATCCACGGAGCAGCACAAACGTCCAACGCCTTCTTCGAGTCAATAGCAAAACTCGATGAGCTTTGCCTCAACGGTATCCACACGATCAAATCGGGTGAAGGGATAGTTTAATAACAAGTTGCTAGACAAGTTATTAAACCGGAACCAAAAACCACACTTGATTCACAATCAAAATTGGCACAAGATCACCAAGAACCACTCGGCTATGAAGTGGCCGAGAGCTCTTGATGGTGCGGCCGTGTGTGTCTTGCTTGGTATTAGGTTTTGTGTATTGAAGTGTAAATCACATTAAAACCCCTTGCAATCATATTTTATATGATTAATTAAAGGCTTTCATAAAGCCTCATGGGCTTAAGCCCATGATTTAATTAATCATTATGATTATTAATTAAGACTCCTCTTAATTATTTAATTCATCCCATGAATTTAATTTCCCTTCTCGATTTAATCTTTTGTGCGACCCGATAGGATCTTGTAATGTTGGCAGTGACATAAAATCTCATTTTACGTCTCAAGCATTGAGCGGTATCTAGCAACACATCAATGCTACCCAAATTACAAGAATGTCAAAGACTCGACATAACCTTTAGAACTTGTGATAATATTAACCATGTAACTTAATCCCTTTGTCCTTTGTGTTTAGATTGAACACGAGTCATGGAATAGTCATACTCGTATATCCAATCTTTATTTCTTGATCCCCAAGTAGAACTAGAATAAACGAATAAGCTCGATATCTCATATCGACTCATTCGAGCATGGCCATGCATTTTAGTTCTCACTTGATCAAGGGCCAAACACATCTCCTGTTATATAGGAGGGACAAATCCTATCTCGATCAGTCAACATCCCTCTACATAATTCGTAGTGTATCCAATGGTCGCTTTTATAGATTACCCTGTTACGGGTAACGTTTGACGATATCAAGATACATAACTCCTCATGTTGGGATCTCTGATGATCACAAGTCGTAAGGATTACATACATTATTATCACTATGAGAATTGCATATGACGATCATATAACTATCCATGTTGCAATCTCATGGTGGGTCTGTCCAGTACATCGTTCTCTAACATGTACCCATATGTTGATTTGATATCTCATATCAATGAACAATTCATCGATCAACATATACTAGTCTCTACGTATTATCATTATCCCAATTCATGATAATACTTGACTAGGGACATCTTTAAGAATAATACAATATTATTCTAAGGACATTAACATATATATTAATTCACAATGCACAGTTAAAAGAATAATATATAATAATGAATTGCCATTCATAAAACCATAAACATTGTAAGTCTTAAACAATCATCTAATGACTTGTCTTAGGGCATATCCCAACAAATCTCCCACTTGCACTAAGACCACTCAGACATATACCTAATGCCTAGAGATCTAGTATGACGATCATGCTTCTGCTGTGACAGCGGCTTCGTCAATGGGTCAGATACATTATCATCTGTTGGTACTTTGCATATTTTAACATCTCCCCTTTCAACGATTTCTCGAATGAAATGGAAACGCCTAAGTATATGCTTGGATCTTTGGTGAGATCTTGGTTCCTTAGCCAATGCGATCGCTCCATTGTTGTCACAATAGAGTTCTATCGGATCTTTAATGCTAGGCACCACTCCTAGTTCAGAAATGAACTTCCTCATCCAAACAGCTTCCTTTGCTGCATCCGAGGCAGCAATATACTCAGCTTCCGTTGTAGAATCGGCTACTGTTTCTTGCTTTGAACTCTTCCAGCTCACAGCACCTCCATTCAGGCAATACACATATCCAGATTGCGATCGAAAATCATCTTTGTCGGTTTGGAAGCTTGCATCAGTGTAACCTTGAGCTCTTCCTCACCTCCATAAATCAAGAATGTATCCTTAGTCCTTCTCAAGTACTTTAGGATATTCTTGACAGCAATCCAGTGACCTTCACCTGGATCAACTTGATATCTGCTCGTCATGCTCAAAGCATACGATACATCGGGACGAGTACATATCATGGCATACATGATAGATCCAATAGCTGACGCGTATGGAATCTTACTCATGCGTTGTCTCTCATCTGGCGTTGAAGGACACTGTTCCTTCAAGAGATAAATACCATGTGTCATAGGCACGAATCCTTTCTTGGATTCTTGCATGCTAAACCTTTTAAGCACATTGTCTATGCATGTACTTTGACTTAGACCAAGAAGCCTTCTCGATCTATCTCTATAGATCTTGATTCCTAATACATAGGTGGCTTCTCCCAAGTCTTTCATCGAAAAGCAATTCCCTAGCCAAATCTTTACAGATTGCAAGGCAGGGATATCATTTCCAATAAGAAGTATGTCATCTACATACAACACTAGGAAAATGATTACGCTCCCACTGACCTTCTTGTAGACACAAGGTTCATCTTCATTTTTGATAAAACCAAACTCTTTGATTGCATCATCAAAACGAAGATTCCAACTCCGAGAAGCTTGCTTCAATCCATAAATGGATCGTTGTAGCTTGCATATCTTTCCAGCATCCTTTGGATCGACAAAACCTTCGGGCTGTGTCATGTACACATCCTCGAGCAGATTTCCATTGAGGAAAGCTGTTTTGACATCCATCTGCCAGATTTCATAATCATGAAATGCAGCTATTGCAAGTAAGATCCTTATGGATTTAACCATGGACACTGGTGAAAAGGTTTCATCATAGTCAATACCATGAATTTGTTTGAATCCTTTTGCAACCAGCCGACCTTTATAGGTTTGTACGTTACCATCCATGTCGGTCTTTTTCTTGAAAATCCATTTGCACCCTATGGGTCGTACCCCTTCAGGTGGATCAACCAAAGTCCATACTTGGTTTGCATACATGGATTCCATCTCAGATTTCATGGCCTCTTGCCATTTCTCAGAATCATTGCCCATTATAGCTTGTTGATAAGATGACGGCTCATCCTCATCAATAAGTAGTAAGTCACCTTGTTGAGTCACAAGAAATCCATATCTCTGTGGCTCCCGGTGTTCTCTTACAGACCTACGCTGGGCTTGTGTCTCTTGAGCAGGTGTTTCTTCCACAACAGCTTGCGGTGCCTGCTCTGTTTCGATCTCAATCTCAGGTTCAGTGTTTTCTTGTGGTTGAACTTCACTAAGTTCTATTTTTCTCCCACTGGTTTTTCTAGAAATAAATTCTCTTTCAAGAAATACACCAGTCCGAGCAACAACTACTTTGTTCTCGGTGGGATAATAGAAATAGTATCCTTTCGTTTCCTTAGGATACCCCACAAATAAACACTTATCAGATTTGGGTCCAAGTTTGTTAGTGGTGTGACGTCTAACGAAAGCCTCACCACCCCAAATCTTCATAAAAGACATACTAGGACGCTTCCCAGTCCATATCTCATATGGTGTCTTTTCCACTGATTTAGATGGAACACGGTTCAGTAAGAAAATCGCTGTTTCTAGAGCGTGTCCCCAAAACGATATCGGAAGATCTGCATGGCTCATCATTGATCTAACCATGTCCAACAAGGTTCGATTTCTCCTCTCGGATACACCATTCCATTGTGGAGTATACGGAGGAGTGAGTTGTGGGACTATCCCACACTCCTTTAGATAGTCATGAAACTCTTGGCTTAGGTATTCACCTCCTCGATCTGATCGAAGGATTTTGATACTTTTGCCAAGTTGGTTTTGTACTTCATTCTTGAAATCTTTGAACTTTTCAAAGGTTTCATGTTTATGTTTCATTAGGTACACATACCCATATCTACTGAGGTCATCAGTAAATGTAACGAAGTATTGAAAACCACCTCTAGCTTGTGTACTTATTGGTCAACATACATCACTATGTATTAGTCCCAATAAAACATTTGCCCTTTCAACATGTCCCTTGAAAGGGGATTTAGTCATCTTGCCCATTAAACAAGATTCGCATGTTTCATATGATTCAAAATCAAATGAATCTAATACTCCATCCTTATGAAGTTTAGATATGCGGTTCTCGTTTATGTGGCCCAAGCGACAGTGCCAGAGATAAGTCGGATTACAATCACTATTTTTAATCCTTTTAGTATTTATGTTATAGATAGGCATATCAAGATTTAATACATAAAGACCATTCACCATTTGTGCACTAGCATAAAACATATCATTTAAATAAATAGAACAACAATTGTCCTTTATTATAAATGAAAAACCATACTTGTCCAAACAAGAAATAGATATTATGTTTTTAGTAATAGAAGGCACAAAATAACAATCTTTCAAAATCAATGATAAACCAGAAGGTAAAGCTAAATGATAATCTCCTATAGCTAATGCAGCAACTCTTGCTCCATTTCCAACTCGGAGATCAACTTCACCTTTCGCCAACGTCCTACTCCTTTTGAGATCCTGCACATTTACACAAATGTGAGATCCACATCCAGTATCTAATACCCATGATGAAGAAGTAGATAAATTGACTTCTATAACAAAAATACCTGAAGCGGAAGTCACACTTCCTTTCTTTAGATCCTCCAGATATACTTTGCAGTTTCTTTTCCAATGGCCGGTCTCACCGCAATGGAAACAGTTCCCTTCCTTTGCTATCCCTCCCTTTGGCTTCAGTGCAGAAGACTTTGGCTTAGATTTAGCAAAGACTTTCTTTGCTTTCTTGTTGCCTTTAGCTTTGGCCCTTCCTTTGCCCTTATTCACAATAAGGACATTTGTGGCCTTAGTCTTCTTAGTATTTGCTTCATATGTTCTCAACATACCAAGCAATTGTGGTAGAGTCTTTTCCATGTTAGTCATATTGTAATTTACTACAAATTGACTGAAGCTCTCAGGCAACGATTGCAAGATCACATCGGTGGCCAACTCTTGGTCCAATGGAAAACCCAGCTTGTCCAGATTCTCAATGTACCCAATCATCTTGAGCACATGAGTTCCAACTAGGCTTCCTTCTACCATCCTGCACTGAAATAACGCCTTAGAGACGTCATACATCTCTTGTCTTGCTTGCTGTTGGTACAACTGCTTTAAGTGTTCGATCATATCGAACGCCTCCATTTCCTCATGTTGCTTCTGAAGCTCAGAGTTCATGGTGGCAAGCATGAGGCACCCAACATCAAGTGCATCACTCTGATGCTTCTTGTAAGCATCTTTTTCAGCTCTTGTAACTGTTAGGGGAGGTTCCTCAGCGGGCAAGGGTTCCTCTAGGACATATTGTTTCTTTTCTTGTTTGAGGACTATCCTCAAGTTCCTATGCCAGTCTAGGAAATTCGTCCCATTTAATTTGTCATTCTCAAGGACCGATCGCAGTGATAAAGTGCTAGTAACGTTGTTAGTTGCCATGGATATCTACAATATAAATATGCAAAATAAGTTTATGATTTAATCATTTAACATGGTCTTATATTAAATGATACTCCCACTATTTTGTTTAAAAAATATCAACCCTCAAAACCTTTAGTGGGCCAAGATCCATATTTCGCCTAATCTTGAGTTAGCTTTGGCTAATCGCCCAAGACTCGGTTATTTAGGTAGACAACACTTTGTCAATTACATCACATATAATTCTTGGATAGTTGGACGAACAACACTTTGTTCAATTCATCAAATGAATTATAATCCAACCCATGCCTCTACGTTCCCAATCCTATTGAGATAACCTAGTTAAGTCGTACCCAATTAAAGTATAACGGATATCACTTTTATCCTTTCGCGCCTTACTAAGATTGCCACGGTGCTTTGCTTTGGCAAACCCACACATGTACAATCGAAGTTATTGACGAGTACTTTTAACTTTGGAAGGCATCTAAAACTTAATATTTTAGAGGGATTTATTGATCTCATGATTAATTTGATAATTTAAATATGTCCACTACATATAGTTGTATACATATCTACATATATGTGTAATACTATTATCAAACTAAAACATAAGATAAATCATGCATCATTATACACAATTAAACGTGACATGGTTATAGCCCCTACTAATGATTTTCTCAAGCCAATGAGAAAATCCTATGAGTCAACCTAAGGTAACTTCACAAGCACCTTCCTTTGGCTCCAATTTGTGAATGGCCTCCTCATCCCGGCACGATGCTCCGTCTTCATTGATCACCATCAATAAAATAAACTACACTATTTACAAGATATAGAATTCCTCGATTCACATTCGAGGGGAACATAGGGGAGGGATTACATTTAGAATGAAATAGAGAAAGGCACAACACGCAGGTCGTATTATAAATTACAAACATCCACAAATCCTATCTAATAGGTCAAAGGGCTATAACCACGCACCATGCTCAAACAACACATAAAGCATGCATTAACATTTAATTAATTAAATTCTAAACATTTTAAATTTAATTCTAGTTAAAACTGTAAAATAATTTTTGAAAAATTATCGTACGCTCGGGACATCACATGCCACAAACTTAATGCGACTTAGCTACGAACCACCATGGTTCGAACCAACCACACACCACGGCTGGACCAATTATGGGCCTAGGGTTCGAAACCCTAGCCCACGACATGGTCCGAGCCGATGGCATGGGTGCGGCGCCGCTAGGGTTCCAAACCCTAGCCGCCTTGCACCATGTTGGTTTTTCATCGAGCCAACTTGCTCGAAACACCGAAATCCACGAGCCACAAGCCACGGTCCAACCATGGACGGTCCATGACGGTGACGGCTTAACCATCTCGAGCCAAGGGTTCGAAAAACCCTAGCCCAAGCGGCGACCGAGTGGCTTATGTGACTAGGGTTCAAAACCCTAGCCTTTTGGAAGCGGCACGGCCCCATGCATGAGCCAAGGGTCCGAACCCTAGCTCACTAGCGGCGGCCCGAGGGTCAAGTCATGAAGTGGTCGAACCACCTTGAGCCAACACCTCGATTTTATGCTTTCGTGTATCGTATACAATTATTCGCCAATTATATCAAATACAATTTTACGATGAATTTCAAAAACTCGATATTAACATATCATATATGTTCATATCATATGCTATATAGAGATATACGCCGGTTTTTGGGTATATGCTCTGGCTATTATCATTTGAGGACGGTACTATGATATGTGCTGCTAATATGAAGATGTGAGGTGGTTCCACTGACATATTGAGTTGAATAGGCATATCATATTGGTCTCGTGATAATAGGGTAATTGTTGAGACATGTCATGACATGGTGCATTTGTGGATGCATGATACAGAACATTCACATGAGATGATTTATTGTGCTTTATCATCATTATTGATATTGTGTTTTGATATTGCACTGAGATAGTTGTTTATCTATACTCACGTTTTGTGAATGTTTCTGTAGGATTGCATAGACGTGGGAATCGTGAGTCTTATTCTGCTGCGAGGTGAACCACTGCATAGGAGTTGTAGTGGCTTAGGTGGTTAATTTTATATGTAATGTATATGGAGAAAAAGTTAGTTGGTTTTTGTACTAAGGATTTGGTACATATGTAACAACTTAACTAGTAAGATACTCTAAATCAGTGCATGTTCTTACTTAATTCAGACTCACATATGTATGTTAACTTGATACATAATGAATTAAGTAATGAGGACCCCACATTAGTGGTATCAGAGCAGTGGTTCGAGAATGGGGTGAACATGGGTAGCGGAAGTGTTGTAGGGAGTTACCTAAACACTTTGAGAATGGTAATATCATGTTAGGATTTGGACTATGATGTTATTCTAACATGTTATATAATTATGAATGTTATTGTTAACCCTTGATCTACAGCTATGACAGACAGAGGGTATCATGAGGATGTTGGGGATGCCATGAGTGGCAATGCGAGTGTGAGGATGGCGCCTGTGCCACCACCACCGATTGAGCAAGGGCCAGTAGAACAGGTATTGTTGCCTGGAGAATTAACATTGACTCAATTTCTGAGTTATCAGCCACCCAGGTTTGAGGGGACTGAATCAGGGGAACTGGCAGAGGAGTGGCTGGAACGTGTGGAATAGATCTTTGTGTCAGCACCGTGTGCCAAGACTGCTTGGTTACGCTTAGCTGAATTCCAGTTAGCTAAGAAAGCTATGATGTGGTGGAAATCCACAGTGCTTGAGTTGAGGGCTCAAGGACAGACAGTTAACTGGGATGTGTTTAGAACGAAGTTCCTGGAGCATTATTTCTCTGTTGCTGCAAGGCAGAGGAAAGAGGATGAATTTACAAATTTGAGACAGGGATCAATGACAGTATCTGATTATGCTGTGCACTATTCTTCTTTGCTTCGGTATGTGCCACATATCGCTGTAAACACAAAAGCAAAGATCAGACAGTTTGTGAAAGGTTTGACGCCTGAATTATTTGATAGGGTAATGTCCAATAACCCTACATCATATGAAGAAGCGTTGACTAGAGCCGATATGGCTGAGATTGCAGTAGGAGTATATAAAGATGTTGGACAAGCCCAACCACCTACATCTGACAGTATGAGACCGAGAGGAGAACCATTTAAATCACCACGAGGTGGTGCATCTTCATCTCGGTTTAGTGGGAAACGTTTTGGATCACAAAAAGGGGGTGATCGAAAATCTAAGGGACAGTTCCAAGGTATTAGTAGTGGCAGTGGTGTGCAATGCTTTAAATGTGGTGGACCACATTTGAAACGAGATTGTCCTCAATTCAATCCAGTAGTTTGTTTCCATTGTGGGAGGACAGGACATGTGATCCGTGATTGTACTCAAGTGGGTGGACAACAGAGGAGAGGACCTATTTCAGAGACTACAGTACAACAGAGACCACAGGGTGTACCATAGTATGGTGGAGGACAGAGGACAGGAACACCTCAGGCTCAGGTGTATGCACTGAACAGGGAGGAAGCAGAGGCAGCTCCTGATGATGTGATAGCGGGTAAGTGTACTTTGTTTACTTATCCTGCTTTACTGTTGATTGATACTGGTGCATCACATTCTTTTATTGCACAAGCATTTATTGATCGGTATCATATATGCTCATCTCCATTGTTGATGCCTCTTTATGTTTCGACACCCATGGGAACTACTGTGATGACTTGTCAGAGTGTGTCTGATTGTGCTATTCAGTTTGAGACTGAGTTTGGGCTACAGGCTGATTTGATTGTGTTAGACATATCAGATTTTGATTGCATCCTTGGAATTGATGTGTTGAGTAAATATCAATCTGTTGTAGATTGTAGTCAAAAGATAGTGAGATTTCAGTCTGATACTGGAAATCAATGGTTCTTCTATGGCCAAGGATCGAGGGCAAGGATTCCTTTGATATCAGCAATCCGAATGTCGCGTTTGTTAGAACATGGACATGCGGGTTATTTGATTTATGCCCTGGATATAACTGAACAGAAAAGAGAAAGGAAAGTGGAGGAGATACCAGTGGTTGCAGAATATCCGGATGTGTTTCCAGATGAGATACCTGGATTCCCACCGAGTCGAGAAGTGGAATTTGGTATTGATTTGATACCTGGTACTTCTGCAATTTCACGGGCTCCTTATCGGATGGCACCAACTGAATTGAAAGAGTTGAAAACTCAATTGCAATATTTGTTGGACAAGGGGTACATACGTCCTAGTGTATCGCCTTGGGGTGCTCCGGTTTTATTTGTTAAGAAGAAAGATGGGACAATGAGATTGTGTATTGACTATCGACAATTGAACAAGGTAACAATAAAGAATAAATATCCTCTTCCGCGTATTGATGATTTGTTTGATCAGTTGCAGGGATCAAGGATTTATTCTAAGATTGATTGAGGTCAGGATATCATCAAATACGTGTGAGGGAAGGAGATATACAGAAGACAACATTCAGAACTCGTTATGGACATTATGAGTTCCTGGTGATGCCGGAGTGACAAATGCTCCTGCTGTCTTTATGAGTTTAATGAATCGGGTTTTCCAGGAATACCTTGATCGATTTGTCATTGTCTTTATCGATGATATACTGATCTATTCGCAGAGTGATGCAGAACATGTTCAACATTTGCATAAGGTATTGCAATTGTTGAGGACACATCAATTATATGCCAAACTCAGTAACCCTTAGTACAAAAACCAACTAACTTTTTCTCCATATACATTACATATAAAATTAACCACCTAAGCCAGTACAACTCCTATGCAGTGGTTCACCTCGCAGCGGAATAAGACTCACGATTCCCACGTCTATGCAATCCTACAGAAACATTCACAAAACGTGAGTATAGATAAACAACTATCTCAGTGCAATATCAAAACACAATATCAATAATAATGATAAAGCACAATAAATCATCTCATGTGAATGTTCTGTATCATGCATCCACAAATGCACCATGTCATGACATGTCTCAACAATTACCCTATTATCACGAGACCAATATGATATGCATATTCAGCTCAATATGTCAGTGGAACCACCTCACATCTTCATATTAGCAGCACATATCATAGTACCGTCCTCAAATGATAATAGCCTGAGCATATACCCAAAAACCGGCGTATATCTCTATATAGCATACCCGAGCATATACCCAAACCAGGTGTATATCTCTATGTAACATAACCGAGCATATACCCAAACCAGGCGTATATCTCTATGTAACATAACCGAGCATATACCCAAACCAGGCGTATATCTCAAACACATGATATCCATGAATGTACATGCATATGATACTACCAATCATATGATACTAACATAACACAATTCATATGATATCAATCTCATAACATCATCACACAATATCTATACTCCGTACGTCAACACGTACCTGGAAAGCGACACAAACGAGATAAATCAGTCGTCCCTGGCTAATTGTCTCGTTGTCCTGTCCCCTGTGATGGTGCTACAACAATGCCAATAATATATCATGTTATCATAGGCATTAAAATCAAATTCTCAAAAATATAAACATTTTAAGTATACCGATCGATCGGTCACCCTAGCGATCGATCGGTCCAAACAAGTAACCCTAGCGATCGGTCGGTAAAAAGCTAGCGATCGATCGCTTAACTGTTTGAATTTCTTTAAAATGCTACGGCATTTCACCGATCGATCGGTCGCTTTCAGCGATCGATCGGTACATACACCGCCTTACTTTTCCCCTGTTTTACCGATCGATCGGTACGATCCTAGCGATCGATCGGTCGATGATAAAATTTTGAAACCATGGCGATTTTCAAGCATATCTTCTTGGTTCTTCTCACACCCCTTATTTCATACCCTCACAACTTGAACACTAAATCACTAGCATCATAGACACAACTTTTCATCATGTTATACTTTCAAAAGATTACTTGAAACTCATAGAAATGCATATACAAGTATTACTCTACATGCTTTAAGATGAATATACTAAGCACATGTATCCATCAATTATGATACCAAAGCATGAACTTCTAGTGTCCTTACCAAAATATATCTTTGCTTGCTGTTCTTGCCAAGCCAACTCCCACAACAAACTCCAAGAGAATGAAAGAAAATGTGTAGAGATTACTAGGTGACTTATGGTGGATTGTGTGAAGACAAGCTGATTAATTAGTTATATCCTATCACCTCCACGTGCACTCCAAATGCAAATACACATTCTCTCCAAATTCATGTTAAATGCAAGACACATTAGAAGTCACCTATGTGATTTTAGTCATGCATAACATTAATAGTGCTCAGTTCAGCCCGAAACCGAGTCCACATCGTACTGTAATTAATCATAATTACACAATAATCATCTAGCTTATGTATACGTCATATCGAGGCATGACATTTCTCCCCCACCTATTGAATTTCGTCCTCGAAATTGTATATACATAACATGCATATCATGATACACAACTCAACAATCCTACTATAAGAAGATAGGAAACATGATCATGTATGCAACAGTACAGTACGTATGTACCAACAGTAGTATACAACTGTAAAATCATACCAGAAAACAAATCCGGATACCGTTGCATCATATGCTGCTCTCTCTCCCACGTTGCCTCTTCGACACCCCGTCTGTCCCACTGTACCTTAACCATAGGAATCACTTTATTAAGCAACCTGCGTTCAGCTCGATCCAAGATCATAACCGGTCGTTCTTCATACAACACATCTGTATCCAACTGTACATCAGGTAACTGTAATACGTGACTCGGATCTGGTTCATACTTCCTCAACAATGACACATGAAAAACATCATGAATACTATTCAATGCCGGCGGTAGTGCCAAGCGATATGCCAACGTACCAATACGTTGCAACACCTCATATGGACCAACATACCGTGGAGACAATTTTCCACGCTTACCAAACCGTACTACACCTTTAAAAGGTGAGATTTTTAAGAACACACGGTCACCAACTTGAAATTCAAGTGGTCTACGTCGCTTATTGGCATACGCAGCCTGTCTATCCTGAGCAGCTTTAAGTTTTAATCGAATTACCTTTACTTTCTCTTCCATTTCATGAATCATATCCGGTCCATGTAAAGTAGACTGATCCACATCATCCCAATACAATGGCGATCTACATCGTCGCCCATACAAAGCCTCAAATGGTGCCATCTGTATACTAGACTGATAACTGTTGTTATATGAAAATTCCACTAATGGCAACGACTCTTGCCAAGAGGTATCAAACTCTAATACACAGGCACGCAACATATCCTCAAGCGTCTGTATCGTACGCTCTGTTTGTCCATATGTCTGAGGATGATATGATGTACTCAACCGCACTTCAGTTCCCAACGCTGTCTGTAACCCTTCCCAGAAATGAGAAGTAAATCTCGGATATCTATCCGATACAATGGAAACTGGAATACCATGTAATCTCACTACATGTTGAATGTACAACTGTGCCATTCTCAGATATGTAAATGTCATACAATATGGCACAAAATGAGATACTTTAGTGAGTCGGTCAACAATCACCCAAATAGCATCGCAACCAGAAGACGTCCGTGGCAAATGAGTCACAAAATCCATCGTGATATGTTCCTATTTCCACTGAGGAATTTCCAAACTATGTAATTCACCTCCTGGTCTCTGTCTTTCCGCTTTCACTTGTTGACAGATCAAACATCGTTTTCACAAAGCTCAATACATCCTGTTTCACTACGTTTCCACCAAAATTGTGTACGTAGATCATGATACATTTTCTTCCCTCCAGGATGTATACTGTATCTACTACAATGAGCACGTTGTAGTAGTTCTTGGCGTAGTCCTAATGAAGCAGGTACTACCCAACAGTAAGTGTGAGTTTTGGTTGACTAGTGTCGGCTTTTTGGGACATGTAATATCAGAAGAATGTATATCAGTTGATCCAAAGAAAGTGGAAGCAGTGTTGAATTGGTCAGCACCTACTTCTGTGCCAGAGATTCATAGTTTCTTAGGTTTGGCTGGATATTATAGACGGTTTGTTGAAGGATTTTCAGCGATCGCCAAACCATTGACACATTTGACACAGAAGGGAGTATCATTTCAATGGTCAGAGGCTTGTGAACGTAGTTTTCAGGAATTGAAACATCGATTGACTACAGCTCCAGTCTTAATCATTCCATCGGAGCATGACAGGTTTGCATTATATACTGATGCATCTTTACTTGGTTTGGGTTGTGTATTGATGCAGGACAAACATGTAGTGGCTTATGCATCACGACAGTTGAAGCCACATGAAATGCGATATCCAGTACATGATCTGGAATTGGCTGCCATTCTCTTTGCATTGAAGATATGGCGACATTATTTATATGGTACGTCGTTTATCATATATACAGATCAGTGCATGTTCTTACTTACTTCAGACTCACATATGTATGTTAACTTGATACATAATGAATTAAGTAATGAGGACCCCACAGAGGCGATCGATCGCCGCCCGTGGATTTTAGTTTTTTTGAAATTTTTTGGAAAATGTCGGGATTTTGGAATCGAGGTTTAAAGGGGCCATTTCTGGGGCAATGTCTACGTTCCAATGGGAATGCTATAATTTTGAAATGGGTTGGTTAGAGCCAAGTTATTTAAACGGAATTCTTGGTTATCTTTTAAACTTGTTAAACGGTGTATTTTGGGTATTATGCATGCTTAGCCGGGGGGCTTTTATTTTGGTAATTGTCATGGATTGACGATACTATTGGGAGTTATGAACGTGCTTGGGCACGTGATTGCATGCCTATGTTTCATTGGGAGTTATTTGAATGTTAGCACTTGACTCATCGTGTGATATCCCCGAAATGATTATTGTGATGTTAATCATTTGAGTTAAATTATGATGATTTGGGTGTTAATTCATGGGTTTGGATTAGTATTATTGGGGAGTTTCATTTCAGGGTGCATGTGATATATGTTGAGATTTTGGGGGTCGTGGCTTGTTTATTTGGGGTGTGTGTTGTTTGTTTTGGGTAAAGCATGTTAACGGGAATTGAAGTATTTTATTGAGAAAATACTATAAATATCATGTGAGGATATTTTTATACATCGTGCTAAATACCGGGACCAAAACATAACACATCATACCACCCAACACCCAACCACCCCCCCCAACCCATACCAATCACACTGCACAGCTGACCTTGTTCACCACTTGGCCCAATCATTCCACCACTCTCAGCCATCCAAATTCTCGAGCCTTCTCTCCCATATCTTCACCAGCTTCAGCTAAGCAAAATTCTGAGGAGCTTGTCCCTTTTCATCGCCTGGAAAGCCTTCAAAAATCGGAGCAAAGTAGGGTGAGAAACCATGCTCTGTTTTTGTTTTAAACTTGTTTGAGTACATGTTTTTAGGTGGCGAGAAAACGGCATGTTAGCTTAGGTTTCTTGAAACCTTTGATTTAAATGTTTTTATGGTGTTATTGTGAGGCTCTCTGTATTTTTTCTTGAGCATGTTGCATGTTTTTTGTTGAGGAAATAAGCATGTAAAGAAGGGTGTTCGGAAATCTGGGTAGGTGTATGCCCTGTTTTTCTGGGAAAATATGGTTAGGGAGTGATTTTGAGGAGGTGGTATCATGCATGTTAGAAGGGTTTGTGGTGAACCTTCGATGTGAGTTTATGCATGGTAGTTTTGTAAAGCCCTTGGCATGTTTGTTCGAGCATGCTTTATGTTATATGTGATAGTTATTATAGCATGAAATGAAGTACTCAGGAAATCTGGAAATAAAATGTGTTGCCCTGTTTCCGAAAAGATGATCGAGTACTTGTGTAAATGGTCGTCGTTTATGCATATGGGCTTATGTTTGGGGTGTAATTTTGGTATGAATACACTCAGGGTAGTGTGTTGTAACTACTAGCATGTTTATTTGGGCATGTTGTATGTCTTACATGTTGGATTTAAGGGTGTGATTTTAGGTGTTCGAGAATTATGGGTTGGCATTTCTCGAACAGAGCATCTCGATCGATCGATATTTCATCTCGATCGATCGAGCGGGGCAGAATCTTGGTTTTTATTTTAGGCGTCTTCTCGATCGATCGGGAAGAGGGGCCGATCGATCGAGAGACCCAGAATGTTGAAAAATATAATTTGTTATATTTTGTTAAAGTTTTGATATTGGATTGTAATGAGACATCTAATATTGTGTTGTACACTGGTGTAGAGCCTTCACAGGTAGCTACACAGCGCAGGGGATAGAGTCCTGCAACACACCACATTTTGGAAAGGTACGTAAGCGACGTACGGGCATCCCAACGGTAACATGTACTTATGTTTGTCTGTGTGACGCATGATGAATGCAATGTGATGCATTAAGATTATGATACATGTTATTATGCATTGTGTTGCATATTATGCATTGTTGTTGCATATTGTGATGTGGGATAAAGAGGTGTATTCCACGAGTCAGGGCGATCACAGTTAAGGTTTTAATGCTTATGCTTTACCGCTGCGCATGTGGAGCGGGAGGGGGGAGACTCGCTGGCACATGGAGGCGAGGTATACATACTAAGCGAGGAAGAGATACCGCTAGTATGATGAAGCGTGTATGCGATACCGCTTGTTTGAGGTTAAGAAAGCATTAAAATAACTGATGATGACTGACTCAAGAAAAAAAAAAAGGAGGAAATGTCATGACATTCATTTGTAAAGCCATACATTCATATAATGTGTTTTATTATGAACTATGGTACAGGGACAACCATTGGACGTTATAAATGCAGGAAATACAGGAAGTGCTTGTATTTAGGATTGCGCATTTATGCCTTACTTTCATATTATGTTGAATATGAATTGTTTTATGCTCACGTGTTGGGGGTTGTCTTTGTAGGTGCTTTTGTTGACGAGAACCAGGGTCGGGGTTGATTTGCTGAGCTGTAAGGAGTGCTACAGGATTAGCATGTTAGAGAAATTTTGTATAGCTTCTACTGGGTAGAGTAAGACTATAATGTAGTGCCTTTGTAGGAATTGTGTTATTCCTTTTTGAAACATTTTGGTACTGTAATCTCTAAAGCTCAGGTTAAATCAACACGACACGTTACTCTGATATATTCACATGAATGTTTAAGTTCTCTAAATTGCACCTTAATAACTTGTTGTGATAACGGGGTCTCACACATCGTGTCGTGGGACTCAGGCGAGGTCGGACTCGAACTACGGAATTACAAGGTACGTATGACGTACGAGCATAGCCTATTATAGTGTTGCAATTGTAAAATGCATGGTGTGTGATAATTGTATTAAACGGGCATTGGAACACATGGTGTGTGGTAATTGCATTATACGGACATTGAAATATGTGGCATGTGGTAATTGCATCGGATAGGTATGGAAATGCATGGTGCATGATATTTGCTATAAATGGATAACGATATGCATGGTAAATGGTATTTGCGTCAAATGGTTATACATTGGGAACCATACGGTGCCGCTATTGAGCGAGCAATAATTTGGGATGATGTCGCCGTTGAGCGACCATCGGTTATGACGCCGCTATTGTTGAGCGTGCGCGGGGTTTAATATGCCGCTATTGTGGAGCGAGCAATGAAATAGGAACATGGAATCATTGGTTAGATATATGTGAGATCTACGGTCTTTTATATAATGATTTTACCATATTGATTATGGAACTGGCGTGATAGAATGGTATTAGTTAATCTATGTGACGATTAACTGGCTTTGGGAATTTGATGACTTTGGTTATTTTGAGAACAGGGACAATACAGGGGATCCCGGATGAGGGTGTTACCATCCAGGAAGTATCATTTAAATTATGGCATTTACATTCTTTATTTGAATTACAATGTTATGATTATTGGATTGGTGGTATTGGTATGCTCACCCCGTGTGGGGGCTGTCTCTGTTGGGGCAGGTGTTACAGGTGTAGCAGCAGCTTTGGAGTTGAGCTCGGGCTGTTGATCTGAGGTACTTCCAGGATCGAGGTACCAGAGCTGGTCGAATATGCGCATAGATCCAGCGTTGAGATCGATCTGTGCTTGGGAGGTGCTTCCAGAATTGAAGTGCCAGTAACGGTATCCGGTAGAGTCTTTTATACATTAGATACACGCGTGTTCATTGGGTGCTCTTATGTGACTACATTTTACGTGTATATGGAATGTATAAATGGGCTACGACTCTTCTCTATTCATTCATGGTTTGCATGCAATTAAATATGGAATTGCCAAATGAACTGAGAGCATGTTAGTGTATTATAAGGGTGCATGTAATATAAATAATTTGGTTGGGGAATTTGAATATTATGCGGATAGAATGCAAGAAATTTTCTGGATAGCATATGGTGTTGCACTCGCACATGGCTTTTCCCCGTGATAGTATGATTACATGCACTAATGGTATGGATTAATACACTAATGAAGGGTTAAGGGCACTGGGGTCCTTACAGCTAAACTCTTGATTCTTGGTTTAAGGGATACTTGCTTTTGGATTTGACTCTCTTGTGAGAATTTTGGTTTGTCTATTGAATTTAATTTCGATTTCAATTCTGTTTCTTGGTATCGATTTCAATGATTATTGTGTTTGTTTATTAGATTGATCACCTAGTATTCATATGCATAATCGATAGCTAATTAAGAAGCAACTAAGGTTAATAATTATCGGCCGTAGATGTTATTGATTTCTTAGAGAAACAATTGGGTAATCAATAATTAACGGCTGTAGTTTCTATTGATTAGATTTATCGAAATCACTAGTTTTGAAATCAATCATTGATTTAATCATTAACGGCTGTAGTTTTGATTAGAGATTTGATAAGGGTCGGATTCAATGCTGTTTTCTTTTTGACTACGATTAAGGTGGGTAGGAATTCATTTTCCAATCGATGAATAATTGAGAGAATTCGTATGTTAGTGATTTGATGATCAAGAGAGAATTTTCCAAAAGTAAAGTTGACCGGAAACCAAGAATCGCTTCACTCTCATAAGTTTTAACCATTTTAGTTAATCTTGTTAATTAGTTAAATTCTTAAAATTTGCTTAGTAGTAATCACTCAACTCAAAAACCCCTTTTTACTATTCGTTTTTAAATTGACACGAAAAAATACTACCTTCCCTGTGGGATCGATCCCTACTCTCGCTACTACATACTTTTGCTATTAACTTGAGAAGGGTTAATTTGGGCGTACATGATAAACGCTACCAGTGCAGCACTATCGGGAACTGTTATCTGGTATGTGAATTTATGTTTTGATTGGCTTGGGTAAGTGCATGCTAATTTGAGGTCGAAATTTTCTAAGTAGGGGAGTATTGTGATATCCCTGAAATTAAGCCTGTGTTTATGGCTTTTAATAATAATTATGGTGATATGATTATTATGGTTGGGAAATGTATAGTTATGCGGTGGGCATGAACTGGTTATACATTTCATGGTGCATGTGATGCATTGTGGGATTAGTGTAAATTTGGCATGATATATTGGGCTTTATTCTAGTGTTATAGAAAAAGCATGATTAATTGTGATTATAGTGCATTTTCGGTAAATGCTTTAACATATCATGTTGGGATATTTTACTACATCATGCTAATTAGTTGGACATCATTTTAATTTTTAATCCCCACACTTTTATTACCGTACCCCTCCTTCCCCACTCATTCCCCACCACTGTAAGGACCCTAATCCTTAAGTGCGGAATCAAGGCATAATAGAGCTAATATAAAAGATCAGAGTGTAAAAGAACGTGTTGAGTCTATGAGCTTAAGCATTACATGCCAAAAATAAGGACTACCAAATGGATTAATTACATTCCAATCAATGAATGTGTTCAACTATAGTTTTATACTACTCCTAGAGTAGATACTATCCAAAATAATCCTGTCCTTCAAGTCCCAAAAGCATCCTCAACAAGCTCACCATCTCAACCCGTCTAGCCCTTCTATCATGCCAAACGTGTACCTACAAGGACAACCCCCAAACATGAGCAATAATAATCATTCATATTCAACACAATATGAAGATAAAGCGTAAATGCATAATCATAATAAAACACTTCCTGTTTTTCCCCATGCATTTCAAACGCTTCCCGTTTGGTTGTCCCTGTACCATAACTCATGAGTATAATAAATAGATTATTTTTAATGGTCTAAACATGTCATGACATATACCAGCTCATCAATACCAAATACTGATCACCAATCCCTAGTCTGTCCATCACAATGTATTTTAATGCCCCTCGCTTATTTACATATAGGCGGCATAGGATAACCTCGCTTCAATGGACATGCGGGACTCCCACCCCTCGCCTCTCATTGAGCGGCAAATACCCTTTCCTCGCCCTATATGATAACCACGCTCAAATGTGACATGCGGCGCTCCCACCCCTCGCTTCACATTTAGCGGAACCAAACAAATAGCGGCAAGCATTAAAATCATCAAGGGATGACCACGACTCATGGGATGTGCACCAATAATCATATGCATCTATAAACACTATGCATAACATGTATTTGCATCCACAATGCAATACCACATATATACTTGCATCCACAATGCATAAACAATGAGTATATAAGATACATGTACCGTTGGGTGCCCGTACGTCCACTACGTACCTTTCCAAAAGTGGATTTGATATGGCTTCAGTTCCTTGGTTGCGTTGCTACCTGGGATGGTTCTACACAATCACACAACCCCATATTATAAGCCAAATAATAGCCAAGTACCAAAAATTTGACAAAATAAATCATTTCCCAAAAATCCACAGGCGGCGATCGATCGCTTCCCCCAGGCGATCGGTCGCCTCAAAATTTCCACTGCGGTGATCGGTCGCCTCAAACATGGCGATCGATCGCCATTCCTTTGATTTGGCTACTGCCTCTCGGCGATCGGTCGCCTCATTTTAGGCGATCGATCGCCTAACCCGCAAAAAGTCTACTGCCTCTTGGCGATCGGTCGCCTCTTTTTAGGCGATCGATCGCCTCGCACAGACATGCGATTTTCACCATTTTTGCTCCCAAAAACCTTCCAATCCATACCAACACTTAACCCAACAAACCAACAACATCAAATGCAACATAAACCACCAAAATATACTTCAAAACAAGTATAAATCCAACATATAACCAAACCCACAACAACCCAACACAAACCCATTTCAAAATCCTTCAAAATCATTTCAAACTCAATCTAAACACAATAAAAGCAATGGGGAGGTATCCATACCTCTTGGGGACCTCAAATCACCCAATATACTCCACAAAACAAGATTTTTGAAAGGTTCCTCTTCACCCCAAAGCTTGAGTTCGAAAATGGAAGGAAGAAGGGTTTGTGGATTTGATTTTGGTAAAGTGAATGAATTGGTAAAGGTGTGGGGTTATAAGGGTTGGTTAATTAAAAATGCAATCCACAATCCATGGTGTATAAAACACCCCAACATGATATTTTCCAAAGCATTAAACCAAATGCACCAAAATATCAATTAAATCATGATTTCCAATTAATTGCTAACCAAGGCAAATAAATCATGCTTCCAACCATAATTCCCAACACATAATTAATTACCACATAATTAATCATATAAACTTACTTAAGGCACCAGATTGCAATTAATCATTTTAGGGATATCACAATACTCCCCTACTTATAAGATTTCGTCCTCGAAATCACATGCACTTACCCCAAAGGAAACTAAACATAAACACATACCAGAGAATAGTTCCGGGTAGTGCTGCACCATATGCCGCTCCGTCTCCCACGTAGCCTCCTCGACACTCCTGCGATCCCACTGAACCTTGATCATAGGTATCACTTTGTTCCGAAGTCTACGGTCTGCTCGATCCAGAATTCTGACAGGCCGTTCCACATAAGACACATCGGATTCCAACTGAACTTCGGAAGGCTGTAAAACATGCGACGGATCCGGCTCATACTTCCGCAGCATCGATACATGAAACACATCATGTATACCAGATAAAGAAGGCGGCAAAGCCAGTCGGTAAGCTAAGGTGCCAATGCGCTGCAAAATCTCGTACGGTCCAACATACCTCGGAGACAGTTTCCCGCGCATCCCAAATCGCACAACGCCTCTGAAAGGCGAGATCTTCAAGAAGGCCTTATCTCCCAACTGAAATTCCAACGGTCTCCGCCGTTTATTTGCATAAGATGCCTGTCTGTCCTGGGCTGCTTTCATTTTCTGCCTTATCGTCTTTATCTTTTCTTCCATCTCCCGAATCAACTCCGGTCCTCCGATCGATTTGCGGTCCAAATCATCCCAACACAAGGGTGATCTACACCGTCTGCCATAAAGAGCTTCAAACGGAGCCATCTGAATATTCGCCTGGTAGCTATTGTTATAAGAAAACTCTACCAAAGGCACTGAATCTTGCCAAGAAACATCGAACTCCAAAACACAAGCTCTCAGCATGTCCTCGAGCGTCTGAATAATGCGCTCGGTCTGGCCATCCGTCTGAGGATGATAAGCAGTGCTCAATCTGACTTCAGTTCCCAAGGCTGACTGAAGGCCTTCCCAGAAATGAGATGTGAATCGCGGATCTCGATCTGACACTATGGAAACGGGGATCCCATGCAATCTCACCACATCTCTAATATATATCTGCGCCATCCTCAAAAAGGTGAATGTCATGCTATAGGGGATAAAGTGGGCTACCTTAGTCAATCTGTCCACAATCACCCAAATAGCATCAAAGCCTGAAGTACGCCTCGGCATATGAGTCACGAAGTCCATGGAAATGTGCTCCCACTTCCACTTCGGTATCTCCAAGCTTCTCAACTCGCCGCCAGGTCTCTGTCTCTCTGCCTTAACCTGCTGGCAGATCAAACACCTCTTAACAAAAGCGACGACATCTGATTTCATCCTTTTCCACCAAAACTGACCACGCAGATCTTTATACATCTTTTTCCCGCCTGGGTGGATGCTCAGTCTGCTACTATGAGCTCGCTCCAAGATCCCTTTACGCAACTCCGGCGTACTCGGAACCACCCAACAGTTACCCAATCTCAAGGATCCGTCGTCGGCCACTCTGAACTTCGTTGGCTGACCAAGATGTACTAAAGATAACCACCTCTGAACCTCATCATCTGACCTCTGAGCTCTCCTGATGTTCTCATAGATATCTGGCTCAGCTAACAAGGTCGATACATACACAGGCGATGCATTAATGTCAAAATCATTGCCCAAATGGCAATAGGAGGTCATCATAGCAGACAAATGGATGACATCCTCAGCAGAACTCCTCACTTTCCGGCTCAAAGCGTCTGCTGTCAAATTAGCTTTTCCGGGATGGTACTCGATCTCACAATCATAGTCCTTGAGTAGGTCCATCCACCTCCTCTGCCTCATGTTCAGCTCTGCCTGAGTGAATAAAAACTTGAGGCTCTTGTGATCCGTGTAAATGGTAAACGAAGTACCATACAAGTAATGCCTCCAAATCTTCAGGGCGAAGATGATAGCCGCCAGTTCCAAGTAATGAACTGGATATCTGGTCTCCTGCGGCTTCAACTGCCTCGATGCATAAGCTACCACATGCTTATCTTGCATCAGAACACACCCAAGGCCCTGAAGTGATGCGTCAGTATACAGAACAAATCTGGAGTTCTCCGTAGGGATCACTAACACTGGCGCCGTCGTCAATCGGTGCTTTAATTCCTGGAAGCTCTCCTCACAAGCTTCTGACCAAAAGAAAGGTACACCCTTCTGGGTCAACTGTGACAGCGGCTTGGCAATCTTCGAAAAGCCCTCGACAAAGCGTCGATAATACCCGGCCAAGCCAAGAAAACTCCGAATCTCAGGCACAGAAGCGGGGGTAGCCCACTCCATCACAGCCTCAATCTTCTTGGGATCTACAGATATCCCGCTGCTCGATATGACATGCCCCAGAAACACTACACTGCTCAGCCAAAATTCACACTTACTGAGCTTGGCATACAACTGATGCTCTCTGAGAATCTGAAGCACTGTCCTCAAGTGTTTCACATGCTCTTCCTCGCTCCGGGAGTAGATGAGAATGTCGTCAATAAACACAATGACGAACTGATCAAGATACGGCTGAAACACTCTGTTCATCAGACTCATAAAGACTGCTGGAGCATTCGTCACGCCGAACGGCATCACTAGGAACTCATAATGTCCATATCGGGTCCGGAATGCTGTCTTCTGCACATCTTCCTCTTTGACTCGAATCTGATGATACCCGGATCTCAAATCAATCTTGCTATACACCCTGGTACCTTGCAAATGATCAAACAGATCATCTATCCTTGGGAGAGGATACTTGTTCTTCACTGTAGCCTTATTCAGTTGCCGGTAATCGATGCACAACCGCATCGAGCCGTCCTTCTTCTTCACAAAGAGAACTGGTGCGCCCCATGGCGACACGCTCGGGCGTATATATCCCTTGTCAAGGAGATCCTGCAGCTGTTCTTTCAATTCTCTCAACTCAGCCGGTGCCATCCTATAAGGTGCACGAGAGATAGCGGATGTCCCTGGCAACAGCTCGATCCCAAACTCAACTTCCCTAGCCGGTGGGAATCCTGGGATCTCTTCTGGGAATATATCAGCAAACTCTGCTACCACTGACACATCCTCAACTCTTAGTTCTTTACTCTTCCCAGACGTGTCCACGGCATAATGAGATAGCCCGTGTGGCCACGTTCCAACAACTGAGTCATCTTGATCGCTGAAATCAACGGAATCTTCGCACGAGAACCGTTGCCATAGAAGGTCCACTGACTGCCCAACTCAGGTTTGAACTTCACTGTCCTCTGTCGGCAATCTACCACTGCCTGATATCTGTTCAGAACATCAATACCCAAGATGCAGTCGAAGTCTGACATGCCCAACACAATCAAGTCTGACCTCAATTCGTTGCCCTCAAAATAAATGAGGCAGTCTGCCAAAAACTGATCAGCAACGACATTTCTTCCAGTGGGTGTCGAGACCAAAAGTGGTGTGGGTAAAGAAGACGTGTGCATATGGTGTCTTTCCACAAAACCCACCGATACAAAAGAGTGGGAGGCACCTGTATCGATCAAAAAAAAAGCAGGGTACGTAAATAAATGACACGTACCAGCAATCACCTCCTCTGGGGCTTCCTGGGCCTGCTCTCTGGTCAGTGCATACACCTGTCCCTGGGGCGGTCCTACTGTATGACCTCCCGATGGTCGAGGCCCAAACTGCTGCCTCTGCTGCACTGTCCTATCCTCAAATCTCGGCCGGTTGCCCTGAAACTCTGACTGTCCTCCCCGGGTGGGGCAATACCGAGCGATGTGGCCCATCTTGCCACAGATATAACAGGCAGGACACTTGTTTGAAGAATGTGGCCCTCCACAATTGTCACATCTAGGCTCTCCCGGCCTATTCCCTTGTGAAGACCCTCGATTGGCCGACCAATTGCCCTTCTTGTTATCCTGTTTCTGACCAAAGTATTTCTTTCCACCAAATCGCGAAGATGAAGAGGCACCACGAGGCTTAAATGGCTCTCCTCGGGGCCTCAAACTATCATTGGTCTGCCTCTGCTGCGGTACCGGTGGTGGCATAGCACTAGGATAAGCTCCCACCCCAAGCTCGGCAAGCTCCGCCCTTGTGAGAGCATCATCAAAAGAAGTTGGGTTATTGGTGATAACCCGGTCATAGAGCTCCGGTCGCAACCCCTTCATAAAATTCCTCATCTTAGCGTGCCCATTGGTGGCAATGTGGGGAACATACCTCAGCAACGAAGAGTACCGCGTGGCATAGTCTGACACCGTCATGTTCCCCTGTTTCAAACTGGTAAACTCGTCCTCCTTTGTCTGTCTCGCCGCTGCGGAGAAATACCGGTTCAGAAACCTAGTCCTGAAGAGTGTCCAATCAATCACAGCACCTAGTGCTCTTAGCTCCATCACCGTGCTCCTCCACCACATTAGAGGTTTCTTAGCTAACTGAAATTCCGCCAGTCTCAGCCAAGCTGTAACAGCACAAGGAGCCGATACAAAGATCTGTTCAAGTCTTTCCAACCACTCTTCAACCTCTTCTCCGGACTCTGTCCCCTCAAACCGGGGCGGATGGTAAGACAGAAATTGCGTCAGACTGATCTCACCCTGTAGTATTAACTGAGCTACAGGTTCCATGCCTACGGCCGGTGGAGGTAGAGGGTTCACTTGTCCAACACTAGGGTTCACACTACCAACATCTCCAACCTCCTCATTAGCAGCCATGCTGTAATACAAATGTTAACAACAATTCCAAAGCAATATATATGTTATGCCGTTAGATAACAGGAATGAGAATAAGCACGTTAGTATAACAGGATATACATCAATATGCACCACATGCATAAACATGCTTCAAATGTAAGCACCTAGCCAATCATGCTAAGGCTACCCTTCACTCGTTCCCGGGTTCTCTAACCACTGCTCTGATACCACTAATGTAAGGACCCTAATCCTTAAGTGCGGAATCAAGGCATAATAGAGCTAATATAAAAGATCAGAGTGTAAAAGAACGTGTTGAGTCTATGAGCTTAAGCATTACATGCCAAAAATAAGGACTACCAAATGGATTAATTACATTCCAATCAATGAATGTGTTCAACTATAGTTTTATACTACTCCTAGAGTAGATACTATCCAAAATAATCCTGTCCTTCAAGTCCCAAAAGCATCCTCAACAAGCTCACCATCTCAACCCGTCTAGCCCTTCTATCATGCCAAACGTGTACCTACAAGGACAACCCCCAAACATGAGCAATAATAATCATTCATATTCAACACAATATGAAGATAAAGCGTAAATGCATAATCATAATAAAACACTTCCTGTTTTCCCCATGCATTTCAAACGCTTCCCGTTTGGTTGTCCCTGTACCATAACTCATGAGTATAATCAATAGATTATTTTTAATGGTCTAAACATGTCATGACATATACCAGCTCATCAATACCAAATACTGATCACCAATCCCTAGTCTGTCCATCACAATGTATTTTAATGCCCCTCGCTTATTTACATATAGGCGGCATAGGATAACCTCGCTTCAATGGACATGCGGGACTCCCACCCCTCGCCTCTCATTGAGCGGCAAATACCCTTTCCTCGCCCTATATGATAACCACGCTCAAATGTGACATGTGGCGCTCCCACCCCTCGCTTCACATTTAGCGGAACCAAACAAATAGCGGCAAGCATTAAAATCATCAAGGGATGACCACGACTCATGGGATGTGCACCAATAATCATATGCATCTATAAACATTATGCATAACATGTATTTGCATCCACAATGCAATACCACATATATACTTGCATCCACAATGCATAAACAATTAGTATATAAGATGCATGTACCGTTGGGTGCCCGTACGTCCACTACGTACCTTTCCAAAAGTGGATTTGATATGGCTTCAGTTCCTTGGTTACGTTGCTACCTGGGATGGTTCTACACAATCACACAACCCCATATTAGAAGCCAAATAATAGCCAAATACCAAAAATTTGACAAAATAAATCATTTCCCAAAAATCCACAGGCGGCGATCGATCGCTTCCCCCCAGGCGATCGGTCGCCTCAGAATTTCCACTGCGGCGATCGGTCGCCTCAAACATGGCGATCGATCGCCATTCCTTTGATTTGGCTACTGCCTCTCGGCGATCGGTCGCCTCATTTTAGGCGATCGATCGCCTAACCCGCAAAAAGTCTACTGCCTCTTGGCGATCGGTCGCCTCTTTTCAGGCGATCGATCGCCTCGCACAGACATGCGATTTTCACCATTTTTGCTCCCAAAAACCTTCCAATCCATACCAACACTTAACCCAACAAACCAACAACATCAAATGCAACATAAACCACCAAAATATACTTCAAAACAAGTATAAATCCAACATATAACCAAACCCACAACAACCCAACACAAACCCATTTCAAAATCCTTCAAAATCATTTCAAACTCAATCTAAACACAATAAAAGCAATGGGGTGGTATCCATACCTCTTGGGGACCTCAAATCACCCAATATACTCCACAAAACAAGATTTTTGAAAGGTTCCTCTTCACCCCAAAGCTTGAGTTCGAAAATGGAAGGAAGAAGGGTTTGTGGATTTGATTTTGGTAAAGTGAATGAATTGGTAAAGGTGTGGGGTTATAAGGGTTGGTTAATCAGAATGCAATCCACAATCCATGGTGTATAAAACACCCCAACATGATATTTTCCAAAGCATTAAACCAAATGCACCAAAATATCAATTAAATCATGATTTCCAATTAATTGCTAACCAAGACAAATAAATCATGCTTCCAACCATAATTCCCAACACATAATTAATTACCACATAATTAATCATATAAACTTACTTAAGGCACCAGATTGCAATTAATCATTTCAGGGATATCACAACCACTCCCTTTTAACACTCAAACCCTTCCCTCCAAACCCTTTCTATCGATCAGGAGAAAGAGAGAAAGAAGGGAGTTTCGAGAACTTGAAATCTTTGCATTTTGATAGGGATTTGAAGCTAAAAGTGTAAGGAACCTTCTTTGTTAAGTTTTGATTTTGTATTGTTGAGTTTTGTGTTCATAAATTTAAGGAAAGATGGGTTTGTTTTGAAATGTGATGTTTAATTGTTGGGTTGTGGTTTTTGATGTGTTGGGTTGATGAATATTGTTGGGTTCTGGTGTATATGGTTGAGGCATGGATTTTATGCCCAAAAATGGTGTTCTTTCCAGAAATGTGCAGCGACCGATCGATAGGTAGCGTTGTACCGATCGATCGGTGCAAGTGCGTAGCGATGTGAGTAATTTTGGTATTTACCGACCGATCAATCGGTGGTGGTAGCGATCGATCGGTAGCTCCGACCGATCGATCGGTGTAATGCCGTAACGAAAATTGGAATTATGGGTTTTTACAGATCGATCGGTTATGGTGATTGATCGATCGGTAAAGCGATTATGCTGTATATTTTGGGTTCTCCTTTGAGTTCCGGGGAGCTTTTATCGGCCCATTGTGATTAATTGGTTGGGATTTTTGGTGATGGACTATTATATGACTTCTAATGTTGAGTTGTGCAATTGTGTAGAGCCTTCCCAGGTGGCAGCACAACGCAGGGGATAAAGTCATGCTAACATTCCATATTTTGGAAAGGTAGGTAGAGAGACGTATGGGCACAAAATGGTAAAATGTATTTGTTCATTTTGGATTATGCATTGTGGTTGCATATATATATTTGATGCTTGGTGCATATCATGGATAGTCGTTATATTCGAGTGATGATTTTAATGCTTTGCCGCTGTCATTTGAAGTAGCAAGGAAAGAATATTCCCCGCTAATATGTCGAAGCAATGGTAAACGCCGCTTCATATTAAAGCGAGGTTATTCAATGCCGATGATATGTCGAAGCGAGGGGTATTAGTGCCTCGGTCATGACAATCGATGTGCATTAAAATACATTGTTTTAACAAGACTATGATTTGTTATTGGTATTGATGGAATCGAAATATGTCATGACATTTATGGAACTGTATTATAATCTGATGATTATGAATATAAGTTGTGGTACAGGAACAACCAAAAAGGTGTGTTTTAAATGCATTGGATACAGGAAGTGCTTTGAACCTGTAGGAACTTTTGGCATGGAGGGCTAAGGACAGGTTGATGCGGTGAGCTGTGTAAGGAGTGCTACTGGTATAGAAGGACATGAATTCTTTTGTATAGTTTCTACACATGGTAAAGTAAATCTATAGCCTTTGCATTCATTTTGTTGGAATGTAACTAATTCCTCTTTGGAAGTTTTACTTTGGCACTGTAATCCTTAAGCTCAATGCATTAACATGAACCCTTATACTATGATGAATGTATGTTAGCTCTCTTAATGCACTTAATCCACACTTAAGGTAGCGAGTCCTTACACCTGCTGTCTTCGTAGTGGTGCATACCACGTGGAATTCCATCAAATGCTTGTGCGGGTTTTCACCTACAAGACCATGAAAAGACGGCAATAAATGAATTAAGCCAAACTTAAGTTCAAAGTTTACATTTTTAGCAAGCGCATGCAAAGTGATGCAGAGAGGTTGTTGATCCAAGTTAGGATTCGCCAACTGTCCCAAGCTTTGATTCGTAGCCATCATGTTCATCTCTTCTTCTTCCTCAAGTATCCTCGCTTCTCTTCTTCTCCGATGTAATGTCCTCTCGATTTCAGGATCGTAGTGAAAATTATCTTTGTGATCATACGATTCACATGTACTCATTAACAAACCAAGTAGCAAAAATAAAATAAAATAAATAAACTTAACACAAAAGTAAACGCCTTCCCCGGCAACATCGCCAAAATTTGATGTGCGTTATCGCGTACGCCCAAATGAACCACATTCTTAGTAATACTAATGTAGTAGTGAAAGTAGGGATCGATCCCACGAAGAAGGGTATGCTCTTCTATTAACGAAAAATCAAATAAATGAATGACAATTAGGGGTTTTTTGCAATTTTAAATATAACTTAACTAAACTAAAGCAAATAAAAATCACTAGATTATCAAGATTAAAAAGCAATTCTTTGTTTTTGGTCAATTTTACATTTGGAAATTATTCAGTTGATCATCAACTCACAACATACTCGATTTTAATCAATTATTCATCAATTGGAAATTTAATTCCTCTCTTACCTTAATCGTAGTCAAACAGAAAACAACATTCGAATTCGAATCTTATCAAATCTATAGCCGTTAAGAATAATTCAATGATAGCTTCAAAACTAGTAAGTTTGATGAATCTAATCAATAAAAACTACAGTCGTTAGAATTAATCAATTAATCGTTTTTCCTAAGAGTTTAATAACACTAACAACAGGTAATTATCAATCTTAGTTGCTTCTTAATTATCCCTTAGATTGTGTATGTGATTACTAGGTGATCAATCTATCAATCAAGCATAACAATCATAACAATCATAATCTGAAAAACAAATTGAATTGAATTAAAATCAAACAATCAAACCAAAATCTTCACAAGTGTTTTAATTCCAAAGGTAAGTATCCGTCAACCAAAAATCAAAAGGTTTAGCTACTCATAATCAAATCAAAAACAACAAAATATAGTTTATATAACATCAAATAATCGGTAGAAAAGAATTTACTAAAGAGAAACACTCTTCCGGTTCGTCAATTCCGTCTTCGTGTTTTGACCTCCAAAGCGTTCTTCAAAAGTCTGAGAGTAAAAATCTTCTAAAATCTAAAATTATGTTCCAAGTAGGAGGATATGGTAAAATCTTTCCAAGATGGTAAAAAGACCATATTTCTTTTTTCTCGAACTCTCTGGCGATCGATCGATATAAAGTAGCGCTCGACCGCTAGCTTTATTTCTTCCGGGCAGATTCCTTGGGCGATCGATCGCCCCTTTTGTACTGATCGATCGCTGATCCGCATATTTTGTTGGTCAACTTTGAACATACTTTATTTAATAATTGTACAAAATTCATTGTACGATGTATGGTTGTACCTCTTGATAGACCACGATGATATCGGACGAATTCAGAATCTTTTATGATATTACGCCCAATAAAATAAAACTTGAATCGACATATTTTGATAACAATGTAGATAATTAAATATTACCACTAATACCACTAATAAAATCTTTTCTGATGTAGAAGATCATCTAAAGCTGCAACTAAAGAACATACTCAGAATTTTATTATGTAGAAAACTAATACAACACGATGTAAATATATATATATATATATATATATATATATATATTTATTTCTTCTCAGATGTTTTCGAGTGTTAAAGTTTTAATCTGGGTAAAAATGAGGCGGAGGGGGTGATTTTATAGTGGGGAGAACGCCTGCAAGATTTCACAATGCACACGCCAACTTAGTTGGCATGACCATATTTTAACAAGGTTACGCCAACTGGGTTGGCGTGGCTATGTAAAATAATGATCACGCCAACCGAGTTAGCTAATCGGTTGGCGTGACCATTATTTACACTGGTTACGCCAACCCATTTGACGTGTCTTGTTTACATACTACAAGCCAATGGGGTTGGCGACTGAGGTCACTTCTATAATTTGTTACTTTTGGGATGAATCGGACTGATATGGGGAGTGGCGGTGAAGGAGGAGACGAAGTGCTGGACATGATGATGGTCGATGATGGTAATTTGCGAAGGATGGCAGGCGAGGATTGGGTCAATAATGGTGGATCGAAGATGGTGGTTGTGGGAGGAACCCGTCTGATACCATTTAATGCTATGATTTGATGGAATCAGTATTATTAAAGTACTTAGTCTCTTTTAGTAGAGTTTACACCACAATCAAAGATTTACAAAATATCAAAGGATCTCGAAAGTAAGATAAGATTAAAAATAAAATAAATATCTAAAAACAATATTTGATGATATGATAATATCATTCCAAAATATGATAATAGATTCCTTAATAAAATAAATTTTTGTTCTTGATATTATTGTTTTAATTTCATTCAATATTAATTTTCAATTTAAATAAAAATAATATATAGTATATTTAAAAAATAAAATGGTAAAGTTTCCTCTCGATCTTACATTTTTCAATTCGTGGCATATGTAATTACAATCTTCATTTTTGGAACAAGTCAACCTCAGCAGTGGCATCAATCATTATAGGACTTCAATGTAATAATAAGATCGATTACTGAAATTACTTTGAATTGGATATAGAAAATTAAATTTAATCTTTTCTTTGTTATTTTGTGCATTCAATGTATTAATGCAATATTACAAGAAAAGATATAATTAATAAGCTTGATTTATGGTGTAATTCGAGCCATAAAATGCAGTATATTATATAAATATGCATACATAATTTTTCTAATCTTCCAATAGTTGAATTTCATTTAGACTTTTCAACGAATTTGTCAAAGTACCCAAAAAAAAAAAAAAAAGATTTCTTAGATCTTTTTCGACACTATAAAAGAAACTTATTGAATAACAATATACAAATAATATATAATGAAAACCATCCTATTGTTTGTCATTGTAATTAACCTTGTTCATACATTATTTGCATTAGACAAACGCATTTGCTTCACACAAAAGTTTCATGTGGATGTGGTCAATAATCTTCCAGCGGGATCAGCACCATTAGTGTTGCACTGTGCATCCAAGGACGATGACTTTGGAAATCATACACTTAGAGTGAATCAACACTTGGATTGGACATTTTGTGAATCTTTTTTTTTAAATACCGTTTTCTTTTGTCATCTCTGGTGGGGATCAAAAGACAGCAAATTCGAGGTTTTCAATAAAGATTTAGGTAAAGAATGTGGCGACTCCTTGTGTTTTTGGCAAGCACAAAGTGATGCCATTTATTTTCATGGTCTCAAAAAATATAATTGGAATATAACTGTATGAATAATTTGGAATAATATGAATAATTAACGTATTTGATTATCAAGTGATCATGTTTTGGTCGAACATGTTTATATTTGTATACCTAACATATTATGAATAATGTGAATTGTGAAGTGGCTAACATAATGATGATCTTGACGATACCAAACCATATTTATACGCTCAAAAATTGTATTTTACTCCCCATAGAATTATATCTTGTCCTGCCCTTCAATTTTTTATGTTATTATTTTTTGTTCCTCGTACACAATAATTCTAAATTTGCCTCTGCTTATGGCAAAGTGGCAAACGCTCCATCAGGATATCTAGTTAACAGTTAGACTATATAACTAATTGATTGATAGTGAAAAGAGTTGGGGTATAAAAAGAGAGGGAATTCTATTGCTTCATTCATGACTACAAGTCCAGAATTAAAAATTCATTTTCAGTAGATGATTGATTTTGACATACAATGTAATATGATTTAATTAAAGGCAATTCATTATTATATATTGTTCCAGTATCTCTGTAATATGAATATATATGTTAATGTCCTTAGAATAATATTGTATTATTCTTAAAGATTGTCCATAGTCAAGTATTATCATGAATTAGGATAATGATAATGCATTGAGACTAGTATGTATTGGTTGATGAATTTTTCATGGATATGAGATATCAAATCAACACATGGGTACATGTTAGAGAACTATGTACTGGACAAACACACCATAAGAATACTACATGGCTAGTTATATGAATGTCATAAGCAATTCTTGAGATACCCGGAGATTAATGGTGTTAATCCCGGTGTGGTAATAATCCCTAGTGGATTTATTTGTGGCAATTATGAATTAATTACGGTTTTAGATCTCCCGAGGTTGTTAATCGGGCATTTGGGATCGTTGGATCCAGAGGTTGAGATTGTATTCTCATTTTGGTGGAAACTTATGAGTTGGGTTCTTGGTGGAACCTGGGGCACGGAGTACTTTGTACTGGAGCTGATAATGGGAATTGAGGTTAGAGAGATGATTTTTGAAAACAGATGATTTTTAATGAATCATGATGTATTTGTGAAGGGATTGGTATTTTCGAGTTTTGGTGCTATATATATACCAAGTGGACTCGGTATTCCGTCATTTTAGCACGGAACCCCTCTCTCTCTTCTCTCTCTCTTCGTTCAAACCCTCCCCCTCCATTTTTCCCTCTTTTGCTCTTGGAAGCAAAATCGATGGTAGCTTGGCTCAGAGGCCAATTTCTCGAAGATAATCAGGTATTCATCTTCCCCTCACCTTTGTCTTCGATTTGGTAGTAGTATTGTTGAGTTTGGTAGGGCTTTGAATTGATTATGGGTTTTGGGGATTTTTGGTAAAAATCCTATGTTGAGTTTTTGAAGTTTTTATGGTTTTTAAATGGTGTATTTGAGGTGTTGGGGTTTTATGGGGTGTTGGTTTTGAGTTTGGGTGTGAAAAACACCATTAAAGCTCGAAATTTTGGGAAACCCGCAGGTCGAGATCGATCGCGGCTAGGCGCCGATCGATCGCGACATGCTACTGATTTGGGAAGGCGATGAGCAGTAGCGGCGATCGATCGCGAAAAGTGGGCGATCGGTCGCGAGGGTCTCGGCGATCGATCGCGAGATGTGGCGATCGATCGCGGCATGTTTTCTTTCAGGCAGTAGGAAGTGGCGATCGATCGCGGCTTGGCGCCAATCGATCGCGGCTTGGCGCCAATCGATCGCGGCCATGTTCCCTTTGTTTTTTCAAAATTTTGGAAAATGTCGGGATTTTGGAATCGAGGTTTTTAGGGGCCGTTTCCGGGGCAATGTTTATATTCCAATGGGAATGCTACACCTTTTAAATGGATTGATTGGAGCCAAAATTTAATAAATCGAAATTCTCGATTGGGTTTTTTGGCTATCTTTTAAACATGAAAAATGAAATATTTTGGGTATTATGCATGCTTAGCCGGGGGGCTTTTATTTTGGTAATCGTCATGGATTGACGATATGTTTGGGAGTTTGAACGTGCTTGGGCACGTGGTTGCATGCTTATGTTGATTGTGAATTATTTGTGTGTTAGCACATAATTCATCGGATCGTGGGACTCGGACGAGGTCGGACTCGAACTACGGAAAGTATAAGGTACGTATGACGTACGAGCATAACCATTTATTATAATTGCAATTGTGAGTGCATGGTACGCTACATTGCAATAAATGTATATTGAATTGCATGGTTTATGGTAATTACTATGAATTGACATATATACATTGTGAATTATATGGTGCCACTTTTGAGCGAGCAATGATTGGGATGTTGTCGCCTTTGAGCGAACATCAGTTATGACGCCACTGCTGTTGAGCATGCGTGAGAATGAAATGCCGCTATTGTAGAGCGAGCAATGAGATTGAAATATGGAACAATAAATGAGATAAATGGGATAATGGTAATCATTGTTTAATGATTGATGTTATGGTTCGTATATAGCATATGGATTCGTTAATCAATGTAATGATTAACTGGCATTTGGGAATTTGATGATTTCAGTTGTTTTGAGAACAGGGACAGTACAGAGAATCCCGGATGAGGATGATACCATCCAGGGAGTATATTTTGTATTTCATAGCATTTACATTGTTGTAAATTATGAATTGTATTATTATGATTGTTGGATTGGGATATTGGTATGCTCACCCCGTGTGGGGGCTGTCTCTGTTGGGGCAGGTTATTAGGTACATCGATGGCTAGAAGTAGAGCTCAGGCTGTGGATTTGAGTTGATTCCAGGATTGAGGTACCAGCGACGGTATTGAGCATGATACTTTATACACTAGATACACGCATACTTATTCGATGCTCGAATGTGAGCAGTGTTATGTGTATATGGATTGTATAAAGAAGGCAAGGGCCTTTCTCTTCTCATTTATGTGTTGCTCGCGATTATTTATCGAATTGCTAAATGAACTGAGAACATGTTAGTGTATTATAATGGTGCATGACATGTATGTTGACTCGGGCAGGGGAACTAGACATTATATGGAATAATGTAAAGAAATTTTGTTATATGTATGATTTGGTATGGCGATAAGTGGTATTCCCCATACATGTATGATTGTATGCACCAATGGCATAGCTTAATACACTAATAACGGGTTAAGGGCACGGGGGTCCTTACATTAGTGGTATCAGAGCAGTTGTTAGCTCTTTGGGGCTGTTGAGGGCCTGAAACATGCTGATAGGAATGGGTAGCACATATTTATGCATGACAATAGTTAGTGTTGTGTGACATAACTATTTTACCTATGTGCATTTATGATATGTGATCATAGTGGAACAATTATATGTCATGACATCTATGGAATCATAATATAACATGTTGATTATGATTGTGAGTTGTGGCTCAGGAACAACCAAATGGAGTATTTTGAAATGCATTGGGATACAGGAAGTACTTTGTACTCATAGTTTATGCATTTACTCGTTATAATCATATTGTGGTGAATATGGATTATTATATGCTCATGGTTTGAGATTGTTCCTGTAGGGACACTATGACACGAAGGGCTAATACCAGGGTTGAAAGACACAAAACAGTAACCTGTGTTTTATATACATCATGGATTATGCGTTAATGTGCACAATGGAGTGATGATTTTAATGCTTTACCGCCAAATGTTGAGGCGAGGGTGTTGCCGCATGTCGCATTTGAGCGAAGTGCATTAAAATACACTCATTGTGTTTGTATATATATTGGAGTGATGATTTTAATGCTTTGCCGCCAAATGTTGAAGCGAGGGTGTTGCCGCATGTCGCATTTGAGCGAGGTGCATTAAAATACACTCATGGTGATGTATATTGATATGGTATATGCATTGTATTGCAGGTATAGATGAAATGCTTGGTGAATATCCCATGAGTCGTTGTTATGGATGAGTGATGATTTTAAATGCTTGCCGCTATATATTTGTGCCGCTATATATTTGTGCCGCTAAATGTGAAGCGAGGGGTGGGAGTACCGCATGTCACATTGGAGCGAGGTTATCATATGAAGCGAGGAAAGAATATTTGCCGCTACAATGTGAGGCGAGGGGTGGGAGTACCGCATGTCCATTGAAGCGAGGTTATTCTATGACGCTTATATGTGAAGCGAGGTGCATTAACATACACTATCGTAACAAGACTAGGGATCCGCTATTCTATTGGCGATGGTTCATGCCGCCGGGTATCTATATAGCGATGGTACAATCCGCTATTCTATTGGCGATGGTTCATGCCGCCGGGTATCTATATAGCGATGGCTTATTCTGCTATTCTATTGGCGATGGTTCATGCCGCCGGGTATTCATAGCGATGGCTTATTCCGCTATTCTATTGGCGATGGTTCATGCCGCCAGGTGTTCATAGCGATGGCTTATTCCGCTATTCTATTGGCGATGATTTATGCCGCTGGGTATTTATATAGCGATGGTTCATTCCGCTACATCTATTGATGATGATTCACGTCGCCGGGTATTTATATAGCAATGGTTCATTCCGCTACATCTATGGAGATGGTTCATACCGCCGGATATCTATAGCGATGTTTTATACCGCTGACTCTAGGATGAGGGATCATGCCGCTGATTCTATAGCGATGTGTTATACAGCTATGTGCGTAGCACGGGATTATGCCGCCTACGGGCGATGGGTGCTGCTTGTGTATCACTGGTGGACGATACAGGTATTCCGCTATCTTGAAAGCGATGAGGTATGTCATATTACTTTTGTTATCATTATTGTGAATACTATGTGTTGTTACATACCGTCATGTGTTTGACGATGAGATTATGGATGTCGTGTATTGATATGTACCGTCATATGTTCGACGATGTTATTTGGATGTCATATGTTGACAGGCACCGTCACGGGATGACGATGGCATAGTGGATGTCTATGTAGATGCGTAGCGTCGTTTTGATGAATAATATGTCTGAGTGTACGTATTTAGCCATTTGGTTTGAGTGCTGATGGTGAGCACATGGTAGTGTCTGGGTCGAGACCATTATGCCGAGTAGGTTGCTCGAAGAATTATTGGGTGCGCCGTACAGGAATTGTACCGCAGCACATATTTGAAGTATATATTGTACGAGTAGTGGTACCTTTGGGAATACTCGCTGGGATGGCTTAGGCCAAGTGATTGGGTGGTAAGAGTAGTCATTGAGGAAACTACTCGCTTGTTGTTGTGATGTGTGTTAAACATGGGCACACCCGCCCTGAGGGTTTTGAAAAAGTCCTAATGGATTAGGATTGCACCGTGGTTGAGAAAGGACACCGGGATGTCCATTATGCTTGGGTGTTTTAGAGATATGTTGGGTGATGACCCACAACTCTAATGGTTTGTACGGTATAGTATACCGAGATGGGACGTGTGTCACGTTGATAGGTTGGTATGAGCCTATGGGGCCAACGAATCGTTAACCAGGTATTGTTGCAGTGCCTTGGTGTGCTTGTGATAGCCATTATACTGCTCGTTGGATTCGAGCTGGGTGAATCGTATGGTGATACGATGAGGGTTATGGTAGACTCTTGTAGTCTCTATGTGGCATGGTGTTTGAGGTAGGGAATACCTCACGGGGACGTTCATACGTCAAATATTTCGAGAGACTTGTTTTAGGACAGCTCAATTTGGTTGGGAACACCAACGTGAGTAACAACAAGTAGTTGTTAGCTCTGGTTGAGCATTCTTGCATATGGCATGCAATGGGAGTCACAATGGTTTGTGAGATATAGTTAGTGAGGTGACACTACTATATTGACTTTATCTCTTGGAGAGATTTGGATGGTACTATCTTGGAGACAACTGGTATCGGTCGTGAGTTGATTGTAAATCAACCATGGTGAGCATTACTGGTGTTGGACCGAGTAGTGGATTATTTGCCTTTGGTGAGACGTTCGAGGAAACGTCTCCGGGGGAATGCTCGAGATTGTGAAGTACTATGGTATTAGTACAGAGTATTGTAGAATGAGTATACATTGATTATACGGGTTTCGGATTGGTAATAGTTGCAAGGATGCACTATTCTGAATTGGTTGTGTTTTATTGGTGCCGATGTATATTTTGGTATGAATATGTCCAGTTTTTCCGAATGGCGGTTCGAGGTTGGAGGGTCATGAGTTCATGACATTCTCCTTGTGAGGGAGGCGGTGTTGATATACCTACCGATTGGGAATCTTTGGGAGATTCAATGAGTCGGCTTGTGTGGTGTTGATATTGAAATCACACCCTTTGGTTTTGGTCTGTCAATCATTATTCTCCACAAGGTGAGAATAGCTAGGGGTTGACAGTTGGTTTTGGGACTTTGGGCATGATTGGAGATGCCCGAGCCTATTGCTTTGGGTATGCATGTGGTGTCGGTACTTGGGCGTGTATGCCGGTGTGGGTATATGACTGCCAACTTTCGTTAATGCTCGTCGAGCAACGGACTAGTACGCTTGGTTTGGCAATCTCTGGCGAGAGATTGTGGTATCTTTAGATTGGTAAGTCTCGATGGCACGATGTATTCTGAGGAATAATCGTGAGGTCCAATTGACTTCCCCTGAGGAGGGATTGTCGTGTTTTGGAACCATGGTAATTCTTGCTGGTTAATTCGATAGCCTCCCTGTTTTAGGATTGTTGAATCCCAGGATAAACGAGGGATGGCCAGGATTTGGATTTGTTTAGTGTCGTGGTTTACACGTATGGCGGGAATGCAATTGATTGTTCTTGCATGTCCTTTTGAGGACTTGAGACCTTGTGGAATCTCGGTAGTGTGTTTAGGACCAAGATGTGATTTCTTGGAACACACGGACGTAGACATCCTTGAGAGGTGTTTGTGTCTATTGGTGACCGTGAGTTGTCCGATCCGTGTTGCAGTGTGGTGCAACTACTCCCCTGTTGGAGATGGATTTAGAAATGGGAACCAGATTCAGTATAAGTACACTGTAGCGTATTGGTGGTTTCCTTGGCAACGATGTGTAATTAACATCGTAAAGCTGAATCGTGGAGATATCATCGAGACGATATCTATTTTAGAATCACGAATGATTCGTTTAAATTGCAGTTATGTTTGGTTGACTGCCTTTGAGACGATTAGCATTGGGGAATGCTGATGTCTTCCGTGGATTTGTGTCGGTTGGAGAGGTTACTCCATTCCAGGTTTGGTGCGAGGTCGGCGTCCTCGCGGTTTGTAAGGACCCCAAGCCCTTAACCCTTAATTAGTGTATTAACCACTATGTGTGGCACATGCTTCTATAAATACTCAATCGGGAAGCTCAGATGATACTTACAAAATTCCCTTAACATTCAACGTTATAAGATCATCTCTACTAATATATAGACTCATAGAGTTGCCCATTTCCATCCCCATTTTGCCACTTTTTACATTGTGGACTTTTATAAAAATTTGGGCAGAGTCTCCCCATAAATTGGGCTATCCCGAAACAAAAGCACATCACAATATATAGTTCCCGGCCAGGGAATACACAATACCCAACAGAAAACTGAACACAAAGTAAATTCCCAGCCAGGGAAGACACCACACATATGACGACATAAATGGGTCTCAGCACCCACACAATACACTAACGACTCTCATATCATTAGCAATTCTACCACAATTGCATGCAACATATAATGAAAGAGAGAAAGGCTCATGCCTTTATATACAACCCATATACATGAATATCCATGCTCACAAGCGAGCATCATAAATGTGTATATAAACCTCGGGTGTATATAAGTACTCTATACGATACCGTGCTCCATCAAGCCCTGGTACCACGATCCTGTGAGTGCATCCAATCAACAGCTCGAGCCCAGCTCCATAGCCATCGATGCACCTGTTCACCTGCCCCAACAGAGACAGCCCCCAACGGGGTGAGCATACCAATACACGAAATCTCATAATCACAATAATGAAATTCATAATTTACAACACAAGTAAATATTAATGAATTTTAAATGATACTCCCTGGATGGCAACATCCTCATCCGGGATTCCGTGTACTGTCCCTGTTCTCACAATCATCAAACTCATCAAATCTCATAAATCAGTAAATCAACACATTGATTTAACTCATAGCATGCCTGATTCTCAAGTATCAATAATCAATGATTCCAAGTTCATTATACATACAAATATAGATATCTCAATATCTAGTACTAATTTCTCAATTTCACTATCAATCATAGATAGCTCAAATGCCTAGCATTTATTTTACCAATTTCCCATTATACTTAGACATCTCACATGTCTTATAATGAGCACATGATCCCACGATCATTCTCAGGCATCTCAAATACCGTACAATAGTCATATAGACTCAGTACCCCATATATATCAACATATATATATGCATATAGCCATACCTACAACCATCTAATGCAATTACAACACATTATGCATTTCACAATTTCTATCACATAAAGTAATGCTCGTACGTCGCACGTACCTTAAATCTCCGAAGTCCGAGCCAACCCTTGCTCGAGTTCCATGCTCCGAGGAACGATGTGCTAACACGATAAATTAATTCACAATTAATTACGATCATGCAACCCATGCTCAAGCACACCCACAACCCTCAAAAATATTGTCAACACAAGACAATAACCAATATCGAAAATTGCTCAAGAATACTCCACAAATTCTCGAACCTTCACAACACAAAATCCAACCCAAATAATTACCATAATTCATCTAAAACATGAATTAAGCTAACCAAGCAAGAATCAACACCCCTTGCCAAAAACCCCCAATTTTCGAAATCCAAACCCTAATTTCGAATCCCATTCTTCAATTCCGAACACAATCAAGCATCATAATGCATCTACCACATAAACAAATCAATTGCTAACAAGAATCATGACTCCTTATCAAAAAATCCCCAAATTTTCGAACATAAACCCCACAAATTCGAACTGAAATTCGAACCAATTGCAACCAATAATTCGAACCACAAAAGTCTGAAATAATCGTCTCAAAACCAGCTTAAAAACGCCCCAAAAACATCAGGAAAATCATACCAAAAACATACCAAAATCGCGTCCCAAAATCGGACAGAAATCCCAAATCTGAACCCTACGCTTTCTGCAGAAATCCGAGCTCAATCCTCGACGAAACTTCGAATTGGTGGTATGGATAGGACCGCCTGGAAGAGACGAACACGGCGGCGGGTCGGACGCGCCGAACGGCGGCCGGACGGCGGCGGGCGAAGGCTTTTTCTGCGCGGTGGTCAAAGGGGATCGGGAATGGGTGTTGGCGCGAGGAGAGAGAAAGCGGGAGAGGTGGGGAAAAATGGTTCCGGTAATTAAAATCTCGGGTTCAACTGGTATTTATAGCAAAAATACCCCGAAATACTAATATCCCCACAAATACATCATGATTCATTAAAAATCATCTGTTTTCGAAAACTCTCTCTCTAACTCAAAAACCCCCTACCGGTGCCCACACACAGCACCCGGGATTCTGAGTCACACTAAAAACCCAACTCACAGGTTTTCACCGGAATGAGAATACGATCTCAACCTCGGGATCCAACGATCCCAACTACTCAAATAGACGAGCCCAGAAGGCTCAACACTTCGATTAAACTCCAATTGCCACGTAAAACAACTTTACGGGTTATTAACATTCCGGGATTAACATCCCTAATCTCAGGTCATCACAATATCCCCCACTAAAAGAATTTCGTCCTCGAAATTAGCACCGGTGTATCACGTAACACCCAGGCTACACAACAACATGAAGTCATAACCTCGATTCTTGACCATATCAGAATCGTCTCAATAAACGCGAGGATACTTATCTCACATCAAACTCTGAAACAGAGCGACTTTACCAAAACCAACATACCCAAGAGGTAAATGTACCTCGATGCGGTTCATCCCAAAAGTCAGTCCCTCATGACTGCAAAACAACCAATACTTACGACCGTAGATCGGACAGTCTTCCTTAGTTCTAATACAACCAGTAAGAACGCATCCTGGATGACACCTCAACCGTGAGAACGTTGACCTCGTGTCAAACTCTGGAGTGGAATAGACTCCCAAATCCATCATAACGTCAAAGATCGTCAGCACAACTCAACGCTAACAGTCCAAAAGCAGTTAGTCAACTGAAACTGCAAGGATTCGAATCGCTCCCGATTCCATCGTAGATGTCATCCAATGATATCTTTATCATGACTCACGATGTCTAACACACATCGTTACGAGGGAAACACTAGGATACCACGGTGTACACATACCAAACCTGGTCTCCACTTTCAAACCTTTTCCATCGAAGGAGCAGTCGCATCATTGCAACTCAATTTGGGCAACTCACGGCCACAGATTCACACAAAAGACATCTCACAAGATGTCCACCTCCGGATATTCCAAGGATCACATCCTGATCATAAATAAACCATCGAGACTCCACAGAGTTCAAATCCTGGAAGGACATGCAATAAACACATTGCATCCTCAACGCTTGTGTCGACAACGACACCCAATAAATCTGAATTCCTGCCATCCCTTGACAATCCTAGGATTTAACAATCCAACTCGGGAAGGCTATCACATAACTCGAAGGAAACACCAACAATGGAACACCTCAACCCACACAAGATAATTCCCTCCTCAAAGGGAGTCAACTAACTTCACGATTGTTTCTCATAACTTATCGTGCCATGGAGATTCCCAATCTCAAGGTGTTCAATATCTCTCATCAGAGATTTAGCCATCCAAAATAGCATACTCTATGCTTGACAAAAAAAAGAAATCATTAATTGGCATCCGTATACTCACCGGTATACCTGCCTAAGCATTGACATCACATGCATACTCAATGCACTTGGCTCGGGTATCTACAACATACCTCTAAGCCCCAAACACAACTGTCAATTCTGAGTCATTCCCTATCCAGTGGAGGACGATAATCGACGATTAACAACACGGTGTGATTCCCAAAATCAACACCACACGTACCAACTCGAGATCCACAAGTCTCGAACCACCGTTCGGAAAAACTGGATACAATAACCCCCATTGCATCCCAAATACACAGGTTCCCTCAGATCGAGTCAATAACGACCTAATGACTCTCTCTCGTTGGTACTCCAACAATACACTATGTCATCACCACGATATCTGGCTAGCAAAGCGCTGTCTCCATAGGCTCATATCAAGCCCACCAACAAACCATATGTCCTATCTCGGTACGCCATACCGTAACATCCATTTAGAGTAGTGGGTCATCACCCAAAATCTCTCTAAAACCAAAGCATAATGGACATCGCGGTGTCCTTGCCCAACCACGGAGCCATCTTAATTCATTAGGACATATCCCACACCTTCAGGTTGGGTGTGACCACGCCTACCGCAGATCACAACAACAAACGAGTAGTTTCCTCAATGACTACTCTTACAACCAATCACTTGGCCCTAGCCAAACCAACGAGCATACCCAAGGTATCATTGCTCGACAAAAGGTCTCGTCAACTAGTGACCCAGACTCTACCATGTGCTCACCATCGGCACTCAAACCATACGACTAAACACATAACATAAATGTATTAGCCATCAAAACGATGCTACACGTCTACATAGAACATCAACTATGTCATTGTCATCCCGTGACGGCATATGTCAACATATGACATCCAACTAACATCGTCCAACATACGACGGTACATGGCAATACACGACATCCATAATCTCATCATCAACACATGGCATATATATAGCAACACATAGTATCCACAATAATACTAACACAAGTAATATGCCATACCTCATCGCTATCAAGATAGCGGAATACCTGTATCCGTCGCTCGATAATAGTACGTAGTCAGCACCCATCGCTCGAAGGCGGCAAAATCCTGTGCTGAGTACATAGCGGCACAATCCATCGCTATAGGATCGACGGCATGATACCTCGTCATATAATAAGTGGTATGAAACCTCGCTATACACCTGAGCATGAAAAATCGTCCACATAATAGCGGAAAGAGGCATCGCTATCAATACACATGGCGGCAAGAACCATCGCCAGTCAATATAGCGGCATGAACCATCGCTATCAATATACATGGCGGCAAGAACCATCGCCAGTCAATATAGCGGCATGAACCATCGCTATCAATATCCATGGCGGCAAGAATCATCGCCAGTCAATATAGCGGCATAAACCATCGCTATCAATATCCATGGCGGCAAGAATCATCGCCAGTCAATATAGCGGCATAAACCATCGCTATCAATATCCATGGCGGCAAGAATCATCGCCAGTCAATATAGCGGCATAAACCATCGCTATCAATATCCATGGCGGCAAGAATCATCGCCAGTCAATATAGCGGCATAAACCATCGCTATCAATATCCATGGCGGCAAGAATCATCGCCAGTCAATATAGCTGATCCCTAGTCATTGTCACGGTAGTGTATTTTTAATGCCCCTCGCTTATTTTCATATGGGCGGCATAGGATAACCTCGCTACAATGGACATGCGGCGCTCCCACCCCTCGCTTCACAGAGAGCGGCAAATACCCTTTCCTCGCCCCATATGACAACCACGCTCAAATGTGACATGCGGCGCTCCCACCCCTCGCTTCACATTTAGCGGAACCAATACAAAAAGCGGCAAGCATTTAAAATCATCACTCATCCATAACAATGACTCATGGGATATTCACCAAGTATTCCATTTACACCTGCAATCACAAAACATATGCCATATCCAATATACATCAACATGAGTGTATTTTAATGCACCTCGCACAAATGTGACATGCGGCGCTCCCACCCCTCGCTTCAACAAATGGCGGCAAAGCATTAAAATCATCACTACATGTACACATACATCCACAATGTATAAATCCATGATGTATATAAAATGCAGGTTACCGTTTCGTGTCTTTCAACCATGGCCTTAGCCTTTCGCATCATAGTGTTCCTACAGGAACAATCACAACCCATGAGCATACAATATCCATATTCCCACAATATGATTATAATGAGTAAATGCATAAACTATGAGTACAAAGTACTTCCTGTATCCCAATGCATTTCGATATGCTCCACCTGGTTGTCCCTGTGTCACAACTCACAATCATAATCAACAGGTTATATTATGATTCTATAGATGTCATGACATATAATCGTTTCACTATGATCACATATCACAAATGCACATAAGCAAAACAGTTGTGTCACACAACACTAGCTACTATCATGCATAAATATGTGATACTCATCCCTATCAGCATGTTCCAGGCCCTCAACAGCCCCAAAGAGCTAACCTGGCTCTGATACCACTAATGTAAGGACCCCAAGCCCTTAACCCTTAATTAGTGTATTAACCACTATGTGTGGCACATGCTTCTATAAATACTCAATCGGGAAGCTCAGATGATACTTACAAAATTCCCTTAACATTCAACGTTATAAGATCATCTCTACTAATATATAGACTCATAGAGTTGCCCATTTCCATCCCCATTTTGCCACTTTTTACATTGTGGACTTTTATAAAAATTTGGGCAGAGTCTCCCCATAAATTGGGCTATCCCGAAACAAAAGCACATCACAATATATAGTTCCCGGCCAGGGAATACACAATACCCAACAGAAAACTGAACACAAAGTAAATTCCCAGCCAGGGAAGACACCACACATATGACGACATAAATGGGTCTCAGCACCCACACAATACACTAACGACTCTCATATCATTAGCAATTCTACCACAATTGCATGCAACATATAATGAAAGAGAGAAAGGCTCATGCCTTTATATACAACCTATATACATGAATATCCATGCTCACAAGCGAGCATCATAAATGTGTATATAAACCTCGGGTGTATATAAGTACTCTATACGATACCGTGCTCCATCAAGCCCTGGTACCACGATCCTGTGAGTGCATCCAATCAACAGCTCGAGCCCAGCTCCATAGCCATCGATGCACCTGTTCACCTGCCCCAACAGAGACAGCCCCCAACGGGGTGAGCATACCAATACACGAAATCTCATAATCACAATAATGAAATTCATAATTTACAACACAAGTAAATATTAATGAATTTTAAATGATACTCCCTGGATGGCAACATCCTCATCCGGGATTCCGTGTACTGTCCCTGTTCTCACAATCATCAAACTCATCAAATCTCATAAATCAGTAAATCAACACATTGATTTAACTCATAGCATGCCTGATTCTCAAGTATCAATAATCAATGATTCCAAGTTCATTATACATACAAATATAGATATCTCAATATCTAGTACTAATTTCTCAATTTCACTATCAATCATAGATAGCTCAAATGCCTAGCATTTATTTTACCAATTTCCCATTATACTTAGACATCTCACATGTCTTATAATGAGCACATGATCCCACGATCATTCTCAGGCATCTCAAATACCGTACAATAGTCATATAGACTCAGTACCCCATATATATCAACATATATATATGCATATAGCCATACCTACAACCATCTAATGCAATTACAACACATTATGCATTTCACAATTTCTATCACATAAAGTAATGCTCGTACGTCGCACGTACCTTAAATCTCCGAAGTCCGAGCCAACCCTTGCTCGAGTTCCATGCTCCGAGGAACGATGTGCTAACACGATAAATTAATTCACAATTAATTACGATCATGCAACCCATGCTCAAGCACACCCACAACCCTCAAAAATATTGTCAACACAAGACAATAACCAATATCGAAAATTGCTCAAGAATACTCCACAAATTCTCGAACCTTCACAACACAAAATCCAACCCAAATAATTACCATAATTCATCTAAAACATGAATTAAGCTAACCAAGCAAGAATCAACACCCCTTGCCAAAAACCCCCAATTTTCGAAATCCAAACCCTAATTTCGAATCCCATTCTTCAATTCCGAACACAATCAAGCATCATAATGCATCTACCACATAAACAAATCAATTGCTAACAAGAATCATGACTCCTTATCAAAAAATCCCCAAATTTTCGAACATAAACCCCACAAATTCGAACTGAAATTCGAACCAATTGCAACCAATAATTCGAACCACAAAAGTCTGAAATAATCGTCTCAAAACCAGCTTAAAAACGCCCCAAAAACATCAGGAAAATCATACCAAAAACATACCAAAATCGCGTCCCAAAATCGGACAGAAATCCCAAATCTGAACCCTACGCTTTCTGCAGAAATCCGAGCTCAATCCTCGACGAAACTTCGAATTGGTGGTATGGATAGGACCGCCTGGAAGAGACGAACACGGCGGCGGGTCGGACGCGCCGAACGGCGGCCGGACGGCGGCGGGCGAAGGCTTTTTCTGCGCGGTGGTCAAAGGGGATCGGGAATGGGTGTTGGCGCGAGGAGAGAGAAAGCGGGAGAGGTGGGGAAAAATGGTTCCGGTAATTAAAATCTCGGGTTCAACTGGTATTTATAGCAAAAATACCCCGAAATACTAATATCCCCACAAATACATCATGATTCATTAAAAATCATCTGTTTTCGAAAACTCTCTCTCTAACTCAAAAACCCCCTACCGGTGCCCACACACAGCACCCGGGATTCTGAGTCACACTAAAAACCCAACTCACAGGTTTTCACCGGAATGAGAATACGATCTCAACCTCGGGATCCAACGATCCCAACTACTCAAATAGACGAGCCCAGAAGGCTCAACACTTCGATTAAACTCCAATTGCCACGTAAAACAACTTTACGGGTTATTAACATTCCGGGATTAACATCCCTAATCTCAGGTCATCACACGGTTGGTGTGCCGTTCATGTTATGTTCATGATTCGACATCGTGGACCCGTTTGGATTGCATGTTCTCGGCGTTACGTGGAGTGCGCCGTGCAAAATTTCGAGGACGAAATTTTATTAGTGGGGGATAATTGTGATACCCGGACATTAATGGTGTTAATCCCGGTGTGGTAATAATCCCTAATGGATTTTATTTGTGACAATTACGAATTACTTGCGGTTTTAGATCTCCCGAGGTTGTTAATCGGGCATTTGGGATCGTTGGATCCAGAGATTGAGATTGCATTCTCATTTTGGTGGAAAACCTATGAGTTGGGTTCTTGGTGGAACCTGGGGCCCGGAGTACTTTGTACTAGGGCTGGTAATGGGAATTGAGGTTAGAGAGACGATTTTTGAAAACAGATGATTTTTAATGAATCATGATGTATTTTTGAAGGGATTGGTATTTTCAAGTTTTGGTGCTATATATATACCAAGTGGACTCGGTATTCCGTCTTTTTAGCACGGAACCCCTCTCTCTCTTTTCTCTCTCTTCGCTCAAACCCTCCCCCTCCATTTTTGTAAGGACCCCAAGCCCTTAACCCTTAATTAGTGTATTAATCATTATGTGTGGCACATGCTTTCAATAAAATCAATCGGGAAACTCAGATGATACTTTACCATTGAATGGCAACTACAAAATTTTCTTTAATATGCCATGTTATAAGATCATCATCCTAACAACAAATAGACTCATAGATTCCGCCCATGTCCATCCCCATTACACCACTTTTTACATTGTGGACTTTTATAAAAATTTGGGCAGAGTCTCCCCATAAATAGAGCTATCCCGAAATGAAAGCACAACACATAACATAATTCCCGGCCAGGGAAAACACCACACAATAAGACAACTAAAGTGGGTTTCAACACCCGCATAATACACTAATGGCTCTCAAATCATTTAGCAATTCTACCACTAATTGCATGCAACATAGAATGAAAGAGAGAAAGGCTCATGCCTTTATATACAACCCATATACAAGTATAACCGTGCTCACATGCGAGCATCATAAATGTGTATATAACCCTCGGGTGTATATATAAGTACTCTGTACGATACCGTGCTCCATCAAGCCCTGGTACCACGATCCTGGAAGTACATCCAATCAACAGCTCGAGCTCAACTCCAAAGCCATCGATGTACCTGTTCACCTGCCCCAACAGAGACAACCCCCAACGGGTGAGCATACCAATACACAAAATCCCATAATCACAATAATGAAATTCATAATTTACAACAAAAGTAAATACTAATGAATTTTAAATGATACTCCCTGGATGGCAACGTCCTCATCCGGGATTCCGTGTACTGTCCCTGTTCTCACAATCATCAAACTCATCAAATCTCAAAAATCAGTAACTCAACACATTGATTTAACTCATCGCATGCCTGATTCTCAAATATCAATAATTAATGATTCCAAATTCATTACACATACGAATATAGATATCTCAATATCTAATACTGACTTTCAACTTTGCTACCAATCACAGATAGCTCAAATGCCTAGCATTTATTTTACCAATTTTCCATTATACTTAGACATCTCACATGTCTTATAATGAATACATGATTCCACGATCATTCTCAGGCATCTCAAATGCCCTACAATAGTCATATAAACCCAGTACCCCATATATCTTATAAGGTCATACTACTCTAGTATCACGCACGCTTCTAGCGGCGATGTCAAGATTGGGTCATTCCATAACTCTATCAACACATATATATAACCATACGCACAACCATCAACGCAATCAAGATACATTATGCATTTCACAAATGCTTTCATATAAAGTAATGCTCGTACGTCGCACGTACCTTAATCTCCGAAGTCCGAGCCAAACCTTGCTCGAGTTCCATGCCCCGAGGAACGATGTGCTAACACGATAAATAATTCACAATTATTTACGAACATGCAACCCATGCTCAAGCACACTCATAACCCTCAAAATATTGTCAACACACGATGATTAACCATTTCAAGGACCCGGGGTAGAGTACATGCAGGGAGGGAAAATCGAATGAGACAATATCGAAAATTTTTCAAGAACACCCTTCAATTTTCGAACCCTATTCTCACAAATCGAACCCAATTAAACACCATAATTCATCTAAACATGAATTAATCGATCAACAACAAGAATCATCACCCCCCGCCAAAAACCCCCAAAATTCGAACATAAACAGCATTCAAATTCGAACCATTTAAGCAACAAATTTCGAACCAAATCCTCACGCCCAACAGCAAGAAATTCGAACCAAATCCACCCAAAAATAGCAGGGAAATACACGATAATGACGAAAAAGGGGTAAGGGGGGTTACCCAATCGAAAATCGGAAGGAAAATGTTCGAAATCGAAGAACCCTAAATTTTGGGCGTCTGCGTCTTCTGCAAAATCCGACCCCAAAACGCGACGAAATTCGAATTGTTGGTACGGGAAGGTGTGCCTGGACGAGACGAAGCCAACGGTAGGTCGGACGCGGCGGATGGCGGCCGGACGGCGGCGGGCGCACGACCTGAAGCAGCGTGGGTCGAGGGGATCGAGAAATGCGCGGGTGCGGGGAGAGAGAAACAAGGTGAGGAAAAATGGTTCCGAAAATTAAAATCTCGGGTTCAACTGGTATTTATAGCAAAAATACCCCGAAATACTAATAGCCTCACAAATACATCATGATTCATTAAAAATCATCTGTTTCCAAAAATTCTTCTCTAACTCCAAAACCCCCTACCGGTGCCCACACAAGGCACCCGAGATCCCGGGACACTTCAACAACCCAACTCTTAGGTTTTTCACCGTAATGAGAACACAATATCAACCTCGGGATCCAACGATCCCAACTACCCAAATAAATGAGCCCAGAAGGCCCAACATCTCGATTAAACTCCAATTTGCCACGTAAAACACTTTAGGGGTTATTAACACTCCGGGATTAACATCCATAATCTCTGGTCATCACAATTTTTCCCTCTTTTGCTCTTGGAAGCAAAATCGATGGTAGCTTGGCTCGGAGGCCGATTTCTCGAAGATAATCAGGTATTCATCTTCCCCTCACCTTTATCTTCGATTTGGTAGTAGTATTGTTGAGTTTGGTAGGGCTTTGAATTGATTATGGGTTTTGGGGATTTTTGGTAAAAATCCTATGTTGAGTTTTTGAAGTTTTTATGGGTTTTAAATGGTGTATTTGAGGTGTTGGGGTTGTATGGGGTGTTGGTTTTGAGTTTGGGTGTGAAAAACACCATTAAAGCTTGAAATTTTCGGAAACCCGCAGGTCGCGATCGATCGCGGCTAGGCACCGATTGATCGCGACATGCTACTGATTTGGGAAGGCGATGAGCAGTAGCGGCGATCGATCGCGAAAAGTGGGCGATCGGTCGCGAGGGTCTCGGCGATCGATTATGAGATGTGGCGATCGATCGCGGCATGTTTTCTTTCGGGCAGTAGGATGTGGCGATCGATCGCGGCTTGGCGCCGATCGATCGTGGCCCTGTTCCCTTTGTTTTTTCAAATTTTTTGAAAATGTCGGGATTTTGGAATCGAGGTTTTTAGGGGCCGTTTCCGGGGCAATGTTTACATTTCAATGGGAATGCTACACCTTTTAAATGGATTGATTGGAGCCAAAATTTAATAAAACAGAATTCTCGGTTGGGTTATTTGGTTATCTTTTAAACATGAAAAATGAAATATTTTGGGTATTATGCATGCTTAGCCGGGGGGCTTTTATTTTGGTAATCGTCATGGATTGATGATATGTTTGGGAGTTTGAACGTGCTTGGGCACGTGATTGCATGCTTATGTTGATTGTGAATTATTTGTGTGTTAGCACATAATTCATCGGATCGTGGGACTCGGACGAGGGACTCGAACTACGGATAGTATAAGATACGTATGACGTACGAGCATAACCATTTATTATAATTGCAATTGTGAGTGCATGGTACGCTATATTGCAATAAATGTATATTGAATTGCATGGTTTATGGTAATTACTATGAATGGACATATATACATTGGGAATTATATGGTGCCACTTTTGAGCGAGCAATGATTGGATGTTGTCGCCTTTGAGCGAACATCAGTTATGACGCCACTGCTGTTGAGCATGCGTGAGAATGAAATGCCGCTATTGTAGAGCGAGCAATGAGATTGAAATATGGAACCATAAATGAGATAAATGGGATAATGGTAATCATTGTTTAATGATTGATGTTATGGTTATGATATCGGTATACATCATATGGATTTGTTAATCAATGTAATGATTAACTGGCATTTGGGAATTTGATGATTCCAGTTGTTTTGAGAACAGGGACAGTACAGAGAATCCCGGATGAGGATGATACCATCCACGGAGTATATTTTGTATTTCATAGCATTTACATTGTTGCAAATTATGAATTGTATTGTTATGATTGTTGGATTGGGATATTGGTATGCTCACCCCGTGTGGGGGCTGTCTGTGTTGGGGCAGGTTATTAGGTACATCGATGACTGGAAGTAGAGCTCGGGCTGTGGATTTGGGGTGATTCCAGGATTGAGGTACCAGCGACGGTATTGAGCATGATACTTTATACACTAGATACACGCATACTTATTCGATGCTCGCATGTGAGCAGTGTTATGTGTATATGGATTGTATAAAGAAGGCAAGGGCCTTTCTCTTTTCATTTATGTGTTGCTCGCAATTATTTATCGAATTGCTAAATGAACTGAGAACATGTTAGTGTATTATAATGGTGCATGGCATGTATGTTGACTCGGGCAGGGGAACTAGACATTATATGGAATAATGTAAAGAAATTTTGTTATATGCGTGATTTGGTATGGCGATAAGTGGTTTCCCCATACATGTATGATTGTATGCACCAATGGCATAGATTAATACACTAATAACGGGTTAAGGGTACGGGGGTCCTTACAATTCTCATAATGATAATAGTGTATGTAATCCATAAGACTTGAGATCACCAGAGATCCCAACATAAGGAGTTGTGTAACTTGATATTGTCAAACATTACATGTAACAGGGTAAACTATAAAGATAATCATTGGATACACCACAAATTTTGTAGAGGGATGCTGAGTGTTCAAGATAGGGTTTGTCCCTCCTATATAACATGAGAAGTGTTTGAGCCCTTGATCAAGTGAGACTAAAATGCATGGCCATGCTCGAATGAGTCGATATGTGATATTGCTTATACGTTTATTCTAGTCTACTTGGGGATCAAGAAACAAAAGATTGAACTATACGAGTATGACTTATTCCAAGACTCGTGTTTAATCTAAACACATAGGACAAAGGGATTAAGTTACATGGTTAATATTATTACATGCCATAGGTTATGTCGAGTCAACGACATTCTTGTAACTTGGGTAGCTTGATGAGTTGATAGATAACACTCATTCCTTGTGACATAAAATTAGATTTTATGTCACTGCCAACGTTACAAGATCCTAACGTGTCACAAAAAAAATTAAATCGATAAAGGGAGTTAAATCCATTGGATGAATTAATTAGGAAGAGTTCTAATATAAAATAATATAGATATTATTATTATTGGCCGATTATATATATGAAGATATATATTTGAATATGCAAATATATATACAGATAAATATTTATTTGGCTTAAAGGGTTTTTTGAAAACCTTATATTTTGATATCAGCCGCCTATTATTTATCTATATAAACACATGCATATTAGGTGAAGGATAGACGTTAATTCTGAATTAACCAAAAGGCTTAACCTAAAGTCCATTCGAAAAGTTCATAGACGCAGCTGTCACCTTTGTTCTTGATGGCTCGTCTCTTCCGGTTGAAGTATCAAGTGTAGCACCTTGATAATTGCAACATTCCTTTCGATTTAATCGTGTAGATACCGTAGAGGCAAAACTGAAAAGTTTTGCTCGTGACTCGTGGACGTATAGCTTCGAGGATTCTGCATCAAACACGCTACAAAGATATAACTCTCGACACCCGATATGAATACTTCTTATAGGTCCTCGGTGGGAATCCGATAAATTTTATTCCGCTGCACTATTTGATAGTCAGATTCTTAACATAGATTATGAAGATTCTTTTGGAAAACTCTATAGACTGTTGCAATCCGGATCTTTTGGTGAATATCAACATATGTTTGAGCATGTGCCCGTTGGTGTAGCCAAACATGTATTGATTAGTTGCTTTGTTTCGGGGTTAAAATCAGAGCTCAGACAGGAGGTGCAAGTATATAAGCCACAGTCGTAAATTCAGGCTAGGAGTTATCAAACCCTATCCAAGATCCTCTACCAAACCTAGTTGATTCAAATCTTTTAATCACATCCTATAATTATCTTATCATTATTTGTATATATTTACTTTCCATGATTATTGGATAGAAGATTCTGATATTGTAATTATATATTGATTCTGAATGGTTGAATAGAAAACAATTCATTCCCACAATTCATAACTCTCGTATATGGTATCAGAGCCACAATCGCTCCACAAACCCTTATAGCCGCCGCTCCCTCTATGGCTTCTTCATCCTCATCAACCACGGCTGTCACACAACCACTCACCAATACTTTGCTAGGCAATAACCTTGTCCCTCTCAATGCTCACCAACAACTCCAACTTCAATTGACAGCCTTGAATTATCCCTCCTGGAGAGCTCATGTCCGCCACCTTTTGTTTGGCTATGGACTTCTTGGTTACCTGGATGGCACTATTGCCTGTCCCATTGCCGATGCTACACCTGAAACCATCGCTGCACACCTTCATTGTGATGACCTGAGATTAGGGATGTTAATCCCGGAGTGTTAATAACCCCTAAAGTGGTTTTACGTGTTGACTTGGAGTTTAGTCGAGGTGTCGGGCCTTCTGGGCTCATTTATTTGGGCAGTTGGGATCGTTGGATCCCGAGGTTGAGATCGTATTCTCATTTCGGTGAAAACCTGTGAGTTGGGTTTTTAGTGTGACTCAGAATCTCGGGTGCTGTGTGTGGGCACCGGTAGGGGGTTTTTGAGTTAGAGAGAGAATTTTTGAAAACAGATGATTTTTAATTAATCATGATGTATTTGTGGGGATATTAGTATTTCGGGGTATTTTTGCTATAAATACCAATTGAACCCAAAATTTTAAATAAAAATTCATTTCATCACCTCATCCTCTCTCTCCCTCCCGCGACCCATTTCCCGTCTGGACATCCCCCGCCGCTTCAGGCGCTTCGCCCGCCGCCGTCCGGCCGCCGTTCGGCGCGTGCGACCCGCCGCCGCCTTCGTCTCGTCGAGGCGCAGCTAACCCCTCCGGCAATTCGAAGTTTCATCGCGATTTGAAGTCGGATTTTACGAAGAAGCGGCGATCCCCAATTTCTAGGGTTCTTCGATTTTCGTCCGATTTCTTCCGATTTTCGTTTGGGTAACCTTCCTAACCCCTTTTCCATGCTTGTGATGTGATTCCCTGCCTAATTGTGATTTATTGGCTCGAATTTATTTCGAATTTCGTTGGCTTTGGTTCGAATTTTTGGATGTGTGGGTGAAGTGGGTTCGAAAATTGTGATCTTTGGCAGGGGTGTGGTGAATCTTGTTAGTGATTGATTATTACATGTTTTAGTTGTATAAGGATGATTATTGTGTTCGAATTTTAGGGGTTTGAATTCGAAAATTTGGGGCTTTGGCATGTGGGGCGATTATTCTTGTTGTTGATTGAGTAATTCATATTTTAGATGAATTATGGTGTTTAATTGGGTTCAATTTGTGTTGTGAAGATTCAAAAATTTGTGGGGTGTTCTTGAGCAATTTTCGATAATGGTTTATTGTCGTGTGTTGACAATATTTTTGAGGGTTATGGGTGTGCTTGAGCATGAGTTGCATGTTCGTAATTAATTGTGAATTAATTTATCGTGTTAGCACATCGTTCCTCGGAGCATGGAACTCGAGCAAGGTTTGGCTCGGACTTCGGAGATTTAAGGTACGTGCGACGTACGAGCATTACTTTATGTGATAGCAATTGTGAAATGCATAATGTGTTGTAATTGCATTAGATGGTTGTGGGTATGGCTATATATATATATATATGTGTCGATATGACTATGGAACGACCTAGTCTTGATATCGCTGCCACAAGTGTACGTAATACTAGAGTAGTATGACCTTATAAGAGGTATGGGGTACTGGGTTTATTTGACTATTGTAAGACATGTGAGATGTCTAAGTATAAATGAGAACTTGTAAAATAAAGGGTAGGGCATTTGAGATGCCTGAGAATGATCGTGGGATCATGTATTCATTGAAAGACATGTGAGATGTCTTCGTTAGGAGACATGTGAGATGTCTAAGTGAAATAGAGAATTTGTGAAATAAATGCTAGGCATTTGAGCTATCTGTGATTGGTAGCAAAATTGAGAAATCAGTACTAGATATTGAGATATCTATATTTGTATGTGTATTGATACTTGAGAATCAGGCATGCTATGAGTTAAATCAATGTGTTGATTTACTGATTTATGAGATTTGATGAGTTTGATGATTGTGAGAACAGGGACAGTACACGGAATCCCGGATGAGGATGTTGCCATCCAGGGAGTATCATTTAAAATTCATTAATAGTTACTTGTGTTGTAAATTATGAATTTCATTATTGTGATTATGAGATTTTGTGTATTGGTATGCTCACCCCGTTGGGGGATGTCTCTGTTGGGGCAGGTGAACAGGTGCATCGATGGCTGTGGAGCTGAGCTCGAGCTGTTGATTGGATGTACTCACAGGATCGTGGTACCAGGGCTTGATGGAGCACGGTATCGTATAGAGTACTTGTATACACCCAAGATTTATATACACATTTATGATGCTCGCATGTGAGCACGAATATTCTTGTATATGGGTTGTATATAAAGGCATGAGCCTTTCTCTCTTTCATTATGTGTTGCATGCAATTGTGGTAGAATTGCTAATGATATGAGAGTCGTTAGTGTATTATGTGGGTATTGAGACCCATTTATGTCGTCATATGTGTGGTGTCTTCCCTGGCTGGGAATTTACTTTGTGTTCTATATTCTGTTGAGTATTGTGTATTCCCTGGCCTGGAATTATATTATGTGATGTGCTTGTGTTTTGGGATAGCTCAATTTATGGGGAGACTCTGCCCAAATTTTTATAAAAACCCACAATGCAAAAGGGCACCAAGGGGTGGTAAAGGGCGAACATGTGAGTCTAATTGTGGGTAGAGATGATCTTAATGTTGTATATTAAAGAAATTTTGTAGTTGCCATTCAATGGTAAATATCATCTGAGCTTCCCGATTGAGTCTTTATTGGAAGCATGTGCCACACATAGTGGTTAATACACTAATTTAAGGGTTAAGGGCTTGGGGTCCTTACATTAGTGGTATCAGAGCAGTGGTTAGCTCTTTGGGGCTGTTAAGGGCCTATGAAGTTATTGATAGCACATATTTATGCATGATGGCATTAATGTTGTATGACACAACTAGTTGTTATGTGCTTTTATGATATGAAGTGTTGCTAATCATTGTGATTGCAGGAATCGTGTAGCATGAGATGGGATGGCATTAATGGTGATGTCTGGCCCTTCATGTATTATGTGGAAAGGTGAGACGTACGGGCTTCGGACGGTAAAACGTGTTACACCTTTGATTATGTATATCGTGGGTAGTGAACCCTTACATGTGATGGTATATGTGAAATGATAGTGATATATTGTGATAATGGAATCAACTGTTGTGCTTGATTATTGTGATAGAATTGATGAATGTTCCGGTAGCCTTTATCTCCGAGCGAGGGAGGTACTTGCCGCTGTCATGACTGAGCGAAGTAACATGCCGCTGTCATTGTCGAAGCGAGGGGTCCTAACATTCCGCTGTTGTATTGGGACCGGAACAGTCACAATTCTAGTGATTATTGTGGAATATTGTGGATATAATTGGAAACGTGATATCGATCATTATATTGTGAACTGTGGTATTAACCTGGATGCAGGTACATGGAGCTAGTGGGAGTTCCGGTAGTTGTTATAGACGAGCGAGGGAGGTACTTGCCGCTGTCATATGAAGCGATGGTAGTATGATATTTGCCGCTGTCATGTCTAAGCGAAGTAACATGCCGCTGTCATTGTCGAAGCGAGGGATATCATATGATGCCGCTATATGTCGAAGCGAGGGGTCCTAAAATTCCGCTGCTATAACAGGACCGGAACAACCACAGTATCTATATTGATAGCGATGGTTCATGCCGCTATATTGATTGGCGATGGTTCATTCCGCCATATGTATTGATAGCGATGGTTCATTCCGCTATGTTGATTGGCGATGGTTCTTGCCGCCGGATATATATTGATAGCGATGTCTCATTCCGCTATTCTATTGGCGATGATTTATGCCGCATGTATATTGATAGCGATGCCTCATTCCGCTATATTGATTGGCGATGGTTCATGCCGCCAGATATATTGATAGCGATGTCTCATTCCGCTACATCTAGGGCGATGGTTCATGCCGCCAGATGTCTATAGCGAAGTTTTATGCCGCTGACTCTATGACGAGGGATTATGCCCCTGATTCTATAGCCACGGGTTATGCCGCTATGCACATGACGCTGGATTACGCCACCTACGAGCGATGGGTGCTGATTGCGTACCACTGTTGGATGACGGAGACAGGTATGCCGCTATATTGTTAGCAATGAGGTATGGCATATTACTGTTTATTTAGCACTATTGTGGATATCATGTGTTGATTTACTTATATTGTCATGTGTTTGACGATTAGATTATAGGTGTCGTGTATTGACATGTACCGTCGTATGTTTGACAATGTTAATTGAATGTCATGTGTTGACATATGCCGTCACGGGATGACGATGACATAGTTGATGTTCTATGTCGATGATGATTAATACATTTATGTTATATTTAGTTGTATGGTTTGAGTGCCGATGATGAGCACATGGTAGAGTCTGGGTCACTAGTTGACGAGACCTTTTGTCGAGCAATGATACCCTTGGGTATGCTCGTTGATTTGGCTAGGGCCAAGTGATTGGTGGTAAGAGTAGTCATTGAGGAAACTACTCGCTTGTGTTGTGATGTAGGGTAGACATGGTTGCACCCACCCTGAGGGTGTGGGATAAGTCTTATCGGATTATGATTGTATCATAAGTGAGCAAGGACACCGGGTTGTCCATTGTGCTTAGTATTTTAGAGATATGTTGGGCGATGACCCATTACTCTAACAGTTTGTACGGTATGGCATACCGAGATGGAACATATGGTTTGTTGGTGGACCTGATATGAACCTATGGAGACAGCACTTTGCTAGCCAGATATCGTAGTGATGATATAGTGTGCTTGTTGGGGCCATGATACTGCTCGTTGGAACCAAGTTTGGCAAATCGTAAAGTGATACGATGTGGATTATGGTGGACTTTAGTAGTCACCACGTCATTTGAGGTTGAGGTTGTGCATGCCTCACTGAAACGTGTATACGTTGATGTTGAATCTTGGTGAGACTTGTCCGGGACAGCTCATAAGGTTGAAGTACCAACAAGAGAGTCATCAAGTCGTTGTTGACTCGATCTGGGGAATCTATGCAATTGGGATGCAATGGGTGTTATTGTATTGCAGGTATAGATGGAATGCTTGGTGAATATCCCATGAGTCGTTGTTATGGATGAGTGATGATTTTAAATGCTTGCCGCTATATATTTGTGCCGCTAAATGTGAAGCGAGGGGTGGGAGTACCGCATGTCACATTGGAGCGAGGTTATCATATGAAGCGAGGAAAGAATATTTGCCGCTACAATGTGAGGCGAGGGGTGGGAGTACCGCATGTCCATTGAAGCGAGGTTATTCTATGACGCTTATATGTGAAGCGAGGTGCATTAACATACACTATCGTAACAAGACTAGGGATCCGCTATTCTATTGGCGATGGTTCATGCCGCCGGGTATCTATATAGCGATGGTACAATCCGCTATTCTATTGGCGATGGTTCATGCCGCCGGGTATCTATATAGCGATGGCTTATTCTGCTATTCTATTGGCGATGGTTCATGCCGCCGGGTATTCATAGCGATGGCTTATTCCGCTATTCTATTGGCGATGGTTCATGCCGCCAGGTGTTCATAGCGATGGCTTATTCCGCTATTCTATTGGCGATGATTTATGCCGCTGGGTATTTATATAGCGATGGTTCATTCCGCTACATCTATTGATGATGATTCACGTCGCCGGGTATTTATATAGCAATGGTTCATTCCGCTACATCTATGGAGATGGTTCATACCGCCGGATATCTATAGCGATGTTTTATACCGCTGACTCTAGGATGAGGGATCATGCCGCTGATTCTATAGCGATGTGTTATACAGCTATGTGCGTAGCACTGGATTATGCCGCCTACGGGCGATGGGTGCTGTTTGTGTATCACTGGTGGACGATACAGGTATTCCGCTATCTTGAAAGCGATGAGGTATGTCATATTACTTTTGTTATCATTATTGTGAATACTATGTGTTGTTCATACCGTCATGTGTTTGACGATGAGATTATGGATGTCGTGTATTGATATGTACCGTCATATGTTCGACGATGTTATTTGGATGTCATATGTTGACAGGCACCGTCACGGGATGACGATGGCATAGTGGATGTCTATGTAGATGTGTAGCGTCGTTTTGATGAATAATATGTCTGAGTGTACGTATTTAGCCATTTGGTTTGAGTGCTGATGGTGAGCACATGGTAGTGTCTGGGTCGAGACCATTATGCCGAGTAGGTTGCTCGAAGAATTATTGGGTGCGCCGTACAGGAATTGTACCGCAGCACATATTTGAAGTATATATTGTACGAGTAGTGGTACCTTTGGGAATACTCGCTGGGATGGCTTAGGCCAAGTGATTGGGTGGTAAGAGTAGTCATTGAGGAAACTACTCGCTTGTTGTTGTGATGTGTGTTAAACATGGGCACACCCGCCCTGAGGGTTTTGAAAAAGTCCTAATGGATTAGGATTGCACCGTGGTTGAGAAAGGACGATGTCCATTATGCTTGGGTGTTTTAGAGATATGTTGGGTGATGACCCACAACTCTAATGGTTTGTACGGTATAGTATACCGAGATGGGACGTGTGTCACGTTGATAGGTTGGTATGAGCCTATGGGGCCAACGAATCGTTAACCAGGTATTGTTGCAGTGCCTTGGTGTGCTTGTGATAGCCATTATACTGCTCGTTGGATTCGAGCTGGGTGAATCGTATGGTGATACGATGAGGGTTATGGTAGACTCTTGTAGTCTCTATGTGGCATGGTGTTTGAGGTAGGGAATACCTCACGGGGACGTTTATACGTCAAATATTTCGAGAGACTTGTTTTAGGACAGCTCAATTTGGTTGGGAACACCAACGTGAGTAACAACAAGTAGTTGTTAGCTCTGGTTGAGCATTCTTGCATATGGCATGCAATGGGAGTCACAATGGTTTGTGAGATATAGTTAGTGAGGTGACACTACTATATTGACTTTATCTCTTGGAGAGATTTGGATGGTACTATCGTGGAGACAACTGGTATCGGTCGTGAGTTGATTGTAAATCAACCATGGTGAGCATTACTGGTGTTGGACCGAGTAGTGGATTATTTGCCTTTGGTGAGACGTTCGAGGAAACGTCTCCGGGGGAATGCTCGAGATTGTGAAGTACTATGGTATTAGTACAGAGTATTGTAGAATGAGTATACGGGTTTCGGATTGGTAATAGTTGCAAGGATGCACTATTCTGAATTGGTTGTGTTTTATTGGTGCCGATGTATATTTTGGTATGAATATGTCCAGTTTTTCCGAATGGCGGTTCGAGGTTGGAGGGTCATGAGTTCATGACATTCTCCTTGTGAGGGAGGCGGTGTTGATATACCTACCGATTGGGAATCTTTGGGAGATTCAATGAGTCGACTTGTGTGGTGTTGATATTGAAATCACACCCTTTGGTTTTGGTCTGTCAATCATTATTCTCCACAAGGTGAGAATAGCTAGGGGTTGACAGTTGGTTTTGGGACTTTGGGCATGATTGGAGATGCCCGAGCCTATTGCTTTGGGTATGCATGTGGTGTCGGTACTTGGGCGTGTATGCCGGTGTGGGTATATGACTGCCAACTTTCGTTAATGCTCGTCGAGCAACGGACTAGTACGCTTGGTTTGGCAATCTCGGGCGAGAGATTGTGGTATCTTTAGATTGGTAAGTCTCGATGGCACGATGTATTCTGAGGAATAATCGTGAGGTCCAATTGACTTCCCCTGAGGAGGGATTGTCGTGTTTTGGAACCATGGTAATTCTTGCTGGTTAATTCGATAGCCTCCCTGTTTTAGGATTGTTGAATCCCAGGATAAACGAGGGATGGCCAGGATTTGGATTTGTTTAGTGTCGTGGTTTACACGTATGGCGGGAATGCAATTGATTGTTCTTGCATGTCCTTTTGAGGACTTGAGACCTTGTGGAATCTCAGTAGTGTGTTTAGGACCAAGATGTGATTTCTTGGAACACACGGACGTAGACATCCTTGAGAGGTGTTTGTGTCTATTGGTGACCGTGAGTTGTCCGATCCGTGTTGCAGTGTGGTGCAACTACTCCCCTGTTGGAGATGGATTTAGAAATGGGAACCAGATTCAGTATAAGTACACTGTAGCGTATTGGTGGTTTCCTTGGCAACGATGTGTAATTAACATCGTAAAGCTGAATCGTGGAGATATCATCGAGACGATATCTATTTTAGAATCACGAATGATTCGTTTAAATTGCAGTTATGTTTGGTTGACTGCCTTTGAGACGATTAGCATTGGGGAATGCTGATGTCTTCCGTGGATTTGTGTCGGTTGGAGAGGTTACTCCATTCCAGGTTTGGTGCGAGGTCGGCGTCCTCGCGGTTGGTGTGCCGTTCATGTTATGTTCATGATTCGACATCGTGGACCCGTTTGGATTGCATGTTCTCGGCGTTACGTGGAGTGCGCCGTGCAAAATTTCGAGGACGAAATTTTATTAGTGGGGGATAATTGTGATACCCGGACATTAATGGTGTTAATCCCGGTGTGGTAATAATCCCTAATGGATTTTATTTGTGACAATTACGAATTACTTGCGGTTTTAGATCTCCCGAGGTTGTTAATCGGGCATTTGGGATCGTTGGATCCAGAGATTGAGATTGCATTCTCATTTTGGTGGAAAACCTATGAGTTGGGTTCTTGGTGGAACCTGGGGCCCGGAGTACTTTGTACTAGGGCTGGTAATGGGAATTGAGGTTAGAGAGACGATTTTTGAAAACAGATGATTTTTAATGAATCATGATTTATTTTTGAAGGGATTGGTATTTTCAAGTTTTGGTGCTATATATATACCAAGTGGACTCGGTATTCCGTCATTTTAGCACGGAACCCCTCTCTCTCTTTTCTCTCTCTTCGCTCAAACCCTCCCCCTCCATTTTTGTAAGGACCCCAAGCCCTTAACCCTTAATTAGTGTATTAATCATTATGTGTGGCACATGCTTTCAATAAAATCAATCGGGAAACTCAGATGATACTTTACCATTGAATGGCAACTACAAAATTTTCTTTAATATGCCATGTTATAAGATCATCATCCTAACAACAAATAGACTCATAGATTCCGCCCATGTCCATCCCCATTACACCACTTTTTACATTGTGGACTTTTATAAAAATTTGGGCAGAGTCTCCCCATAAATAGAGCTATCCCGAAATGAAAGCACAACACATAACATAATTCCCGGCCAGGGAAAACACCACACAATAAGACAACTAAAGTGGGTTTCAACACCCGCATAATACACTAATGGCTCTCAAATCATTTAGCAATTCTACCACTAATTGCATGCAACATAGAATGAAAGAGAGAAAGGCTCATGCCTTTATATACAACCCATATACAAGTATAACCGTGCTCACATGCGAGCATCATAAATGTGTATATAACCCTCGGGTGTATATATAAGTACTCTGTACGATACCGTGCTCCATCAAGCCCTGGTACCACGATCCTGGAAGTACATCCAATCAACAGCTCGAGCTCAACTCCAAAGCCATCGATGTACCTGTTCACCTGCCCCAACAGAGACAACCCCCAACGGGTGAGCATACCAATACACAAAATCCCATAATCACAATAATGAAATTCATAATTTACAACAAAAGTAAATACTAATGAATTTTAAATGATACTCCCTGGATGGCAACGTCCTCATCCGGGATTCCGTGTACTGTCCCTGTTCTCACAATCATCAAACTCATCAAATCTCAAAAATCAGTAACTCAACACATTGATTTAACTCATCGCATGCCTGATTCTCAAATATCAATAATTAATGATTCCAAATTCATTACACATACGAATATAGATATCTCAATATCTAATACTGACTTTCAACTTTGCTACCAATCACAGATAGCTCAAATGCCTAGCATTTATTTTACCAATTTTCCATTATACTTAGACATCTCACATGTCTTATAATGAATACATGATTCCACGATCATTCTCAGGCATCTCAAATGCCATACAATAGTCATATAAACCCAGTACCCCATATATCTTATAAGGTCATACTACTCTAGTATCACGCACGCTTGTAGCGGCGATGTCAAGATTGGGTCATTCCATAACTCTATCAACACATATATATAACCATACGCACAACCATCAACGCAATCAAGATACATTATGCATTTCACAAATGCTTTCATATAAAGTAATGCTCGTACGTCGCACGTACCTTAATCTCCGAAGTCCGAGCCAAACCTTGCTCGAGTTCCATGCCCCGAGGAACGATGTGCTAACACGATAAATAATTCACAATTATTTACGAACATGCAACCCATGCTCAAGCACACTCATAACCCTCAAAATATTGTCAACACACGATAATTAACCATTTCAAGGACCCGGGGTAGAGTACATGCAGGGAGGGAAAATCGAATGAGACAATATCGAAAATTTTTCAAGAACACCCTTCAATTTTCGAACCCTATTCTCACAAATCGAACCCAATTAAACACCATAATTCATCTAAACATGAATTAATCGATCAACAACAAGAATCATCACCCCCCGCCAAAAACCCCCAAAATTCGAACATAAACAGCATTCAAATTCGAACCATTAAAGCAACAAATTTCGAACCAAATCCTCACGCCCAACAGCAAGAAATTCGAACCAAATCCACCCAAAAATAGCAGGGAAATACACGATAATGACGAAAAAGGGGTAAGGAAGGTTACCCAATCGAAAATCGGAAGGAAAATGTTCGAAATCGAAGAACCCTAAATTTTGGGCGTCTGCGTCTTCTGCAAAATCCGACCCCAAAACGCGACGAAATTCGAATTGTTGGTACGGGAAGGTGTGCCTGGACGAGACGAAGCCAACGGTAGGTCGGACGCGGCGGATGGCGGCCGGACGGCGGCGGGCGCACGACCTGAAGCTGCGTGGGTCAAGGGGATCGAGAAATGCGCGGGTGCGGGGAGAGAGAAACAAGGTGAGGAAAAATGGTTCCGAAAATTAAAATCTCGGGTTCAACTGGTATTTATACCAAAAATACCCCGAAATACTAATAGCCTCACAAATACATCATGATTCATTAAAAATCATCTGTTTCCAAAAATTCTTCTCTAACTCCAAAACCCCCTACCGGTGCCCACACAAGGCACCCGAGATCCCGGGACACTTCAACAACCCAACTCTTAGGTTTTTCACCGTAATGAGAACACAATATCAACCTCGGGATCCAACGATCCCAACTACCCAAATAAATGAGCCCAGAAGGCCCAACATCTCGATTAAACTCCAATTTGCCACGTAAAACACTTTAGGGGTTATTAACACTCCGGGATTAACATCCATAATCTCTGGTCATCACAATTTTTCCCTCTTTTGCTCTTGGAAGCAAAATCGATGGTAGCTTGGCTCGGAGGCCGATTTCTCGAAGATAATCAGGTATTCATCTTCCCCTCACCTTTATCTTCGATTTGGTAGTAGTATTGTTGAGTTTGGTAGGGCTTTGAATTGATTATGGGTTTTGGGGATTTTTGGTAAAAATCCTATGTTGAGTTTTTTGAAGTTTTTATGGGTTTTAAATGGTGTATTTGAGGTGTTGGGGTTGTATGGGGTGTTGGTTTTGAGTTTGGGTGTGAAAAACACCATTAAAGCTTGAAATTTTCGAAAACCCGCAGGTCGCGATCGATCGCGGCTAGGCACCGATTGATCGCGACATGCTACTGATTTGGGAAGGCGATGAGCAGTAGCGGCGATCGATCGCGAAAAGTGGGCGATCGGTCGCGAGGGTCTCGGCGATCGATTGTGAGATGTGGCGATCGATCGCGGCATGTTTTCTTTCGGGCAGTAGGATGTGGCGATCGATCGCGGCTTGGCGCCGATCGATCGTGGCCCTGTTCCCTTTGTTTTTTCAAAATTTTTGAAAATGTCGGGATTTTGGAATCGAGGTTTTTAGGGGCCGTTTCCGGGGCAATGTTTACATTTCAATGGGAATGCTACACCTTTTAAATGGATTGATTGGAGCCAAAATTTAATAAAACAGAATTCTCGGTTGGGTTATTTGGTTATCTTTTAAACATGAAAAATGAAATATTTTGGGTATTATGCATGCTTAGCCGGGGGGCTTTTATTTTGGTAATCGTCATGGATTGATGATATGTTTGGGAGTTTGAACGTGCTTGGGTACGTGATTGCATGCTTATGTTGATTGTGAATTATTTGTGTGTTAGCACATAATTCATCGGATCGTGGGACTCGGACGAGGGACTCGAACTACGGATAGTATAAGATACGTATGACGTACGAGCATAGCCATTTATTATAATTGCAATTGTGAGTGCATGGTACGCTATATTGCAATAAATGTATATTGAATTGCATGGTTTATGGTAATTACTATGAATGGACATATATACATTGGGAATTATATGGTGCCACTTTTGAGCGAGCAATGATTGGATGTTGTCGCCTTTGAGCGAACATCAGTTATGACGCCACTGCTGTTGAGCATGCGTGAGAATGAAATGCCGCTATTGTAGAGCGAGCAATGAGATTGAAATATGGAACCATAAATGAGATAAATGGGATAATGGTAATCATTGTTTAATGATTGATGTTATGGTTATGATATCGGTATACATCATATGGATTTGTTAATCAATGTAATGATTAACTGGCATTTGGGAATTTGATGATTCCAGTTGTTTTGAGAACAGGGACAGTACAGAGAATCCCGGATGAGGATGATACCATCCACGGAGTATATTTTGTATTTCATAGCATTTACATTGTTGCAAATTATGAATTGTATTGTTATGATTGTTGGATTGGGATATTGGTATGCTCACCCCGTGTGGGGGCTGTCTGTGTTGGGGCAGGTTATTAGGTACATCGATGGCTGGAAGTAGAGCTCGGGCTGTGGATTTGGGGTGATTCCAGGATTGAGGTACCAGCGACGGTATTGAGCATGATACTTTATACACTAGATACACGCATACTTATTCGATGCTCGCATGTGAGCAGTGTTATGTGTATATGGATTGTATAAAGAAGGCAAGGGCCTTTCTCTTTTCATTTATGTGTTGCTCGCAATTATTTATCGAATTGCTAAATGAACTGAGAACATGTTAGTGTATTATAATGGTGCATGGCATGTATGTTGACTCGGGCAGGGGAACTAGACATTATATGGAATAATGTAAAGAAATTTTGTTATATGCGTGATTTGGTATGGCGATAAGTGGTTTCCCCATACATGTATGATTGTATGCACCAATGGCATAGATTAATACACTAATAACGGGTTAAGGGTACGGGGGTCCTTACAATTCTCATAATGATAATAGTGTATGTAATCCATAAGACTTGAGATCACCAGAGATCCCAACATAAGGAGTTGTGTAACTTGATATTGTCAAACATTACATGTAACAGGGTAAACTATAAAGATAATCATTGGATACACCACGAATTTTGTAGAGGGATGCTGAGTGTTCAAGATAGGGTTTGTCCCTCCTATATAACATGAGAAGTGTTTGAGCCCTTGATCAAGTGAGACTAAAATGCATGGCCATGCTCGAATGAGTCGATATGTGATATTGCTTATACGTTTATTCTAGTCTAATTGGGGATCAAGAAACAAAAGATTGAACTATACGAGTATGACTTATTCCAAGACTCGTGTTTAATCTAAACACATAGGACAAAGGGATTAAGTTACATGGTTAATATTATTACATGCCATAGGTTATGTCGAGTCAACGACATTCTTGTAACTTGGGTAGCTTGATGAGTTGATAGATAACACTCATTCCTTGTGACATAAAATTAGATTTTATGTCACTGCCAACGTTACAAGATCCTAACGTGTCACAAAAAAATTAAATCGATAAAGGGAGTTAAATCCATTGGATGAATTAATTAGGAAGAGTTCTAATATAAAATAATATAGATATTATTATTATTGGCCGATTATATATATGAAGATATATATTTGAATATGCAAATATATATACAGATAAATATTTATTTGGCTTAAAGGGTTTTTTGAAAACCTTATATTTCGATATCAGCCGCCTATTATTTATCTATATATAAACACATGCATATTAGGTGAAGGATAGACGTTAATTCTGAATTAACCAAAAGGCTTAACCTAAAGTCCATTCGAAAAGTTCATAGACGCAGCTGTCACCTTTGTTCTTGATGGCTCGTCTCTTCCGGTTGAATTATCAAGTGTAGCACCTTGATAATTGCAACATTCCTTTCGATTTAATCGTGTAGATACCGTAGAGGCAAAACTGAAAAGTTTTGCTCGTGACTCGTGGACGTATAGCTTCGAGGATTCTGCATCAAACACGCTACAAAGATATAACTCTCGACACCCGATATGAATACTTCTTATAGGTCCTCGGTGGGAATCCGATAAATTTTATTCCGCTGCACTATTTGATAGTCAGATTCTTAACAGAGATTATGAAGATTCTTTTGGAAAACTCTATAGACTGTTGCAATCCGGATCTTTTGGTGAATATCAACATATGTTTGAGCATGTGCCCGTTGGTGTAGCCAAACATGTATTGATTAGTTGCTTTGTTTCGGGGTTAAAATCAGAGCTCAGACAGGAGGTGCAAGTATATAAGCCACAGTCGTAAATTCAGGCTAGGAGTTATCAAACCCTATCCAAGATCCTCTACCAAACCTAGTTGATTCAAATCTTTTAATCACATCCTATCATTATCTTATCATTATTTGTATATATTTACTTTCCATGATTATTGGATAGAAGATTCTGATATTGTAATTATATATTGATTCTGAATGGTTGAATAGAAAACAATTCATTCCCACAATTCATAACTCTCGTATATGGTATCAGAGCCACAATCGCTCCACAAACCCTTATAGCCGCCGCTCCCTCTATGGCTTCTTCATCCTCATCAACCACGGCTGTCACACAACCACTCACCAATACTTTGCTAGGCAATAACCTTGTCCCTCTCAATGCTCACCAACAACTCCAACTTCAATTGACAGCCTTGAATTATCCCTCCTGGAGAGCTCATGTCCGCCACCTTTTGTTTGGCTATGGACTTCTTGGTTACCTGGATGGCACTATTGCCTGTCCCATTGCCGATGCTACACCTGAAACCATCGCTGCACACCTTCATTGTGATGACCTGAGATTAGGGATGTTAATCCCGGAGTGTTAATAACCCCTAAAGTGGTTTTACGTGTTGACTTGGAGTTTAGTCGAGGTGTCGGGCCTTCTGGGCTCATTTATTTGGGCAGTTGGGATCGTTGGATCCCGAGGTTGAGATCGTATTCTCATTTCGGTGAAAACCTGTGAGTTGGGTTTTTAGTGTGACTCAGAATCTCGGGTGCTGTGTGTGGGCACCGGTAGGGGGTTTTTGAGTTAGAGAGAGAATTTTTGAAAACAGATGATTTTTAATTAATCATGATGTATTTGTGGGGATATTAGTATTTCGGGGTATTTTTGCTATAAATACCAATTGAACCCAAAATTTTAAATAAAAATTCATTTCATCACCTCATCCTCTCTCTCCCTCCCGCGACCCATTTCCCGTCTGGACAGCCCCCGCCGCTTCAGGCGCTTCGCCCGCCGCCGTCCGGCCGCCGTTCGGCGCGTGCGACCCGCCGCCGCCTTCGTCTCGTCGAGGCGCAGCTAACCCCTCCGGCAATTCGAAGTTTCATCGCGATTTGAAGTCGGATTTTACGAAGAAGCGGCGATCCCCAATTTCTAGGGTTCTTCGATTTTCGTCCGATTTCTTCCGATTTTCGTTTGGGTAACCTTCCTAACCCCTTTTCCATGCTTGTGATGTGATTCCCTGCCTAATTGTGATTTATTGGCTCGAATTTATTTCGAATTTCGTTGGCTTTGGTTCGAATTTTTGGATGTGTGGGTGAAGTGGGTTCGAAAATTGTGATCTTTGGCAGGGGTGTGGTGAATCTTGTTAGTGATTGATTATTACATGTTTTAGTTGTATAAGGATGATTATTGTGTTCGAATTTTAGGGGTTTGAATTCGAAAATTTGGGGCTTTGGCATGTGGGGCGATTATTCTTGTTGTTGATTGAGTAATTCATATTTTAGATGAATTATGGTGTTTAATTGGGTTCAATTTGTGTTGTGAAGATTCAAAAATTTGTGGGGTGTTCTTGAGCAATTTTCGATAATGGTTTATTGTCGTGTGTTGACAATATTTTTGAGGGTTATGGGTGTGCTTGAGCATGAGTTGCATGTTCGTAATTAATTGTGAATTAATTTATCGTGTTAGCACATCGTTCCTCGGAGCATGGAACTCGAGCAAGGTTTGGCTCGGACTTCGGAGATTTAAGGTACGTGCGACGTACGAGCATTACTTTATGTGATAGCAATTGTGAAATGCATAATGTGTTGTAATTGCATTAGATGGTTGTGGGTATGGCTATATATATATATATATGTGTCGATATGACTATGGAACGACCTAGTCTTGATATCGCTGCCACAAGTGTACGTAATACTAGAGTAGTATGACCTTATAAGAGGTATGGGGTACTGGGTTTATTTGACTATTGTAAGACATGTGAGATGTCTATGTATAAATGAGAACTTGTAAAATAAAGGGTAGGGCATTTGAGATGCCTGAGAATGATCGTGGGATCATGTATTCATTGAAAGACATGTGAGATGTCTTCGTTAGGAGACATGTGAGATGTCTAAGTGAAATAGAGAATTTGTGAAATAAATGCTAGGCATTTGAGCTATCTGTGATTGGTAGCAAAATTGAGAAATCAGTACTAGATATTGAGATATCTATATTTGTATGTGTATTGATACTTGAGAATCAGGCATGCTATGAGTTAAATCAATGTGTTGATTTACTGATTTATGAGATTTGATGAGTTTGATGATTGTGAGAACAGGGACAGTACACGGAATCCCGGATGAGGATGTTGCCATCCAGGGAGTATTCATTAATAGTTACTTGTGTTGTAAATTATGAATTTCATTATTGTGATTATGAGATTTTGTGTATTGGTATGCTCACCCCGTTGGGGGCTGTCTCTGTTGGGGCAGGTGAACAGGTGCATCGATGGCTGTGGAGCTGAGCTCGAGCTGTTGATTGGATGTACTCACAGGATCGTGGTACCAGGGCTTGATGGAGCACGGTATCGTATAGAGTACTTGTATACACCCAAGATTTATATACACATTTATGATGCTCGCATGTGAGCACGAATATTCTTGTATATGGGTTGTATATAAAGGCATGAGCCTTTCTCTCTTTCATTATGTGTTGCATGCAATTGTGGTAGAATTGCTAATGATATGAGAGTCGTTAGTGTATTATGTGGGTATTGAGACCCATTTATGTCGTCATATGTGTGGTGTCTTCCCTGGCTGGGAATTTACTTTGTGTTCTATATTCTGTTGAGTATTGTGTATTCCCTGGCCGGGAATTATATTATGTGATGTGCTTGTGTTTTGGGATAGCTCAATTTATGGGGAGACTCTGCCCAAATTTTTATAAAAACCCACAATGCAAAAGGGCACCAAGGGGTGGTAAAGGGCGAACATGTGAGTCTAATTGTGGGTAGAGATGATCTTAATGTTGTATATTAAAGAAATTTTGTAGTTGCCATTCAATGGTAATCATCTGAGCTTCCCGATTGAGTCTTTATTGGAAGCATGTGCCACACATAGTGGTTAATACACTAATTTAAGGGTTAAGGGCTTGGGGTCCTTACATTAGTGGTATCAGAGCAGTGGTTAGCTCTTTGGGGCTGTTAAGGGCCTATGAAGTTATTGATAGCACATATTTATGCATGATGGCATTAATGTTGTATGACACAACTAGTTGTTATGTGCTTTTATGATATGAAAAGTGGTGTTGCTAATCATTGTGATTGCAGGAATCGTGTAGCATGAGATGGGATGGCATTAATGGTGATGTCTGGCCCTTCATGTATTATGTGGAAAGGTGAGACGTACGGGCTTCGGACGGTAAAACGTGTTACACCTTTGATTATGTATATCGTGGGTAGTGAACCCTTACATGTGATGGTATATGTGAAATGATAGTGATATATTGTGATAATGGAATCAACTGTTGTGCTTGATTATTGTGATAGAATTGATGAATATTCCGGTAGCCTTTATCTCCGAGCGAGGGAGGTACTTGCCGCTGTCATGACTGAGCGAAGTAACATGCCGCTGTCATTGTCGAAGCGAGGGGTCCTAACATTCCGCTGTTGTATTGGGACCGGAACAGTCACAATTCTAGTGATTATTGTGGAATATTGTGGATATAATTGGAAACGTGATATCGATCATTATATTGTGAACTGTGGTATTAACCTGGATGCAGGTACATGGAGCTAGTGGGAGTTCCGGTAGTTGTTATAGTCGAGCGAGGGAGGTACTTGCCGCTGTCATATGAAGCGATGGTAGTATGATATTTGCCGCTGTCATGTCTAAGCGAAGTAACATGCCGCTGTCATTGTCGAAGCGAGGGATATCATATGATGCCGCTATATGTCGAAGCGAGGGGTCCTAAAATTCCGCTGCTATAACAGGACCGGAACAACCACAGTATCTATATTGATAGCGATGGTTCATGCCGCTATATTGATTGGCGATGGTTCATTCCGCCATATGTATTGATAGCGATGGTTCATTCCGCTATGTTGATTGGCGATGGTTCTTACCGCCGGATATATATTGATAGCGATGTCTCATTCCGCTATTCTATTGGCGATGATTTATGCCGCATGTATATTGATAGCGATGCCTCATTCCGCTATATTGATTGGCGATGGTTCATGCCGCCAGATATATTGATAGCGATGTCTCATTCCGCTACATCTAGGGCGATGGTTCATGCCGCCAGATGTCTATAGCGAAGTTTTATGCCGCTGACTCTATGACGAGGGATTATGCCCCTGATTCTATAGCGACGGGTTATGCCGCTATGCACATGACGCTGGATTACGCCACCTACGAGCGATGGGTACTGATTGCGTACCACTGTTGGATGACGGAGACAGGTATGCCGCTATATTGTTAGCAATGAGGTATGGCATATTACTGTTTATTTAGCACTATTGTGGATATCATGTGTTGATTTACTTATATTGTCATGTGTTTGACGATTAGATTATAGGTGTCGTGTATTGACATGTACCGTCGTATGTTTGACAATGTTAATTGAATGTCATGTGTTGACATATGCCGTCACGGGATGACGATGACATAGTTGATGTTCTATGTCGATGATGATTAATGCATTTATGTTATATTTAGTTGTATGGTTTGAGTGCCGATGATGAGCACATGGTAGAGTCTGGGTCACTAGTTGACGAGACCTTTTGTCGAGCAATGATACCCTTGGGTATGCTCGTTGATTTGGCTAGGGCCAAGTGATTGGTGGTAAGAGTATTCATTGAGGAAACTACTCGCTTGTGTTGTGATGTAGGGTAGACATGGTTGCACCCACCCTGAGGGTGTGGGATAAGTCTTATCGGATTATGATTGTATCATAAGTGAGCAAGGACACCGGGTTGTCCATTGTGCTTAGTATTTTAGAGATATGTTGGGCGATGACCCATTACTCTAACAGTTTGTACGGTATGGCATACCGAGATGGAACATATGGTTTGTTGGTGGACCTGATATGAACCTATGGAGACAGCACTTTGCTAGCCAGATATCGTAGTGATGATATAGTGTGCTTGTTGGGGCCATGATACTGCTCGTTGGAACCAAGTTTGGCAAATCGTAAAGTGATACGATGTGGATTATGGTGGACTTTAGTAGTCACCACGTCATTTGAGGTTGAGGTTGTGCATGCCTCACTGAAACGTGTATACGTTGATGTTGAATCTTGGTGAGACTTGTCCGGGACAGCTCATAAGGTTGAAGTACCAACAAGAGAGTCATCAAGTCGTTGTTGACTCGATCTGGGGAATCTATGCAATTGGGATGCAATGGGTGTTATTGTATCCAGTTTTTCCGAACGGTGGTTCGAGACTTGTGGATCTCGAGTTCGATGGCACTTCCCTTGTGGGGAAGGAGGTAGTATTAGACCTATTTGGGAATCTTTGAAGGATTCGGTAAGTTGGTACGTGTAGTGTTGATTTTGGGAATCATGCCGTGTTGTTGATCGTCTATTATCATCCTCCACTGAGTAGGGAGTGACTCAGAATTAACAGTTGTGTTTGGGGCTTAGGGGTATGTTGTAGATACCCGAGCCACGTGCATTGAGTGTGCATGTGATGTCAGTGCTTAGGCAGGTATACCGGTGAGTATACGGATGCTAGTTTTTGACTTCCTTTTTGTCAAGCATAGAGTTATGCTATTTTGGATGGCTAAATCTCTGATGAGAGATATTGAACACTTTGAGACTGGGAATCTCCATGGCACGATAAATTATGAGAAACAATCGTGAAGTTAGTTGACTCCCTTTGAGGAGGGATTATATTGTGTGGGTTGAGGTGTTCCCTTGTTGGTGTTTCCTCCGAGTTATGCGATAACCTTCCCAAGTTTGGATTGTTAAATCCTAGGATTATCAAGGGATGGCAGGAATTCGGATTTATTGGGTGTCGCTGTCGACACAAGCGTTGAGGATGCAATGGGTTTATTGCATGCCCTTTCAGAATTTGAACTCTGTGGAGTCTCGATGGTTTATTTTTGATCAGGATGTGACCCTTGGAATATCCGGAGGTGGACATCTTGTGAGATGCCTTTTGTGTGAATCTGTGGCCGTGAGTTGCCAGATTGAGTTGCAATGATGCGACTGCTCATTCGATGGAGGAGGTTTGGAAGTGGAGACCAGGTTTGGTATGTGTACATCGTGGTATACTAGTGTTCCCTCGTAACGATGTATGTTAGACATCGTGAGTCATGATATAGATGTCTTTGAATGATATCTACGATAGAATCGGGAGCGATTCGAATCCTTGCAGTTTCAGTTGAATAACTGCTTTTGGGTTGTTAGCGTTGAGTTGTGCTGACGCTCTTTGACGTTATGATGGAATTGGGAGTCTATTCCACTCCAGAGTTTGACACGAGTCAACGTTCTCACGGTTGAGGTGTCATTCATGATGCATTCTTACTAGTTGTATTGGAACTAAGGATGACTGTCCGATCTACGGTCGTAAGTATTGGTTGTTTTGCAGTCATGAGGGACTGACTTTTGGGATGAACCACATCGAGGTACGTTTTACCTCTTGGGTGATATGTTGGTTTTGGTATGTCGCTCTGTTTCAGAGTTCGATGTGAGATAAGTATTCTCGAGGTTTTTAAGACGATTCTGATATGGTCAGGAATCGAGGTTATGACTTCATGTTGTTGTGTAGCCCGGGTGTTACGTGATACACCGGTGCTAATTTCGAGGACGAAATTCTTTTAGTGGGGGATATTGTGATGACCTGAGATTAGGGATGTTAATCCCGGAGTGTTAATAACCCCTAAAGTGGTTTTACGTGTTGACTTGGAGTTTAGTCGAGGTGTCGGGCCTTCTGGGCTCATTTATTTGGGCAGTTGGGATCGTTGGATCCCGAGGTTGAGATCGTATTCTCATTTCGGTGAAAACCTGTGAGTTGGGTTTTTAGTGTGACTCAGAATCTCGGGTGCTGTGTGTGGGCACCGGTAGGGGGTTTTTGAGTTAGAGAGAGAATTTTTGAAAACAGATGATTTTTAATGAATCATGATGTATTTGTGGGGATATTAGTATTTCGGGGTATTTTTGCTATAAATACCAATTGAACCCAAAATTTTAAATAAAAATTCATTTCATCACCTCATCCTCTCTCTCCCTCCCGCGACCCATTTCCCGTCTGGACAGCCCCCGCCGCTTCAGGCGCTTCGCCCGCCGCCGTCCGGCCGCCGTTCGGCGCGTGCGACCCGCCGCCGCCTTCGTCTCGTCGAGGCGCAGCTAACCCCTCCGGCAATTCGAAGTTTCATCGCGATTTGAAGTCGGATTTTACGAAGAAGCGGCGATCCCCAATTTCTAGGGTTCTTCGATTTTCGTCCGATTTCTTCCGATTTTCGTTTGGGTAACCTTCCTAACCCCTTTTCCATGCTTGTGATGTGATTCCCTGCCTAATTGTGATTTATTGGCTCGAATTTATTTCGAATTTCGTTGGCTTTGGTTCGAATTTTTGGATGTGTGGGTGAAGTGGGTTCGAAAATTGTGATCTTTGGCAGGGGTGTGGTGAATCTTGTTAGTGATTGATTATTACATGTTTTAGTTGTATAAGGATGATTATTGTGTTCGAATTTTAGGGGTTTGAATTCGAAAATTTGGGGCTTTGGCATGTGGGGCGATTATTCTTGTTGTTGATTGAGTAATTCATATTTTAGATGAATTATGGTGTTTAATTGGGTTCAATTTGTGTTGTGAAGATTCGAAAATTTGTGGGGTGTTCTTGAGCAATTTTCGATAATGGTTTATTGTCGTGTGTTGACAATATTTTTGAGGGTTATGGGTGTGCTTGAGCATGAGTTGCATGTTCGTAATTAATTGTGAATTAATTTATCGTGTTAGCACATCGTTCCTCGGAGCATGGAACTCGAGCAAGGTTTGGCTCGGACTTCGGAGATTTAAGGTACGTGCGACGTACGAGCATTACTTTATGTGATAGCAATTGTGAAATGCATAATGTGTTGTAATTGCATTAGATGGTTGTGGGTATGGCAATATATATATATATATGTGTCGATATGACTATGGAACGACCTAGTCTTCATATCGCTGCCACAAGTGTACGTAATACTAGAGTAGTATGACCTTATAAGAGGTATGGGGTACTGGGTTTATTTGACTATTGTAAGACATGTGAGATGTCTAAGTATAAATGAGAACTTGTAAAATAAAGGGTAGGGCATTTGAGATGCCTGAGAATGATCGTGGGATCATGTATTCATTGAAAGACATGTGAGATGTCTTCGTTAGGAGACACGTGAGATGTCTAAGTGAAATAGAGAATTTGTGAAATAAATGCTAGGCATTTGAGCTATCTGTGATTGGTAGCAAAATTGAGAAATCAGTACTAGATATTGAGATATCTATATTTGTATGTGTATTGATACTTGAGAATCAGGCATGCTATGAGTTAAATCAATGTGTTGATTTACTGATTTATGAGATTTGATGAGTTTGATGATTGTGAGAACAGGGACAGTACACGGAATCCCGGATGAGGATGTTGCCATCCAGGGAGTATCATTTAAAATTCATTAATATTTACTTGTGTTGTAAATTATGAATTTCATTATTGTGATTATGAGATTTTGTGTATTGGTATGCTCACCCCGTTGGGGGCTGTCTCTGTTGGGGCAGGTGAACAGGTGCATCGATGGCTGTGGAGCTGAGCTCGAGCTGTTGATTGGATGTACTCACAGGATCGTGGTACCAGGGCTTGATGGAGCACGGTATCGTATAGAGTACTTGTATACACCCAAGATTTATATACACATTTATGATGCTCGCATGTGAGCACGAATATTCTTGTATATGGGTTGTATATAAAGGCATGAGCCTTTCTCTCTTTCATTATGTGTTGCATGCAATTGTGGTAGAATTGCTAATGATATGAGAGTCGTTAGTGTATTATGTGGGTATTGAGACCCATTTATGTCGTCATATGTGTGGTGTCTTCCCTGGCTGGGAATTTACTTTGTGTTCTATATTCTGTTGAGTATTGTGTATTCCCTGGCCGGGAATTATATTATGTGATGTGCTTGTGTTTTGGGATAGCTCAATTTATGGGGAGACTCTGCCCAAATTTTTATAAAAACCCACAATGCAAAAGGGCACCAAGGGGTGGTAAAGGGCGAACATGTGAGTCTAATTGTGGGTAGAGATGATCTTAATGTTGTATATTAAAGAAATTTTGTAGTTGCCATTCAATGGTAAATATCATCTGAGCTTCCCGATTGAGTCTTTATTGGAAGCATGTGCCACACATAGTGGTTAATACACTAATTTAAGGGTTAAGGGCTTGGGGTCCTTACATTCATTGGCTACGTCAAGATGCTCTCATCTTATCTGCACTTTTTGGTTCTGTCACACCAGAAATTGTGCCACTAATTTGCTCCGCCTCCTCATCGGCGAAAGCTTGGGGAATTCTGACTCGTCTATTTGCAAACCGCTCTCGCACGCGGGTGATGCAACTCAAGGATGATTTGTCGTCCATGTCTCTCGGTGATCAACCAGTCACGGTTTTCTTACAATCTGTCAAGGCAAAAACAGATGAATTGTGTGATGACCAGGGATTATAGATGTTAATCCCGGAGTGTTAATAACCCCTAAAGTTGTTCTTACGTGGCGATTTGGAGTTTAATCGCGGTGTTGGGCCTTCTGGGCTCGTCTATTTGAGTAGTTGGGATCGTTGGATCCCGAGGTTGAGATTGTATTCTCATTTCGGTGAAAAACCTAAGAGTTGGGTTTTTAGTGTGACTCGGGATCTGGGGTGCTTTGTGTGGGCACCGGTGGGGGGTTTTGAAGTTAGAGAGAGAATTTTTGAAAACAGATGATTTTTAATGAATCATGATGTATTTGTTGGGCTATTAGTATTTCGGGGTATTTTTGCTATAAATACCAGTTGAACCCGAGATTTTAATTTTTAAAAGTCATTTCTTCCTCCAGCCCGTCACTCTCTCTCCCCGTCTGCCTCATTCCCAATTTCCCTCGACCCCCGCCGCTTCAAGCCGTGCGCCCGCCGCCGTCCGGCCACCATCCGGCGCGTCCGGACCGCCGTTAGCTTCGTCTCGTCCAGGCGCAGCTTTCCACACCGGTAATTCGAAGTTTCGTCGCGATTTGCGTTCGGATTTTGCAGAAAAGCGCAGAGGCCCAATTTCTAGGGTTCTTCGATTTTCGATCGATTTCCTTCCGATTTTTGATTGGGTAACATTCCTTACCCCTTTTTCATGCTTCTCATGTAATTCCCTGCCATTTTGTGATGTATGGTTCGAATTTTCTCCCTAATTGCGTGAGGGCTTGGGTTCGAATTTAGGGGTTTTGGCAGGGGGGTGGTGATTCTTGTTATGGGTCGTTTATTTCATATTTTAGATGAATTATGGTTCTTGGTTGGGTTCGAAATTGTGATGTTAGGGTTCGAAAATTGAAAGGTGGTTCTTGAGCGATTTTCGTTGATGTCTCATTCGATTTCCCTCCCTGCATATGCCCTGCCCCGGGTCTTTTAAATGGTTAATTGTCGTGTGTTGACAATATTTTTTATATAAGGGTTATGGGTGTGCTTGGGCATGGGTTGCATGTTCGTAAATAGCTGTGAATTATTTACGGTGTTAGCACATCGTTCCTAGGGGCATGGAACTCGAGCAAGGTTTGGCTCAGACTACGGAGATTTAAGGTACGTGCGACGTACGAGCATTTCTTTATATGAGAGCATTTGTGAAATGCATAATGTATTTTGATTGCATTAGATGGTTGTGCGTATGGTTATATATATATGTGTTGATATAGCTATGGATTGTCCTAATATTGATATCGCCGCCACAAGCGTGCGTGATATTAGAGTTGTATAACCTCATAAGATATATGGGGTACTGGATGTATATGACCATTGTAGGGCATTGAGATGCCTGAGAATGATCGTGGAATCATGTATTCATTATAAGACAGTGAGATGTCTAAGTATAATGGAGAATTGGTAAAATAAATGCTAGGCATTTGAGCTATCTGTGATTGATAGCGAGGCTGAGAAATCAGTATTTGATATTGAGATATCCACATTTGCCTGTATAATGAATTTGGAATCACTATCTATTGATATTCGAGAATTAGGCATACGATGAGTTAAATCAATGTGTTGATTTATTGATTTTTTAGATTTGATGAGTTTGATGATTGTGAGAACAGTGACAGTACACGGAATCCCGGATGAGGACATTACCATCCAGGGAGTATCATTTAAAATTCATTAGTATTTACTTTTGTTGTAAATTATGAATTTCATTATTGTGATTATGGGATTTTGTGTATTGGTATGCTCACCCCGTTGGGGGGCTGTCTCTGTTGGGGCAGGTGAACAGGTACATCGATGGCTTTGGAGTTGAGCTCGAGCTGTTGATTGGATGTACTCCCAGGATCGTGGTACCAGGGCTTGATGGAGCACGGTATTGTATAGGGTACTTATATACACCTGAGGATTATATACACATTCATGATGCTCGCATGTGAGCACGGTTATACTTGTATATGGGTTGTATATAAAGGCATGAGCCTTTCTCTCTTTCATTCTATGATGCATGCAATTAAGGGTAGAATTGCTAAATGATATTAGAGTCATTGGTGTATTATGTGGGTGTTGAAACCCTCTTTTGTTGTCTTATTGTGTGGTGTCTTCCCTGGCTGGGAATTTACTTCGTGTTCTGTATTCTGTTGAGTATTGTGTTTTCCCTGGCCGGGAATTATATTATGTGATGTGCTTTTGTTTCGGGATAGCTCAATTTATGGGGGGACTCTGCCCAAATTTTTATAAAGTCCAAAATGTAAAAAGTGGTGTAATGGGGATGGAAATGGGCGAAATCTATTAGTCTATTTGTTGGTAGAGATGATCTTAATGTTGAATATTAAAGAAATTTTGTAATTGCCATTCAATGGTAAAGTATCATCTGAGTTTCCCGATTGATTTTATTGAAAGCATGTGCCACACATAATGATTAATACACTAATCAAGGGTTAAGGGCTTGGGGTCCTTACATTAGTGGTATCAGAGCCGTGGTTGCTCATTGGGGCTGTTAAGGGCCTAGAAAGTTATTGATAGCACATATTTATGCATGATGGCATTAATGTTGTACGACATAACTAATTGTTTATGTGCTTTTATGATATGAAAATTGGTATTGCTAACCATTGTGGTTGCAGGAATCGTGTGGAACACGATATGATGGCATTAATAGTGATATCTAGCACTCTATATGTTACGTGCCAAGGAATCTGATTTTGGTTAGAAAATCAGGGAAAAGAAAGATATGATGTATGGTCTGAGGACAGACTGGGTAGACAACCGACAGTACAGTCGAATACTACGGTATGGTCTCAATTATTATTGAATATACTAATGCGTTTGTTCATGTAATGTTCAAGCAAGGAAGATACGTAAGCAACGTACGGGCGTCCCAACGGTAACATGTATTATGTGTTTATTTATTTAACACAAGGTAAAGTAAGATATGCATAAGATAGTGCATCATGATATGATACATGTTGATACGCATCATTTTGCATACGTATGTTGTGAAATATAAGAGGTGTATTTCACGAGTCAAGGTTATCCTAGTGAGGATTTTAATGCTTACGCTAACTTCCATAAGAAGCGAGGAAGAATTCCGCTTACGTGGATTTCCATAAGAAGCAAGGAAGAATTCCGCTTACGTGGATTTCCATAAGAAGCGAGGAAGAATTCCGCTTACGTGGATTTCCATAAGAAGCAAGGAAGAATTCCGCTTACGTGGAGAAGTAAGAAGGAACCATAATTTCATATGTTGATTATTTATGAGTTATGGTTGTATTTATGATTTATGCATTTATGTTTGCATTCATATTATGTTGAATACGATGTTATTATGTGCTAAGATGCCCATATGTAAGAGGCCATACGATGTTATTATGTGGTAAGATGCCACGGGGTAAGATGCCCATCTGGTAAGAGGCCATACGATGTTATTATGTGGTAAGATGCCACGGGGTAAGATGCCCATATGGTAAGAGGCCATACGATATTATTATGTGGTAAGATGCCACGGGGTAAGATGCCCATATGGTAAGAGGCCATACGATATTATTATGTGGTAAGATGCCATAAGAGGTTATGATGCTATGATGTTAATCAATTACGTTAAGATCTAATGATTACGTGCATGAATAATTGAAACAAGGACAATAAAAGTGGGTTAATGTGTTTAACCAGGAAGTGTACTTAATTAAGATTCATGCATTTCTTTATTTATGTGCATTTTCTATGATGATTGGCGATGGTTTATACCGCAGGACACGGATGATAGCGGTGATGTATTCCACTGTGTCGATGATGATGATTCATTTCTTTATGATGACACGGATGATAGCGATGGTTTATTCCGCTGTGTCAATGATGATGACTCATTCTTCTATGAGGATTGGCGATGATTTGTGCTGCCAGATATGTTGATAGCGATGCCTCGTTCCGCTATTATGTGGACGATGATTCATGCTCAGGTGTATAGCGAGGTTTCATGCCACTTTTTATATGACGAGGTCTCATGCCGTCGATTCTATAGCGATGGATTGTGCCACTATGTACTCAGCACAGGATTATGCCGCCTTCGAGCGATGAGTGCTGATTACGCACTATTATCGAGCGACGGAGACAGGTATGCCGCTATCTTGTTAGCGATGAGGTATGGGATATTGCTATTTTATTAGCATAATGGTGGATGGCATACGTTGATGTACATGGACCGTCACGAGTTGACTAGGTTGTTTAGATGTCGTTGTTGACATATATCGTCACTAGTTGACGATGCCTTAGATGCCATGAGTGGGCATGTATCGTCACGGGATGACGATGACGATGGTGTAGGAGATGTCTTATTAGACATGCATCATCGTTACGATTAACAATGCGTTGAGTATACGTATTCAGTTGTATACAATGGGTGCCAGTGCCGAGCACAAGGTGGTGTCTACGTCACCGGTCGACGTGACCCTTATGCCGAGCGGGTTGCTCGAGAAATGGATGGACGCGCTGTACATGTGATTGTACCGTAGCAATTGTTTGAGCTGATCATATTACGAGTGGTGATACCCTTGAGGTATGCTCGTTGGAATGGCTTTTTGGCCATGTAATTTGACGACAGGAGTAATCATGGAGGAAATTACTCGCATTCTGTCGATATGGCATGTGGTAGATGTTGGGATATGCCCTAAGACATATCATTAGATGATTGTTTATGACATACAATGTAATATGATTTTATAAATGGCAATTCATTATTATATATTATTCTTTTAACTGTGCAATGTGAATTAATATATATGTTAATGTCCTTAGAATAATATTGTATTATTCTTAAAGATGTCCCTAGTCAAGTATTATCATGAAAGGGATAATGATAATACGTAGAGACTAGTATGTGTTGATCGATGAATTGTTCATTGATATGAGATATCAAATCAACATATGGGTACATGTTAGAGAACGATGTACTGGACAGACCCACCATGAGAATGCAACATGGATAGTTATATGATCGTCATATGCAATTCTCATAGTGATAATAATGTATGTAATCCTTACGACTTGTGATCATCAGAGATCCCAACATAAGGAGTTATGTATTTTGATATCGTCAAACGTTACCCGTAACAGGGTAAACTATAAAGGCGACTATTGGATACACTACGAATTATGTAGAGGGATGTTGACTGATCGAGATAGGATTTGTCCCTCCTATATAACAGGAGATGCGTTTGGCCCTTGATCAAGTGAGAACTAAAATGCATGGCCATGCTCGAATGAGTCGATATGAGATATCGAGCTTATTCGTTTATTCTAGTTCTACTTGGGGATCAAGAAATAAAGATTGGATATACGAGTATGACTATTCCATGACTCGTGTTCAATCTAAACACAAAGGACAAAGGGATTAAGCTACATGGTTAATATTATCACAAGTTCTAAAGGTTATATCGAGTCATTGCCATTCTTGTAATTTGGGTAGCATTGATGTGTTGCTAGATACCGCTCAATGCTTGCGACATAAAATGAGATTTTATGTCACTGCCAACATTACAAGATCCTATCGGGTCGCACAAAAGATTAAATCGATAAGGGAAATTAAATTCATTGGATGAATTAATTAATTAAGAAGAGTCTTAATTAAGTGATTAAAAGGTTTTAATTAAATCATGGGTTTGGGCCCATAAGACTTTAAGAAAGTCTTGAACCTTAATTAAAAGCCTTATAATATAAATACAAGGTTTTGATTAATTGTTAATCATTCTTTCATATCATTGTTTGATATCAAAAACCTAGCCTCCACTTCTCTCCTCCTCTCGGCCGCCTCATTCCCTTCAAGAGCCACGACCGCCGCCGCTTGCTTGTCGGAATTGTTGGTAGCCGTTGATCGGTTTTGAACCGAGAGTTGAGCTTTGGTTCAAGAATAAGTCTAGCAACTTGTTCTTGAACATCCCTTTCGATTTGATCGTGTGGATACCGTAGAGACGAAGGTGCAAACTTTCGTTTGTGACTCGTGGTGCTACAACGAGGATTCTGCTTCAAACACGCTACAAGGGTGAGACACTTGTAATTCCTTTATCCGATATGAATCCCTATGTATAGATCTGCTGGTTAGTAATCCATAAAAATTTTATTCCGCTGCGTTGTATGCTCTTGGATTACTTACAGTGGTATCAGAGCCGTGTACAAGGTTCATATCGGATTTATGTGGTTAAATAGTTTAATCATATTAGAATTAATATTGCATGCTATTTAAAACTGTATGAACATATATGATATGTTAATATTTAGTTTGTGAAAATCATCGTAGAATTGTATTTGATATAATTGGCGAATAATCATATTTATTGAGCAAGTTTTCGGCCATCACCATCACAAATGACACCACGACTAGCCACATGAGGGCTAGGGTTTTCGAACCCTTGGCTCGAGATGGCTTAGTCGTTGTGGCTAATAATTGTGCATGGAAGTGTCAAAAATTGATTAGGGTTTAGAACCCATTGGACGTGACGGCTAGCTCATGACGGCTAGGGTTTCGAACCCTAGTAGCCGTGCATGGCTCGGCCATCGTCGCCTATTTTGCTAAAGTTTTGAGACGTGGATGAGTTTTGAACTCTTTGGCTCGATAATGGTTCACGCCCGTGCATGGCCTGACCGTGACTCGTGGCTAACCAATTCCGGCGTTTCAATTAAGATGGGTCGATAAAGTTGCATGAAGGTGCGAGGCGGCTAGGGTTTGGAACCCTAGCGCCGCCGCCGCTCGAGCCATGACTCGGCCATGGGCTAGGGTTTCGAACCCTAGGCCCATTAATGGTCAAGCCGTGTGCTTTGTGGTTCGAACCATGGTGGTTTGTGTCTTAGTCGCTTTAGTTCGTGGCATGTGATGTCCCAAGCGTACGATAATTTTTCAAAAATTATTTTACAGTTTTAATTAGAATTAAATTTAAAATGTTTAGAATTTAATTAATTAAATGTTAATGCATGCCTTATGTGTTGTTTGAGCATGGTGCGTGGTTATAGCCCTTTGACCTATTAGATAGGATTTGTGGATGTTTGTAATATATAATACGACCTGCGTGTCGTGCCTTCTCTATTTCATTCTAAATGTAATCCCTCCCCTATGTTCCCCTCGAATGTGAATCGAGGAATTCTATATCTTGTAAATAGTGATATTTTATTGATGGTGATCAATGAAGATGGAGCATCGTGCCGGGATGAGGAGGTCATTCACAAATTGGAGCCAAAGGAAGGTGCTTGTGAAGTTACCTTAGGTTGACTCTTAGGATTTTCTCATTGGCTTGAGAGAATCGTTAGTAGGGGCTATAACCATGTCGCGTTTAATTATGTATGTTGATGCATGATTATTTTATGTTTTAGTTTGATAATAGTATTACACATATATGTAGATATGTATACAACTATATGTAGTGGACATATTTTAAATTATCAAACTAATCATGAGATCAATAAATCCCTCTAAAATATTAAGTTTTAGATGCCTTCCAAAATTAAAAGTACTCGTCAATAACTTCGATTGTACATGTGTGGGTAAGGCGCGAAAGGATAAAAGTGATATCCGTTATACTTTAAATTGGGTACGACTTAACTAGGTTATCTCAATAGGATTGGGAACTTAGAGGCATGGGTTGGATTATAATTCATTTGATGAATTGAACAAAGTGTTGTTCGTCCAACTATCCAAGAATTACATGTGATGTAATTGACAAAGTGTTGTCTACCTAAATAACCGAGTCTTGGGCGATTAGCCAAAGCTAACTCAAGATTAGGCGAAATATGGATCTTGGCCCACTAAAGGTTTCGAGGGTTGATATTTTTTAAACTAAATAGTGGGAGTATCATTTAATATAAGACCATGTTAAATGATTAAATCATAAACTTATTTTGCATCTTTATATTGTAGATATCCATGGCAACTAACAACGTTACTAGCACTTTATCACTGCGATCGGTCCTTGAGAAGGACAAATTAAATGGGACGAATTTCCTAGACTGGCATAGGAACTTGAGGATAGTCCTCAAACAAGAAAAGAAACAATATGTCCTAGAGGAACCCTTACCCGTTGAGGAACCTCCCCTAACGGCTACAAGAGCTGAAAAAGATGCTTACAAGAAGCATCAAAGTGACGCACTTGATGTTGGGTGCCTTATGCTTGCCACCATGAACTCTGAGCTTCAGAAGCAACATGAGGAAATGGAGGCGTTCGATATGATCGAACACTTAAAGCAATTGTACCAACAGCAAGCAAGACAAGAGAGGTATGACGTCTCTAAGGCGTTATTCCAGTGCAGGATGGTAGAGGGAAGCCTAGTTGGAACTCATGTGCTCAAGATGATTGGGTACATTGAGAATATGGACAAGCTGGGTTTTCCATTGGACCAATAGTTGGCCACCGATGTGATCTTGCAATCGTTGCCTGAGAGCTTCAGTCAATTTGTAGTAAATTACAATATGACTGACATGGAAAAGACTCTACCACAATTGCTTGGTATGTTGAGAACATATGAAGCAAATACAAAGAAGACTAAGGCCACAAATGTTCTTATTGTGAATAAGGGCAAAGGAAGGGCCAAAGCTAAAGGCAACAAGAAAGCAAAGAAGGTCTTTGTTAAATCTAAGCCAAAGTCTTATGCACTAAAGCCAAAAGGGGGGATAGCGAAGGAAGGGAACTGTTTCCATTGCGGTGAGACCGGCCATTGGAAAAGAAACTGCAAAGTATATCTGGAGGATCTAAAGAAAGGAAGTGTGACTTCCGCTTCAAGTATTTTTGTTATAGAAGTCAATTTATCTACTTCTTCATCATGGGTATTAGATACTGGATGTGGATCTCACATTTGTGTAAATGTGCAGGATCTAAAAAGGAGTAGGACGTTGGCGAAAGGAGAAGTTGATCTCCGAGTTGGAAATGGAGCAAGAGTTGCTGCATTAGCTATAGGAGATTATCATTTAGCTTTACCTTCTGGTTTATCATTGATTTTAAAAGACTGTTATTTTGTGCCATCTATTACTAAAAACATAATTTCTATTTCTTGTTTAGACAAGTATGGTTTTTCATTTATAATAAAGGACAACTGTTGTTCTATTTATTTAAATGATATGTTTTATGCTAGTGCACAAATGGTGAATGGTCTTTATGTATTAAATCTTGATATGCCTATCTATAACATAAATACTAAAAGGATTAAAAATAATGATTGTAATCCGACTTATCTCTGGCATTGTCGCTTGGGCCACATAAACGAGAACCGCATATCTAAACTTCATAAGGATGGAGTATTAGATTCATTTGATTTTGAATCATATGAAACATGTGAATCTTGTTTAATGGGCAAGATGACTAAAGCCCCTTTCAAGGGACATGTTGAAAGGGCAAATGTTTTATTGGGACTAATACATAGTGATGTATGTGGACCAATAAGTACACAAGCTAAAGGTGGTTTTCAATACTTCGTTACATTTACTGATGACCTCAGTAGATATGGGTATGTGTACCTAATGAAGCATAAGCATGAAACCTTTGAAAAGTTCAAAGATTTCAAGAATGAAGTACAAAACCAACTTGGCAAGAGTATCAAAATCCTTCGATCAGATCGAGGAGGAGAATACTTAAGCCAAGAGTTTCATGACTATCTAAAGGAGTGTGGAATAGTCCCACAACTCACTCCTCCGTATACTCCACAATGGAATGGTGTATCCGAGAGGAGAAATCGAACCTTGTTAGACATGGTTAGATCAATGATGAGTCATGCAGATCTTCCGATATCGTTTTGGGGACACGCTCTAGAAACAGCGATTTTCTTACTGAGCCGTGTTCCATCTAAATCAGTGGAAAAGACACCATATGAGATATGGACTGGGAAGCATCCTAGTATGTCTTTTATGAAGATTTGGGGTTGTGAGGCTTTCGTTAGACGTCACGCCACTAACAAACTTGGACCCAAATCTGATAAGTGTTTATTTGTGGGGTATCCTAAGGAAAAGGATACTATTTCTATTATCCCACCGAGAACAAAGTAGTTGTTGCTCGGACTGGTGTATTTCTTGAAAGAGAATTTGTTTCTAGAAAAACCAGTGGGAGAAAAATAGAACTTAGTGAAGTTCAACCACAAGAAAACACTGAACCTGAGATTGAGATGGAAACAGAGCAGGCTCCGCAAGCTGTTGTGGAAGAAGCACCTGCTCAAGAGACACAAGCCCAGCGTAGGTCTGTAAGAGAACACCGGGAGCCACAGAGATATGGATTTCTTGCGCCTCAACAAGGTGACTTACTACTTATTGATGAGGATGAGCCGTCATCTTATCAACAAGCTATAATGGGCAATGATTCTGAGAAATGGCAAGAGGCCATGAAATCTGAGATGGAATCCATGTATGCAAACCAAGTATGGGCTTTGGTTGATCCACCTGAAGGGGTACGACCCATAGGGTGCAAATGGATTTTCAAGAAAAAGACCGATATGGATGGTAACGTACAAACCTATAAAGGTCGGCTGGTTGCAAAAGGATTCAAACAAATTCATGGTATTGACTATGATGAAACCTTTTCACCAGTGGCCATGGTTAAATCCATAAGGATCTTACTCGCAATAGCTGCATTTCATGATTATGAAATCTGGCAGATGGATGTCAAAACAGCTTTCCTTAATGGAAATCTGCTCGAGGATGTGTACATGACACAGCCCGAGGGTTTTGTCGATCCAAAGGATGCTGGAAAGATATGCAAGCTACAACGATCCATTTATGGATTGAAGCAAGCTTCTCGGAGTTGGAATCTTCGTTTTGATGATGCAATCAAAGAGTTTGGTTTTATCAAAAATGAAGATGAACCTTGTGTCTACAAGAAGGTCAGTGGGAGCGTAATCATTTTCCTAGTGTTGTATGTAGATGACATACTTCTTATTGGAAATGATATCCCTGCCTTGCAATCTGTAAAGATTTGGCTAGGGAACTGCTTTTCAATGAAAGATTTAGGAGAAGCCACCTATGTATTAGGAATCAAGATCTATAGAGATAGATCAAGAATGCTTCTTGGTCTAAGTCAAAGTACATACATAGACAAGGTGCTTAAAAGGTTTAGCATGCAAGAATCCAAGAAAGGATTCGTGCCTATGACGCATGGCATTTATCTCTCGAAGGAACAGTGTCCTTCAACAGAAGATGAGAGACAACGCATGAGTAAGATTCCATACGCGTCAGCTATTGGATCTATCATGTATGCCATGATATGTACTCGTCCCGATGTATCGTATGCTTTGAGCATGACGAGCAGATATCAAGTTGATCCAGGTGAAGGTCACTGGATTGCTGTCAAGAATATCCTGAAGTACTTGAGAAGAACTAAGGATACATTCTTGATTTATGGAGGTGAGGAAGAGCTCAATGTAATAGGTTACACTGATGCAAGCTTCCAAACTGACAAAGATGATTTTCGATCGCAATCTGGATATGTGTATTGCCTAAATGGAGGTGCTGTGAGCTGGAAGAGTTCAAAGCAAGAAACAGTAGCCGATTCTACAACGGAAGCTGAGTATATTGCTGCCTCGGATGCAGCAAAGGAAGCTGTTTGGATGAGGAAGTTCATTTCTGAACTTGGAGTGGTGCCTAGCATTAAAGATCCGATAGAACTCTATTGTGACAACAATGGAGCGATCGCATTGGCTAAGGAACCAAGATCTCACCAAAGATCCAAGCACATACTTAGGCGTTTCCATTTCATTCGAGAAATCGTTGAAAGGGGAGATGTTAAAATATGCAAAGTACCAACAGATGATAATGTATCTGACCCATTGACGAAGCCACTGTCACAGCAGAAGCATGATCGTCATACTAGATCTCTAGGCATTAGGTATATGTCTGAGTGGTCTTAGTGCAAGTGGGAGATTTGTTGGGATATGCCCTAAGACATATCATTAGATGATTGTTTATGACATACAATGTAATATGATTTTATAAATGGCAATTCATTATTATATATTATTCTTTTAACTGTGCAATGTGAATTAATATATATGTTAATGTCCTTAGAATAATATTGTATTATTCTTAAAGATGTCCCTAGTCAAGTATTATCATGAAAGGGATACTGATAATACGTAGAGACTAGTATGTGTTGATCGATGAATTGTTCATTGATATGAGATATCAAATCAACATATGGGTACATGTTAGAGAACGATGTACTGGACAGACCCACCATGAGAATGCAACATGGATAGTTATATGATCGTCATAGGCAATTCTCATAGTGATAATAATGTATGTAATCCTTACGACTTGTGATCATCAGAGATCCCAACATAAGGAGTTATGTATTTTGATATCGTCAAACGTTACCCGTAACAGGGTAAACTATAAAGGCGACTATTGGATACACTACGAATTATGTAGAGGGATGTTGACTGATCGATATAGGATTTGTCCCTCCTATATAACAGGAGATGTGTTTGGCCCTTGATCAAGTGAGAACTAAAATGCATGGCCATGCTCGAATGAGTCGATATGAGATATCGAGCTTATTCGTTTATTCTAGTTCTACTTGGGGATCAAGAAATAAAGATTGGATATACGAGTATGACTATTCCATGACTCGTGTTCAATCTAAACACAAAGGACAAAGGGATTAAGCTACATGGTTAATATTATCACAAGTTCTAAAGGTTATGTCGTGTCATTGACATTCTTGTAATTTGGGTAGCATTGATGTGTTGCTAGATACCGCTCAATGCTTGCGACATAAAATGATATTTTATGTCACTGCCAACATTACAAGATCCTATCGGGTCGCACAAAAGATTAAATCGATAAGGGAAATTAAATTCATTGGATGAATTAATTAATTAAGAAGAGTCTTAATTAAGTGATTAAAAGGTTTTAATTAAATCATGGGTTTGGGCCCATAAGACTTTAAGAAAGTCTTGAACCTTAATTAAAAGCCTTATAATATAAATACAAGGTTTTGATTAATTGTTAATCATTCTTTCATATCATTGTTTGATATCAAAAACCTAGCCTCCACTTCTCTCCTCCTCTCGGCCGCCTCATTCCCTTCAAGAGCCACGGCCGCCGCCGCTTGCTTGTCGGAATTGTTGGTAGCCGTTGATCGGTTTTGAACCGAGAGTTGAGCTTTGGTTCAAGAATAAGTCTAGCAACTTGTTCTTGAACATCCCTTTCGATTTGATCGTGTGGATAACGTAGAAGGTGCAAACTTTCGTTTGTGACTCGTGGTGCTACAACGAGGATTCTGCTTCAAACACGCTACAAGGGTGAGACACTTGTAATTCCTTTATCCGATATGAATCCCTATGTATAGATCTGCTGGTTAGTAATCCATAAAAATTTTATTCCGCTGCGTTGTATGCTCTTGGATTACTTACAGTAGACATGGTCACACCACCCTTGAGGGTGTAGAATGGGTCCTAAAGGATTAGGATCAGGTTACGTTAAGTACATAGGGACACTGGAGTGTCCAGGGTGTATCGGCCTTAGAGGAACGTTGGGTACAGACCCACTACTCTATTGATCTTTCTTCCCACGGTGTGGTATGCGGTGCGGAAACGTCCGTCTTATTGGTAGGTTTGAGGTAAACCTAAAGAGGCAGCGACTAGTTTGTCTGCCGCGTGTGTACAGCACCATGATGGGCTTGCTAGAGCCGTTATACTGCTCGTTGGAACCAAGTTTGGTAAATCGTAAGGTGATACGATGTGGATTGTGGTGGACTCTAGTAGTCACCACGTCATTTGAGGTTGAGGTTGGGCATGCCTCACTGAAACGTGTATACGTTTATGTTTAACCTTGGTGAGACTTGTCTGGGACAGCTCATAATGTTTGAGTACCAACAAGAGAGTCATCAAGTCGTTGTTGACTCGATCTGGGGAATCCTTGAATTTGGGATGCAATGGGTGTTATTGTATCCAGTTTTTCCGAACGGTGGTTCGAGACTAGTCGATCTCGAGCCAAGTGCATTGAGTATGCATGTGATGTCAGTGCTTAGGCAGGTATACCGGTGTAGGGTCTTCCTACCTTAACATCATCTTAATACACAATTTATGGACTAAACAAGCATTAATAACGTCTTAGGGTTCCGATTGTAGCTTTGAGCTAAAAAGATTTCAGGCCAACAATGAAATTTCAAAACTTAACTCATTACATTCTCAATAATGAATGTTAAAGCGATAGTATTATACTACTCCTAGAGTAGAGACTACCCAAAAGTCTTGTATCCCATCTTCTTTCATGCTCCTTTTAGCTCACTTCCTCAACCCGACCCTTAGCCCTTCGGTCCAAAAGTGTACCTACAGGAACAACCCATCATGAGCATGTATATCGTTACTTAACATCATATGGCAATGGCATATAAATAAATGCATGAAAATAATTGGTAACGTATACTTCCTGGTTAATTGCATTAACCCTCTTTGGTTGTCCCTGTTTCATAGCCATGCATATAATCATCAATTCTTGACATGAATGATTAAAATCGTCATCTTATAAATATCGTCATCTTACAGCATCATCATCATATAAGCATTATCATCTTATACATGTCATCATTTATAACATCATCATCATATAAGCATTATCATCTTATATCATCATCTTATAGCGTCATCATCATATAAGCATTATCATCTTATACATATCATCATTTATAACATCATCATCATATAAGCATTATCATCTTATATCATCATCTTATAGCATCATCATCTTATAACTTCATCATCTTATAACGTCATCATCTTATAACATCATCATCATTTAAGATTTAAGCATCGTAACAAAATACAACAGTAAATGTACGAAGTCTTGGTTAAGTAACTTGCTGGTTATTCGTTAACTTCTTCTTGTCAACCCTGATTTACCTTCATGCATATGGGCATCTTACCCCGTGGTATCTTACCACACAATAACATCGTATGGCCTCTTACCATATGGGCATCTTACCCCGTGGCATCTTACCACATAATAACATCGTATGGCATCTTACCATATATGCATCTTACCCCGTGGCATCTTACCACATAATAACATCGTATGGCCTCTTACCATATGGGCATCTTACCCCGTGGCATCTTACCACATTATAACATTGTATGGCATCTTACCCTTTTATAAACATCGTATAACATTATTATAAACTTACTTATCATAATCATCATCATAAACATCATCATCATATACATCATCATCATACACTTACTTATCATAATCATCATCGTAAGCATCATCATCATAAACATCATCATCATAAACTTACTTATCATAATCATCATCGTAAGCATCATCATCATAAACATCATCATCATAAACTTACTTATCATAATCATCATCGTAAGCATCATCATCATAAACATCATCATCATAATCATCATCGTAAGCATCATCATCATAAACATCATCATCATAATCATCAACATCATAATTACTTATGCAATCAATACATAGTCATAGTTAGGAGTGTGTTACCGCCCGATGCCCGTACGCTTCTTACGTACCTTAATTCCAAAAGTGGAGAAATTGAAGAACTCTATCTTCTCGATGTTGTTGGCACCTGGGATGGTTCCACACAACCATACAAATCGGTATTAGAAGCTAAACAATAGCCAAATACCAAAAATTCAACAAAAATCATCATTTTCCATGTTTTACACAGTGGCGATCGATCGCTACTTGAGGCGATCGATCGCCTGGATCTTTTGCCTTGCAGCGATCGATCGCTTAATTTTAGGCGATCGATCGCCTGATACGTGAAATGGCTACTGGCCATCGGCGATCGATCGCCTCATTTCAGGCGATCGATCGCCACCTGCTGGTGCGCGATTTTTCGCCATTTTTGTACATTTTTCGAGCTCATCCTCATATCTTACAAAACCAAACTTTCCTACAACATCAACAACATCATAACCCACAAAAACCCACATAAAACACTTCAAAAATCATACCCCAACAACATAAAACACATACCCAACCAAACCCACATAAATCACCTCAAAATCATCCCATTTCAAAACCAAACATCATAAAAACTTTAGGATTGGTTCCATACCTCTTGAGGATCCAAAATCTTACTAAGATTTCAACAAATGGAGAGTGTGCAGGATTTCTCCTCCTCCTCCTTGGCTTGGACGAAAATGGGATGAAAATGATAGGGTTGGGATGAATTTGGGGATTTAAGAGTGAAAAGGGTAAAGTGAGGGGAAGGAGGGTATAGTGGGGTATATGGGTTAATTAAATTGTACCCAAAAATTAACATGATGTATAAAATACCCCAACATGGTATTTTAAAAGCATTTTACAAAAATGCAACCAACTTCATTAAATCCATAATTTCCTCATGATTAACGATCAACACAATTAAATCATGTTAACACCCCATTTTCTATCATGCATAACATGCACCTTGAAACGTAACCCCCCCGAGTCATGCCTATCATGTGACTAAACATTTCATCGTGATAATTAATTTCAACACGTAAATCAATTATCCACATAATTAATCACATAAACATAATTAATGCCTTAATTGCAATTAATCATTTCGGGGACATCACATTACTCCCCTACTTATAAGATTTCGTCCTCGGAATCGCATGCACTTACCCCAAAAGAAACTAAACATAAATCACATACTAGAGAATAGTTCCGGGTAGTGCTGTACCATATGCCGCTCCGTCTCCCACGTAGCCTCCTCGACACCCCGACGATCCCACTGAACTTTGACCATCGGTATAATCTTGCTTCGTAATCTGTGATCCTCATGATCCAGAATTCTGACCAGTCGTTCAACGCAGGATACATCTGAGTCCAACTGCACTTCAGTAGGCTGTAAAACATGAGACGGGTCTGGCTCATACTTCCGTAGCATAGAAACGTGGAAAACATCATGAATCCCAGATAAAGATGGTGGTAGAGCCAAACGGTAGGCCAAAATACCGATACGCTGCAATACTTCATACGGTCCAACATAACTCGGAGATAACATCATTATCACTGGCAACGACTCCTCTACTATTTCGCGTCTTCTTAGATGACATCATTATCACTGGCAACGACTCCTCTACTATTTCGCGTCTTCTTACATAGCTTGGAACCAAATTTGCTGTCAAAGATCTTGGAACTCTTACTTATTTTCTCGGTGTTGAGGTTCTACACATTGCGCGGAGGGCGTTTTCTTGTGTCAACACAAATACATTCTAGATATTCTACGGCGTCACAACATGGATGGGGCTAAGTCATGCACCACTCCTATGACTCACAATCCTCCTCCACTATCTACTTCCAATCATCGTCAGGTCATTGGTGCTCTTCAATATCTAACTTTAACTCGACCAGATGTTGCCTTCTCTGTAATTTGTTTGGCTCAACGGATGGCCTCACCAGATGACACAAGTTGGGTTGCTCTCAAGCGTATCATATGATATCTCAAAGGCACTATCCATCATGGGTTACTACTTCGTCCCTCTAACTTGCCTGAACTACGAGTTTTCTCCGATGCGGATTATGTTGGTGACACTATGCATGGTACTTCCAAGTCCGCTTACATTGTCTTTCTTGGCACCAATCCCATATCATGGAATTCTCGCAAGCAACGAGGGGTGTCCCGCTCATCCACTGAATCCGAATATCGTGCTTTAGCCTGTGCCGCTGCAGAAGTTCGATGGATACAAAATCTATTTGCTGAAATTGGATTTCCTATTCAACATAAGCCGTGCATCCAGTGTGACAACGTTGGCGCAATACGTCTCTCACTTCATCCTGTTCAGCACACTCGTATGAAGCACATCTCTGTTGATTTGCACTTTGTTCGTGATCTTGTTAACAAAGGCTACCTTTCAGTGTCTACCATTGATCAACTAGCTGACATACTTACCAAACCACTCCCAAGATCTCGGTTTCATCTTTTGAGATCCAAAATATCCGTCGCTGATGGGACGTCAATTTTGCAGGGGCGTATCAAACCCTATCCAAGATCCTCTACCAAACCTAGAAGATTCAAATCTTTTAATCACATCTTATCATTATCTTATCATTATTTGTATATATTTACTTTCCATGATTATAGGATAGAAGATTCTGATATTGTAATTATATATTGATTCTGAATGGTTGAATAGAAAACAATTCATTGCCACAATTCATAACTCTCGTATAGGAGTTTAGGACGTTTATTTGATCATAAATTTGTGGATAATAAATTTTATTCGCGTTCAGGTCATAAGCATTTCAAATCTGATCGTGTTTCATGGCATCAGCGGTCATCTAATTCTTCTTCATTGTTACCAACTCCTGGTACCGCATTTCAGAATCCAGGGGGTAAACCAAAACTTCCGATTACAGTTAAACGATGATCTCCGAGTGAAATGACGGCGAAACGCGAGAAATGTTTGTGCTATAATTGTGACGAGAAATTTAACCCCAGTCACAAATGTAAGGGCAGGCACTTCTGTTTTGTCGGGGATGAAGAGCTGTTGGATGATCCATTGCAAAAGTCCAGTGAGGAACCTGTGATTATTAGGGATGATGTTCATGAGATTAGTTTGCATGCCATGGTGGGCCAACTTTCCCCAAGGAGTTTGCGTGGATTAAATGATGGCATTGTAGTTCAAACCTTGGTGAATGGGGGCAGCACCCATAATTTCATCCCGGAAAGGGCTGCTAAGTTTTTGAGAATCCCTGTTGTTGCTTCAACCTAATTTTGTGTCTTAGTTGGTAATGACCAGACATTGGAGTACGGAGGATATTGTCCCAATGTATGTCTTAATTTAGGATCTGAATATTTTGAAATGGACTTTTATGTGCTTAATCTTCGAGGTGTTGAGGTGGTATTAGGGGTCCAATGGTTGGAGAAATTGGGTCCAGTTACTATCGATTGTAAAGAACTCTATATGGAGTTTGGTTGGGAGGGCCGTAGAGTTCGTTTACAAGGTTACTCCTAGTTCAAATCCAACAGGTGGAGTTGCACCAATTGAAGCGTCTGGCTCTTATAGAATCCATTGCCATATGCTTTCAGCTACTCACACTCACCTATGTGCTATATTCCCAATCTGTGGTATTTATTAATTCTCGAGACCCCTCACACTTACTAGGTTTGTTTAGGGATGTGTTTGAAGAGCCTAACGCATTTCCACCTCATCGTTGCATTCCGGAATCTATAATACCCCTCAATGCTAACCAAGCATCAACAATTAATCATGCAACTATTACTTAATTAGGTCGTGGGGTCTTACAAAAAAAATTGACAGAGCCTCCCATAAATTAGACTATACGCACGTCCACCTCATCGTTGCATTCCGGAATCTGCCCCTCAATGCTAACCAAGCATCAAGAATTAATCATGCACCTATTCTTTAATTAGGTCGTGGGATTTTATTATAAAAAAAAAATTGGCAGAGCCTCCCCGTCAATTGGACTATCCAACAAAAAAAAAAAAAATCGAACACCACAATAAATCTCCAAACAGCATCACCAATATCAAATACTAATCCAATAATAAAAATCCACCAAAGTATAAATTTCTAGCTAGTACTCAACAAAAAGGGAGACGTATAAAATAATACTAAACCAAAATATTACAATCCAATAAAAATGATAACAATTCTTAACTATTATACTACGGACGTCTAACTCAACTCGATCCTGCCACTATTCTACACCTTTTAATACTATCTCCTCATGCTTCCCAAAAAGCTAGAAATGCCAATTGTTTCCACAGAAACAACCCCACACAGGGTCACAACATAACAATTCATATATGTATCAACTACACCATTTAAAATTAACGGAATAAATAATATCGTATCATAAAAAGATACTTCAAGTATGCTTCTGAAATAATAGGAGATCTCTTCGTTGTTCCTGTCCTCACAATACAGAAGTATAAAATCCACACTAACCATTATAATATTGTTTCATTACCACGGTAATTCATTATATTCATAATACATCATTCATGGCCATCTACGATCCAAATTCATAATTGATAAGAATATGACATTGTTAGATAATGAGATACTCCTTGGGTATTGTAAGGACCCCAGTGCCTTTATCCCGTTATTAGTGTATTAACCTAAGCATTTAGCGCATGTAATCATATATGTAGGGTCTTCCTACCTTAACAGTGTTTTAATAACATAAAATGTACTAAACATGCATTAATGACATCTTAGAGTTCCGGTTGTTACGTGAGCTATTAGGATTACAGGCCAAAAAAAATAAAACTTCAAAAACTTAACAGTTACATTCCCCTAACTGAAAGCTAATATTTAGATTTATACTACTCCTAGAGTAGATACTAATCATAACATCCTTCCTATCCATCCTTGTGCTCCTTTAGCTCACTGTCTCAACCCGACCCTTAGCCCTTCAGTCCAAAAGCGTACCTACAGGGACAACACATCATGAGCATAAACATCCTTACTTAACATCATACAAAGAAACATAACAGTAAATGCATGAAATCTTAGTTGAGTAAACTTGCTGGTTATTAACTTCTTTTCTGTGTCCCTGATTCACATTCATGCATATGGGCATCTTACCCTATCGTATGGCATCTTACCATATGGACATCTTACCCAATCGTAAACATCGTATGGCATCTTACCATATCATAAACATCGTATGGCATCTTACCATATGGGCATCTTACCCAATCATAAACATCGTATGGCATCTTACCATATCATAACATCGTATGGTATCTTACCATATGGGCATCTTACCCAATCATAAACATCGTATGACATCTTACCATATCATAACATCGTATCATTATATAAATATCATATAAACATCAACATTTCATCGTAAATACTCATGCGATAAATGCATAGTCATAGTATAGAGGTGTGTTTTACCGTCCGATGCCCGTACGTCTCTTACGTACCTTTTTAAAAGGAGGAGGAGTCAACAGACTTTATCTCATTGACTGTGCTGGTACCTGGGATGGTTCTACACAACCACATAATACAATATTAGGCACCAATATAAGAATCACAATCAATTCTTCAAAATAAAATAGAAAAATTTTAATAACTCATGAATAGTGACTACCGATCGATCGGTCACCCTTACCGATCGATCGTTAACTGTTCAAAATTTCAATTTAAGCTACGGCCTTTCACCGATCGATCGGTCCAAGATATCGATCGATCGTTAGCCATCCACCGATCGATCGGTACTTTAACCGATCGATCGGTACTAGACTTGAATAAATTTTAAAATGCTACGGCATTTGCGCCGATCGATCGGTGTTCATCACCGATCGATCGGTCGTTCTTGTTCATGCGAAATTTTTCAGAAATCTCGAACACCTCATTTCATACCATTCAAACCACCTCATAACACACATAAAAAGCCTGAACAAACAGGCCAATAGCTTCATAAAACTTCCATGCATGTACTCAAATCGAAGATTTAATAAAATCTAAGCTAGCATGCATCATAACATCTTCATAAACTTCAATACTCATCCAACTTCAAGGAAAAAAAACAGGGTATGCAAGTCTTGCCCAGATTTTCGGGCACATCTTTTCCTAACAAGAATTCCAACACATAAACATATAATATACTCGAATAAACATGCTAGGGGCTACAAAATACTTCCATGTAAGTACTCATACCAAGGTTTCGACCAAACCTATACTTAGCATGCATGAAAACATCACCACAAAACCCAAACTCAAACAAAACCCAGAAAAACAGAGTACCAACTTACCCCTCTCTTTTTGCTCCTCTTATTGCAAGGTTTTTAATGCCCTTAAAACCAAGCCTTTTCCTTCCTTACTGCAGCTCTTTGGGACGTTTTTGATGAGAGGGAGGAAATGGGAGAGGAGGGAATGGGATGACTTGATTGCAAGAGATGATTGGAAGTATGGGCTTGATCAAGTGGGGGGTATGGGTTAAACAAGTGGGGGAGAAGGAGGTGGTGGCCGAGTGATGGGGTGGGGTGGTGTGGTTGGGGTGGTCATGTGGTGTTTAATTATGCTCCGGTATTTAGTACGATGTATTAAAATATCCTCACTCGATATTTTATAACTTTACCTAATTAATACATCCCTTAAAACACCCAACATGCCCCCTAAATCATATCATCATAACATAATCAAAACCCCCAATTTAAATGCACCACCACCCTTAACCATATCATAACCATTTATGTTAACACATAAACATATAAACATTTCGGCGGTATTACATTACTCCCCTACTTAAAAGATTTTGTCCTCGAAATCCACATGCGTCACTATATCGAAACTGAACACAAAAACATACCAGAGAATAGTTCTGGATAGTGCTGCACCATATGCCGTTCCGTCTCCCACGTAGCCTCCTCGACACCCCGACGATCCCATTGAACTTTGACCATCGGTATAACTTTGCTTTCTTAGCCTGCGATCCTCGCGATCCAGAATTCTGATTGGTCGTTCTTCGTAGGACACATCTGAATCCAACTGCACTTCAGTAGGCTGTAAGACATGAGACGGGTCTGGCTCATACTTCCGTAACATAGAAACGTGAAAAACATTGTCTATGCCAGACAGGGATGGCGGTAGTGCCAAACAGTAGGCCAATGTACCGATACGCTGTAAAACTTCATATGGCCCAACATACCTCGGAGATAATTTTCCCCGCATACCAAACCGAACCACACCCCTGAAGGGCGAGATCTTTAAGAAGACACTGTCTCCTAACTAGAATTCCAGCGGTCGTCGCCGCTTGTTGGCATAGGCTGCTTGCCTATCCTGGCCGCTTTCATCTTTTGGCGTATCAACTTTATCTTACCTTCCATATCCTTGATCATATCCGGTCCTCCGACCGCTTTGCTTGTCAAGTCCTCCCAATACAGCGGTGACCTACATCGTCGTCCGTACAGAGCTTCAAAAGGAGCCATTTGAATGCTCCCATGATAACTGTTATTATAGGAGAACTCCACCGGTGCTAGTGAATCCTGCCACGGAGTATCAAACTCCAACACACGTGCCCTCAACATGTCCTCGAGCGTCTGAATGGTACGCTCCGTCTGGCCGTCTGTCTGAGGGTGATAGGCTGTACTCAGTCTCACCTCTGTGCCCAAAGCTGCCTGGAGACCCTCCCAGAAATGTGAAGTAAACCTTGGGTCTCTATCAGACACAATCGAGACTGGAATGCCATGTAACTTCACCACATCTCGTACATATAATTGGGCCATCTTTAGATATGTGAAAGTCATACAGTAGGGGATGAAATGAGCTACCTTCGTCAGCTATCCACGATCACCCAGATAGCATCAAATCCTGAGGCCGTCCTTGGCAAGTGGGTCACAAAGTCCATAGAGATATGCTCCCACTTCCATTCGGGTACCTCTAAGCTCTTCAGCTCGCCACCAGGCCTCTGTCTCTCTGCCTTTACATGCTGGCAGATCAAACATCTTTTAACAAAAGTTAAAACATCACGCTTCATGCGTCTCCACCAGAACTGACTGCATAGGTCCTTGTATATCTTCCTTCCTCCTGTGGATACTGAACCGACTACTGTGAGCTCGCTCCAATATTCCTCTACGCAACTCTGGTGTATCTGGGACTACCCATCGGTTGCCCAGTCTCAAGGAATCATCCTCATCCACTCTGAACTTGGATGGCTGACCCTGAAGTACCAATGATGTCCACCTCTGAACCTCATCATCCGACCTCTGAGCCTTCCTGATCGCCTCAAATATGTCTGGCTCAGCCAATAAGGTCGACACTCGCACTGGCGACGTGTCCACATCGAAATCATAGCCCAGATGGCAATAAGAAGTCATCATAGCAGATAAACACATAGCGTCCTCAGCAGTACTCTTCACCTTCCGACTTAAGGCGTCTGCTATCAAATTTGCTTTACCAGGATGGTACTCAATCTCACAGTCATAATCCTTGAGCAAATCCATCCATCTTCTTTGACGCATATTCAGTTCAGCCTGAGTGAATAGAAACTTCAGGCTCTTATGGTCCGTAAAAATGGTAAATGAAGTACCATATAGGTAGTGCCTCCAAATCTTCAAGGCAAAAATGATGGCCGCCTGTTCTAAATCATGCACTGGGTACCTAGCCTCATGTGGCTTCAACTGCCTCGATGCATAAGCTACCACATGCTTATCTTGCATCAATACGCAGCCCAAACCCTGCAGTGACGCATCCGTGTACAAGGCAAACCTCTTATTCTCAGACGGAATCACCAACACAGGCGCTGTAGTCAAACGACGCTTCAGCTCTTGGAAGCTTTCCTCACAAGCCTCAGACCAATAGAAGGGGACTCCTTTCTGAGTCAGCTGTGTCAGGGGTCTGGTAATCTTTGAGAAACCCTCGACGAAACATCGGTAATAACCTGCCAAACCGAGAAAGCTCCGTATCTCAGGTATAGAAGTGGGTGCAGCCCACTCCATCACAGCTTCAATCTTCATGGGATCCACAGATATCCCACTGCTAGATATGACATGGCCTAAGAATACCACGCTGCTCAACCAGAACTCTCACTTGCTGAGCTTCGCATATAACTGATGATCCCTGAGGATCTGGAGTACGGTCCTCAAGTGTTCCGCGTGTTCTTCTTCGGTCCGGGAGTAGATGAGTATATCGTCAATGAAAACTATGACAAACCGATCTAAATATGGCTGGAATACCCTGTTCATCAAACTCATGAAGACAGCTGGGGCATTTGTCACCCCAAAAGGCATGACCAGGAATTAATTTGGGGGAACATAATTACGATATGATGATATGAATTAGGGGGCATGATAGGTGTTTTAAAGGATGTATTAATTTAAATTAAGTTATAAAATATCGAGTGAGGATATTTTAATACATCGTACTAAATACCGGGACACAATTAAACACCACATGACCACCCAACCTACACCACCTACCCCTGCCACTCGGCCCCCCCCACTTGGCAGCCCATATCCCATCACATCCCTCACCCATACTCCATTCATTTTGCTTCCAAAAACACTTTTCCTTCCCTTCCTCTCCCCAAAATCGTCCAGGAGAAGCTGCAGAAGGTGGAGATTGGCTTGTGGATTGTGGTGAGAAATCCTTGCCAAAAAAGGAGCAAAAAGAGTGAGAGCCATCCCAGGTACCGACACCATCAAGGAGATAAAGTCTGTTGACTCCTCCTCTTTTGAAAAGGTACGTAAGAAACGTACGGGCACCGGACGGTAAACCATACTCCTACCTCTGATGATGATGCCTATAATAATGATGTTTATGATGATGTTTACGATGATGTTTATAATGATGATGTTTATGATGATGTTTACGATGATGTTTATAATGATGATGTTTATGATGATGTTTACGATGATGATGTTTATGATGACGTTTATGATGTTGATGTTATGATTGGGTAAGACGCCCATGTGGTAAGATGCCACCCAATGTATGTGAGTGGGTAAGACGCCCACGTGGTAAGATGCCACATAATGTTATGATATGGCAAGATGCCTTATGATGGGGTAAGATGCCCCTGTGGTAAGATGCCACACGACGGTTATGTTATGGTAAGATGCCATACAATGGGGTAAGATGCCCTCATACATGAATAAGAGTCAGGGATAACAAAAGAAGTTGAAGAACGAACCATAACTTTTACTTAACTAAGATGCCATGCATTACTGTATGTCTTTTCTATAATGTTAAGTAAATAAGTATGTGCTCACGATGTGTTATCCTGTAGGTACACTTTTGGACCAAGGGCTTAGGATCGGGTTGAGGATGTGAGCTAAAAGGAGCAAGATGAATATAGGATGCAGGATTTTGATAGTCTCTACTCTAGGAGTTGTGTAAACCTATAACTTTAACATTCATTATTGGGAATGTAATTAATAGCTTTTGAAAATTTTATTTTGGCCTGTAATCTTCTTAGCTCAAGCTATAACCGGAACCCTTAAGAGGTTATAAATGCATGTTCTGTCCATTATATGTGTACTAATTGATGTTAAGGTAGGAAGACCCTACAGTATTAATGACCCCTAAAGTTGTTCTTACGTGGCGATTTGGAGTTTAATCGCGGTGTTGAGCCTCCCGAGCTCGTCTATTTGGGTAGTTGGGATCGTTAGATCCCGAGGTTGAGATTGTATTCTCATTTGGGTGAAAAACCTATGAGTTGAGTTTTTAGTGTGACTCGGGATCTGGGTGCTTTGTGTGGGCACCGGTAGGGGGTTTTGAAGTAAGAGAGAGAATTTTTGAAAACAGATGATTTTTAATGAATCATGATGTATTTGTGGGGCTATTGGTATTTCGGGGTATTTTTGCTATAAATACCAGTTGAACCCGAGATTTTATTTTTTAAAAATCATTTTCTCCTCCAGCCCGTCACTCTCTCTCCCCGTCTACCCCATTCCCGATTTCCCCCAACCCCCGCGCGTAAAAGCGCCGCGCCCGCCGCCGTCCGGCCGCCATCCGGCGCGTCCGACCCACCAACGGCTTCGTCTCTTCCAGGCGCACCTTTCCATACCAGGAATTTGAAGTTTCTTCGCGATTTGCGTTCTGATTTTGCAGAAAAGCGCAGATGCCCAATTTCTAGGGTTTTTTCGATTTTCGAACGTTTTCCTTCTGATTTTTGATTGGCACATCATTCCTCGGGGCATGGAACTCGAGCAAGGTTTGGCTTGGACTACGGAGATTTAAGGTACATGCGACGTACGAGCATTACTTTATATGAGAGTATTTGTGAAATGCATAATGTATTTTGATTGCATTAGATGGTTGTGCGTATGGTTATATATATATGTGTTGATATAGCTATGGAACGACCTAATCTTAATATCGCCGCCACAAGCATGCGTGATATTAGAGTTGTATAACCTCATAAGGTATATGGGGTACTGGATGTATATGACCATTGTGGGGCATTGAGAGCCTGAGAATGATCGTGGAATCATGTATTCGTTATAAGACATGTGAGATGTCTAAGTATAATGGAGAATTGATAAAATAAATGCTAGGCATTTGAGCTATCTGTGATTGATAGCGAAGTTAAGGAATCAGTATTTGATATTGAGATATCCATATTTGCATGTATAATGTATTTGGAATCACCATCTATTGATATTCGAGAATTAGGCATGGGATGAGTTAAATCAATGTTTTGAGTTACTGATTTTTGAGATTTGATGAGTTTGATGATTGTGAGAACAGGGACAGTACACGGAATCCCGGATGAGGACGTTGCCATCCAGGGAGTATCATTTAAAATTCACTAGTATTTACTTTTGTTGTAAATTATGAATTTCATTATTGTGATTATGGGATTTTGTGTATTGATATGCTCACCCCATTGGGGGCTGTCTCTGTTGGGGCAGGTGAACAGGTACATCGATGGCTTTGGAGTTGAGCTCGAGCTGTTGATTGGATGTACTCCCAGGATCGTGGTACCAGGGCTTGATGGAGCACGGTATCGTATAGGTTACTTATATACACCTGAGGATTATATACACATTCATGATGCTCGCATGTGAGCACGGTTACACTTGTATATGGGTTGTATATAAAGGCATGAGCCTTTCTCTCTTTCATTTTATGTTGCATGCAATTAAGGGTAGAGTTGCTAAATGATATGAGAGTCATTGGTGTATTATGTGGGTGTTGAAACCCACTTTTGTTGTCTTATGTGTGGTGTCTTCCCTGGCTGGGAATTTACTTTGTGTTGTAGTATTCTGTTGAGTATCGTGTTTTTCCCTGGCCGGGAAATTATATTATGTGATGTGCTTTTGTTTCGGGATAGCTCAATTTATGGGGAGACTCTGCCCAAATTTTTATAAAATTCCACAATGTGAAAAGTGGTGTAATGGGGATGGAAATGGGCGAAGTCTATGAGTCTATTTGTTGGTAGAGATGATCTTAATGTTGAATATTAAAGTTCAATGGTAAAGTATCATCTGAGTTTCCCGATTGTTTTTATTGAAAGCATGTGCCACACATAATGATTAATACACTAATCAAGGGTTAAGGGCTTGGGGTCCTTACATTAGTGGCATCAGAGCAGTGGTTGCTCATTGGGGCTGTTAAGGGCCTAGGAAGTTATTGATAGCACATATTTATGCATGATGGCATTAATGTTGTACGACATAACTAATTGTTTATGTGCTTTTATGATATGAAAAGTGGTATTGCTAACCATTGTGGTTGCAGGGATCGTGTGGAACACGATAGGATGACATTAATAGTGATGTCTAGCACTCTATATGTTACGTGCCAAGGAATCTGATTTTGGTAAGAAAATCAGGGAAAAGAAAGATATGATGTATTGTCTCAGGACAGACTGGGTAGACAACCGACAGTGGAATACTCTGGAATGGTCTCAATTATTATTGAATATATTAATGCGTTTGTTCATGTTATGTTCAAGCAAGGAAAGTACGTAAGCAACGTACGGGCATCCCAACGATAGCATGTATTATGTGTTTATTTGTTTTAACACAAGGTAAAGTAAGATATGCATAAGATAGTGCATGATGATATGATACATGTTGATATGCTTCGTTTTTGCATATGTATGTTGTGAAATATAAGAGGTGTATTTCACGAGTCAAGGTTATCCTAGTGAGGATTTTAATGCTTACGCTAACTTCCATAAGAAGCGAGGAAGAATTCCGCTTACGTGGATTCCATAAGAAGCGAGGAAGAATTCCGCTTACATGGAGAAGTAAGAAGCATTGAAATACACTAATGATAAATGACTCAATTCCATAAGAAGCAAGGAAGGATTCCGCTTACGTGGATTTCCATAAGAAGCGAGGAAGAATTCCGCTTACGTGGATTTCCATAAGAAGCAAGGAAGGATTCCGCTTACGTGGATTTCCATAAGAAGCAAGGAAGGATTCCGCTTACGTGGATTTCCATAAGAAGCGAGGAAGAATTCCGCTTACGTGGATTTCCATAAGAAGCAAGGAAGAATTCCGCTTACGTGGAGAAGTAAGAAGGAACCATAATTTCATATGTTGATTATTTATGAGTTATGGTTGTATTTATGATTTATTATTTATGTTTGCATTCATATTATGTTGAATACGATGTTATTATGTGGTAAGATGCCACGGGGTAAGATGCCCATATGGTAAGAGACCATACGATATATTATGTGGTAAGATGCCACGGGGTAAGATGCCCATATGGTAAGAGGCCATACGATATTATTATGTGGTAAGATGCCACGGGGTAAGATGCCCATATGGTAAGAGGCCATACGATATTATTATGTGGTAAGATGCCACGGGGTAAGATGCCCATATGGTAAGAGGACATACGATATTATTATGTGGTAGGATGCCATAAGATACCATATGATGCTATGATGTTAATCAATTACATTAAGATCTAATGATTACGTGCATGAATATTTGAAACAGGGACAATAAAAGTGGGTTAATGTGTTTAACCGGGAAGTATACTTAATTAAGATTCATGCATTTCTTTATTTATGTACATTTTCTATGATGATTGGCGATGGTTTATGCCGCCGGACACGGATGATAGCGGTGATGTATTCCACTGTGTCGATGATGATGATGATTCATTTCTTTATGATGACACGGATGATAGCGATAGTTCATTCCGCTGTATCAATGATGATGACTCATTCTTCTATGAGGATTGGAGATGATTCGTGCCGCCAGATATGTTGATAACGATGCCTCGTTCCGCTATTATGTGGACGATGATTCATGCTCAGGTGTATAGCGAGGTTTCATGCCACTTATTATATGACGAGGTATCATGCCGTCGATTCTATAGCGATGGATTGTGCCACTATGTACTCATCACAGGATTATGCCGCCTTCGAGCGATGAGTGCTGATTACGCACTATTATCGAGCGACGGTGACAGGTATGCCGCTATCTTGTTAGCGATGAGGTATGGGATATTGATATTTTATTAGCATTATTGTAGCTGGCATACGTTGATGTACATGGACCGTCACGAGTTGACTGGGTTGTTTAAATGTCATTGTTGACATGTATCGTCACTAGTTGACAATGCCTTAGATGCCATGAGTGGGCATGTGTCGTCACGGGATGACGATGACGATGGTGTAGGCGATGTCTTTTTAGACATGCATCATCGTTACGATGAACAATGCGTTGAGAGTACGTATTCAGTTGTATGCCTTGGGTGCCAGTGCCGAGCACAAGGTGGTGTCTACGTCACCGGTCGACGTGACCCTTATACCGAGCGGGTTGCTCGAGGAATGGATGGACGCGCTGTACATGTGATTGTACCGCAGCATATATTTGAGGTGATCATATTACGAGTGGTGATACCCTTGGGGTATGCTCGTTGGAATGGCTTTTTTTGGCCATGTTTTTTACTACAGGAGTAATCATGGAGGAAATTACTCGCTTTCTGTCGATATGACATGTAGTAGACATGGTCACACCACCCTTGAGGGTGTAGAATGGGTCCTAAAGGAGTAGGATCAGGCTACGTTAAGTACATAGGGACACTGGAGTGTCCAGGGTGTATCGACATTAGAGGAACGTTGGGTACAGACCCACTACTCTATTGATTTTCTTCCCATGGTATGGTATGGCATGTGGAAACGTCCGTCTTGTTGGTAGGTTTGAGGTAAACCTAAAGAGGCAGAGACTAGTTTGTCTGCCGCGTGTGTGCAGCACCATGATGGGCTTTCTAGAGCCGTTATACTGCTCGTTGGACCCAAGTTTGAAAAATCGTAAGGTGATACGATGTGGATTGTGGTGGACTCTAGTAGTCACCACGTCATTTGAGGTTGAGGTTGTGCATGCCTCACTGAAACGTGTATACGTTTATGTTTAATCTTGATGAGACTTGTCTGGGACAGCTCATAATTTTGGAGTACCAACAAGAGAGTCATCAAGTCGTCGTTGACTCGACCTGGGGAATCCGTGTATTTGGGATGCAATGGGTATTATTGTATCCAGTTTTTCCGAACGATGGTTCGAGACTAGTGGATCTCGAGTTCGATGGCACTTCCCTTGTGGGGAAGGAGGTATTATTATACCTATTGGGAATCTTTGAAAGATTCGGTAAGTTGGTGCATGTGGTGTTGATTTTGGGAATCACGCCGTGTTGCTAATCGTCGATTATCATTCTCCACAGGGTAGGGAATGACTCAGAACTGACGGTTGTGTTTGGGGCTTAAGGGTATGTTGTAGATATCCGAGCCAAGTGCATTGTGTATGCATGTGGTGTCCGTGCTTAGGCAGGTATACCGGTGGGTATACGGATGGCAGTTGTTGTTTTCCTTTGGTCAAGCATATAATTATGCTATGTTTGAGCGGTTAAATCTCTGATGAGAGATATGGAACACCTTGAGATTGGGAATCTCCATGGCACGATAATTATGAGGAATAATCGTGAAGTTAGTTGACTCCCTTTGAGGAGGGATTATCTTGTGTGGGTTAGGGTATTTCCTTGTTGGTGTTTTCCTCCGAGTTATGCGATAGCCTTCCCAGTTTGGATTGTTGAATCCTAGGATTATCAAGGGATGGCAGGAATTCGGATTGGTTGGGTGTCGCTGTCGACACAAGCGTTGAGGATGCAATGGGTTTATTGCATGTCCTTTCAGAATTTGAAACTCTGTGGAGTCTCGTTTTTTTATTTATGACCAGGATGTGGTTCTAGGAACATCCGGAGGTGGACATCTTGTGAGATGTCTTTTGTATGAATCTGTGGCCGTGAGTTGCCCGAATTGAGTTGCAATGATGCGACTGCTCCTTCGATGGAGGAGGTTTGAAAATGGAAACCAGGTTTGGTATGTGTACACCGTGGTATACTAATGTTTCCCTCGTAACGATGTATGTTAGACATCGTGAGTCATGGTAGAGACGTCATTGAATGATATCTACGATGGAATCGGAACGATTCGAATCCTTACAGTTTCAGTTGACTAACTGCTTTTGGACGGTTAGCGTTATGTTGTGCCGACGCTCTTTCGTTTTTGATGGATTTGGAAGTCTATTCCATTCCAGAGTTTGACACGAGGTCAACGTTCTCACGGTTGAGGTGTCATTCATGATGCGTTCTTACTAGTTGTATTAAAACTGAGGATGACTGTCCGATCTACAGTCGTAAGTATTGGTTGTTTTGCAGTCATGAGAGACTGACTTTTGGGATGACCCGCATCGAGGTACGTTTTGCCTCTTGGCGGATATGTTGGTTTTGGTATGTCGCTCTGTTTCAGAGTTTGATGTGAGATAAGTATCCTCGCGTTTATTAAGACGATTCTAATATGGTCAAGAATCGAGGTTATGGCTTCATGTTGTTGTGTAGCCTCGGTGTTACGTGTTACACCGGTGCTAATTTCGAGGACGAAATTCTTTTAGTGGGGGATATTGTGATGACCAGGGATTATAGATGGTAATCCCGGAGTATTAATGACCCCTAAAGTTGTTCTTACGTGGCGATTTGGAGTTTAATCGCGGTGTTGGGCCTCCCGAGCTCGTCTATTTTGGTAGTTGGGATCGTTAGATCCCGAGGTTGAGATTGTATTCTCATTTAGGTGAAAAACCTATAAGTTGAGTTTTTAGTGTGACTCGGGATCTGGGTGCTTTGTGTGGGCACCGGTAGGTTGTTTTGAAGTAAGAGAGAGAATTTTTGAAAACAGATGATTTTTAATGAATCATGATGTATTTGTGGGGCTATTGGTATTTCGGGGTATTTTTGCTATAAATACCAGTTGAACCCGAGATTTTAATTTTTAAAAATCATTTTCTCCTCCAGCCCGTCACTCTCTCTCCCCGTCTGCCCCATTCCCAATTTCCCCTAACCCCCGCGCGTAAAAGCGCCGCGCCCGCCGCCGTCTGGCCGCCATCCGGAGCGCCCGACCCACCAACGGCTTCGTCTCTTCCAGGCGCACCTTTCCATACCAGGAATTCGAAGTTTCGTCGCGATTTGCGTTCGGATTTTGCAGAAAGCGCAGATGCCCAATTTCTAGGGTTCTTCGATTTTTGAACGTTTTCCTTCCGATTTTCGATTGGCACATCATTCCTCGGGGCATGGAACTCGAGCAAGGTTTGGCTTGGACTACGGAGATTTAAGGTACGTGCGACGTACGAGCATTACTTTATATGAGAGTATTTGTGAAATGCATAATGTATTTTGATTGCATTAGATGGTTGTGCATATGGTTATATATATATGTGTTGATATAGCTATGGAACAACCTAATCTTAATATCGCCGCCACAAGCATGCGTGATATTAGAGTTGTATAACCTCATAAGGTATATGGGGTACTGGATGTATATGACCATTGTGGGGCATTGAGATGCCTGAGAATGATCGTGGAATCATGTATTCATTATAAGACATGTGAGATGTCTAAGTATAATGGAGAATTGGTAAAATAAATGCTAGGCATTTGAGCTATCTGTGATTGATAGCGAAGTTAAGGAATCAGTATTTGATATTGAGATATCCATATTTGCATGTATAATGTATTTGGAATCACCATCTATTGATATTCGAGAATTAGGCATGCGATGAGTTAAATCAATGTGTTGATTTACTGATTTTTGAGATTTGATGAGTTTGATGATTGTGAGAACAGGGACAGTACACGGAATCCCGGATGAGGACGTTGCCATCCAGGGAGTATAAATTAAAATTCACTAGTATTTACTTTTGTTGTAAATTATGAATTTCATTATTGTGATTATGGGATTTTGTGTATTGGTATGCTCACCCCGTTGGGGGCTGTCTCTGTTGGGGCAGGTGAACATGTACATCGATGGCTTTGGAGTTGAGCTCGAGCTGTTGATTGGATGTACTCCCGGGATCCTGGTACCAGGGCTTGATGGAGCACGGTATCGTATAGGTTACTTATATACACCTGAGGATTATATACACATTCATGATGCTCGCATGTGAGCACGGTTACACTTGTATATGGGTTGTTTATAAAGGCATGAGCCTTTCTCTCTTTCATTTTATGTTGCATGCAATTAAGGGTAGAGTTGCTAAATGATATGAGAGTCATTGGTGTATTATGTGGGTGTTGAAACCCACCTTTGTTGTCTTATGTGCGTTGTCTTCCCTGGCTGGAAATTTACTTAGTGTTGTAGTATTCTGTTGAGTATCGTGTTTTCCCTGTCCGGGAAATTATATTATGTGATGTGCTTTTGTTTCGGGATAGCTCAATTTATGGGGAGACTCTACCCAAATTTTTATAAAATTCCACAATGTAAAAAGTGGTGTAATGGGGATGGAAATGGGCGAAGTCTATGAGTCTATTTGTTGGTAGAGATGATCTTAATGTTGAATATTAAAGAAATTTTGTAATTGCCATTCAATGGTAAAGTATCATCTGAGTTTCCCGATTATTTTTATTGAAAGCATGTGCCACACATAATGATTAATACACTAATCAAGGGTTAAGGGCTTGGGGTCCTTACAATAGTCAATGCATAGACGCATCGATCCATCATTCTTCTTGACAAATAAAACAGGCGCACCCCAGGGCGATACGCTAGGGCGTATGTAGCCCTTATCAAGGAGCTCTTGCAACTGAGTCTTTAACTCCCTTAGCTCTGCTGGTGCCATCCTATATGGGGCACGAGAAATGGCAGATGTCCCTGGTGGTAACTCAATCCCAAACTCAACCTCTCTCGTCGGTGGGAATCCGGGGACCTCCTCCGGAAAAACATCAGGGAACTCTGCCACTACGGGCACGTCCTCGACTTTCAAGTCTTCCTTCTTTCCAGTAACATCAACAGCATAGATCAGATATCCCATATGACCTCGTTCCAATAACTGTGCCATCTTGACAGCAGATATCAACAGAATCTTTGAACGGGAACCATCCCCATAGAATGTCCACTGGACTCCCAAATCAGATCTGAACCTGACAGTCCTCTGTCTGCAGTCCACCACTGCCTGATACTTGTTCAAAACATCAATGCCCATAATGCAATCGAAGTCCGACATTCCCAGAACAATCAAGTCTGACCTCAGCTCATTCCCCTCAAAATAAATGAGGCCTTCATAAACAATCTGATCAGTAATCAAACTTCTTTCAGCGGGGGTCGAGACTATAAGAGGTGTGGGCGACGGAGAAGTACATATGTGGTGCCTTTCAACAAAACTCGTCGATACAAAAGAGTGTGACGTACCTATGTCTATCAATATAAAAGCAGGGTGCGTAAATAAAAGGCACGTACCCGCTATAACCTCCTCCGGAGCCGCTGTAGCCTGCTCCCGCGTCAAAGCATAAACCTGCCCCTGAGGTGGTCCCATGGGCTGACCTCCATACTGCCTCGGTGCAAAAGGTGATCTGTGTTGTGCTGCTCTGTCCGCAGGCCTCCCCGCAGAGTTCTGTTGTCTTCCCCTGCTGGGACACTGCCGAGCAAAGTGGCATTTTTCGCTACAAACATAACATCCTACACAGTCTTTCGTCAAATGTGGTTGCCCACAAAGAGAGCACTGGACCTTCCCGAATCTGTCTCCCTGAGACTATCCTCTTCCTGATGGGGCGTCATTCCTACGGTTTCCTTTCCAACGATTCTCAGGCCTCTTACCACTGAATCTCGAAGCCGATGCATTCCCCCTTGGCTGGAACTGATCACCCCTCGGTCTCAAATTGTCAGAAGTGGATTTCTGAGGGGGTGCTGGAGGTGGCACGGCATCAGGGTATGCACCCACTCCCAGCTCGGCTAGTTCAGACCGTGAAAGTGCATCATCAAAACAGGCAGGGCCATAAGTGATCACCCTGTCATACAGTTCAGGCCTCAAGCCCTTCATGAAGTTCCTCATCTTCGCTTGAGTGCTTGCGGCAATGTGAGGTACATATCTGAGCAAGGAACAGTATTGAAGAGCATAATCTGACACATGCATGTTACCTTGCTTGAAGTTAGTAAACTCATCTTCCTTGGCCTGTCGTGCAGCAGCTGAGAAATAGCGGGTCAGAAACCGAGTCCTGAACAGCTTCCAATTGATCTCCTGACCCTGAGCCTCTTGCTCTATCACTGTGGTCTTCCACCACATCAGTGCCTTCTTGGCTAACTGGAACTCTGCTAGCCTTATCCAGGCCGTCTTAGCACAAGGAGCTGCCACAAATATCTGTTCTATTCTCTCCAACCATTCCTCAGCCATCTCCCCAGTCTCAGTTCCTTCGAACATTGGGGGTCGGTATGTCAGAAATTGAGCCAAACTTAGTTCTCCCGGTAATAACTGTTGTTCAGAAGGTTCTTCACCCAAGGCTGGCGGTGGTAGGGGATTCGTACGCCCAACACTTGCATTAACACTTACCGCATCGCCCACTTCCACATTTACTGCCATACTGCAAGACAAGGGTTAACAACAATACCCAAAAGCAGTTCATATAATACATCGTTAGATAATCAAACAAGTTAGTGTAACATCATATACTTCATATGCAACTTATGCACAAAACATGTTTGAAAGTGAGCACCTAGCTAACTTATTGCTAAGGCTACCATTCGCTCATTCCCGGGTTATCTAACCACTGCTCTGATACCACTAATGTAGGGTCTTCCTACCTTAACAGTGTTTTAATAACACAAAAAGTACTAAACATGCATTAAGGACATCTTAGAGTTCCGGTTGTTACGTGAGCTATTAGGATTACAGGCCAAAAAAAATATAACTTGTAACAGTTACATTCCCCTAGCTGAAAGCTAATATTTAGATTTATACTACTCTTAGAGTAGATACTAATCATAACATCCTTCCTATCCATCCTTGTGCTCCTTTAGCTCACTGTCTCAACTCGACCCTTAGCCCTTCAGTCCAAAAGCGTACCTACAGGGACAACACATCATGAGCATAAACATCCTTACTTAAAATCATACAAAGAAACATAACAATAAATGGATGAAATCTTAGTTGAGTAAACTTGCTGGTTATTCGTTAACTTCTTTTCGTTGTCCCTGATTAACATTCATGCATATGGGCACCTTACCCTATCGTATGGCATATTACCATATGGGCATCTTACCCAATCGTAAACATCGTATGGCATCTTACCATATCATAAACATCGTATGTCATCTTACCATATGGGCATCTTACCCAATCATAAACATCGTATGTCATCTTACCATATCATAACATCGTATGGTATCTTACCATATGGGCATCTTACCGAATCATAAACATCGCATGGCATCTTACCATATCATAACATCGTATCATTATATAAATATCATATAAACATCATCATTTCATCGTAAATACTCATGCGATAAATGCATAGTCATAGTATAGAGGTGTGTTTTACCGTCCGATGCCCGTACGTCTCTTACGTACCTTTTTAAAAGGAGGAGGAGTTAACAGACTTTATCTCCTTGACTGTGCTAGTACCTGGGATGGTTCTACACAACCACATAATACAATATTAGGCACCAATACAAGAATCACAATCAATTCTTCAAAATAAAATACAAAAATTTTAATAACTCATGAATAGTGACTACCGATCGATCGGTCACCCTTACCGAGCGATCGTTAACTGTTCAAAATTTCAATTTAAGCTACGGCCTTTCACCGATCGATCGGTCCAAGATATCGATTGATCGTTAGCCATCCACCAATCGATCGGTACTTTAACCGATCGATCGGTACTAGACTTGAATAAATTTTAAAATGCTACGGCATTTGCGCCGATCGATCGGTGTTCATCACCGATCGATCGGTCATTCTTGTTCATGCGAAATTTTTCAGAAATCTCGAACACCTCATTTCATACCATTCAAACCACCTCATAACACACATAAAAAGCCTGAACAAACATGCCAATAGCTTCATAAAACTTCCATGCATGTACTCAAATCGAAGATTTAATAAAATCTAAGCTAGCATGCATCATAACATCTTCATAAACTTCAATACTCATCCAACTTCAGGGAAAACAAACAGGGTATGCAAGTCTTGCCCAGATTTTCGGGCACATCTTTTCCTAACAAGAATTCCAACACATAAAACATATAATATACTCGAATAAACATGCTAGAGGCTACAAAATACTTCCATGTAAGTACTCATACCAAGGTTTTGACCAAACCTATACTTAGCATGCATGAAAACATCACCACAAAACCCAAACTCAAACAAAACCCAGAAAAACAGAGTACCAACTTACCCCTCTCTTTTGCTCCTCTTATTGCAAGGTTTTTAATGCCCTTAAAACCAAGCCTTTTCCTTCCTTACTGCAGCTCTTTGGGACGTTTTTTATGAGAGGGAGGAAATGGGAGAGGAGGGAATGGGATGACTTGATTGCAAGAGATGATTGGAAGTATGGGCTTGATCAAGTGGGGGGTATGGGTTAAACAAGTGGGGGAGAAGGAGGTGGTGGCCGAGTGATGGGGTGGGGTGGTGTGGTTGGGGTGGTCATGTGGTGTTTAATTATGCCCCGGTATTTAGTACGATGTATTAAAATATCCTCACTCGATATTTTATAACTTTACCTAATTAATACATCCCTTAAAACACCCAACATGCCCCCTAAATCATATCATCATAACATAATCATAGCCCCCAATTTAAATGCACCACCACCCTTAACCATATCATAACCATTTATGTTAACACATAAACATATAAACATTTTGGGAGTATTACAATATATGTAGGGGAAACCCCAAAGCCATCGATGCACCTAATCACTTGCCCCAACAGAGACAGCCCCCACACGGGGTGAGCATACCAATATCCCAAATCCAATAACTACAATATTACATTTCATAATTTACACGAGTAAATGCTATGAATATTAAAAGATACTCTCTGGATGGCATCATCCTCATCTGGGATCCCATGTGTTGTTCCTGTTCTCAAAATAACTAAAACCATCAAATTCCCAAATGCTAGTTAATCGTTAAATTGATTAACAAACCCGTTTGCCACGTACCGATATCATAATCAATAATATCAAATCATTAAACAATGATTACAGATATTCCATATATCTCACCTATGGTTTCATAGTTCTATTTCATCGCTCGCTCTACAATAGAGGTATTTTATCCTCACGCATGCTCAACAGCAGTGGCGTCATAACCGATGTTCGCTCAAAGGCGACAACATCAATCATTGCTCGCTCAAAAGCGGCACCGTATACTTCCCAATGTCTATCCATTTATTGCAATATAATGTACCATGCATTCAACAATTGTAATTAAAAAAAGGGCTATGCTCATACGTTATACGTACCTTATAATTCCGTAGACCTAGTCCAACCTTGACTGAGTCCCGTGATCCAATGGATTATGTGCTAACACATAAATAACTCATAACCAAATACAAGCATGCAATCACGTGCCCAAGCACGTTCACAATCCCCAATTATATCGTCATCCATGATGATTAACCATTTTAAAAGACTCCGGCTAAGCATGCATAATACTGATAGGGTTGATTATTACGTGCATTTTTTCTTTGATTTGTATATATTTTCGTGTAGATTCCGGGATGATGTTACACTTTTTGGTATTTATTTGGTTTTTCAGGAATCTAGGTGGAAAGTGGAAGAATTGAGCTAGAAGGAAGAAAACGGATCAAACCGAGACAAGAAATGAAGAATTTGGATTCTGGCATAACCGATCGATCGGACATGGAGGGCGATCGATCGAAGGAGACAGAAGTTTTGGCCAACCAAGAGAAGCAGAGCTCGATCGATCGGAAACACACGCTCGATCGATCGAGAGTGGCAGAAGATTTACAAAGCGAGAATGACGAAATCTGGATCGATCGGCAGCACATGCTCGATCGATTGAGCAAGGCAGAGAAAATCAGGTCCGAGAGTTGAAGGTGCTCGATCGATCGAGACATATGCACCGATCGATCGAGACGCAGAATTTTCAGAAAATTAAAGACTTGATTTGGTTTGATTTTTGGAAACACTTCCATCCACCCCCTCTTCTATAAATTAGGGAACTATGGCACGAATTGAGGGACGATTATCAGAGTATAATCAGACCCAATATCATATTTTTCAGCCGCCTTTCATCTTCGAAGAACAAGACAAGTTTAGAGAAATCCTTTGAAGTGCAAGGAAGGAAGCAAGAGAAGAAGTATCGTTCAACGCACGGATTCGCTCCTACGTTATATCATACTTCTAAACTTTAGTTATTTTGATTTTCAGATGTATTGATGTTTATGAGGTTGAGAAACAATTTGTAATACCCCCGAAATGTGATATGATTATGTTCTACGATGATAAATTATGATGTGTTTAAGGGTTGTGGTGTATTTAAATTGGGGGCCACGATTTATGTTATGATGATATGATGTGGGAAGCATGATGGGTATTTTAAGGGATGTATTGATTAAATGAAGTTAGAAAATATCGAGTGAGGATATTTTAATACATCGTACTAAATACCGGGACACAATTAAACACCACCCCCCCACCCACTCGGTCACCACCCTCCCCCAATTGCACCCTACACCCCCACTTGTCAAAGCCCATGCCTCCCACTTGGTCATACCCATGCTTCCACTTTGCAGCCAAATCATCTCCTTCTCTCCTCCTCTCTTTCTCTCCCAAAATTGTGCCTGTAAGCTGCTGGGGAAGGGAAGAAAAGCTTGGTAAGAAGGTGTTCAAATCCTTGCAAAAAGAGGAGCAAAAGAGAGGGGTAAGTGGGTACCCTGTTTTTCTGGGTTTGTGTTTGGGCTTGGGTTTGGTGGGTTGATTTTAAAGCATGTTAAGTATAGGTTTGGGTGAAACCTTGGTATGGGTGCTTACATGAAAGTATTTTGTAGCTTTTAGCATGTTTGTTCGAGCATGTTACATGTTTTATGTGATAGATTTCTAGTTATGAAACTATATGCTCGAAAATCTGGGCAAAAAGATACATGCTCTGTTTCTGTAAAAGTTGGTTAAGGATGAAGTTTATGATGATGTTATGATGCATGTTGGCTTAGGTTTTGTTAAACCTTTGATTTAAGTGCTTACATGGATGTTTTATGAAGTTCTTCACATGCTAGTTTCAGCAAGAAAGATGTGTTATGAAGTAGAAAAGATGGTGTGAAATGTAGTGCTCAAAAATCTGGGGAAAAATCCCGATTTTCAGAGCTCTCGATCGATCGAGATTTAGTTCCGATCGATCGAGCGAGACAGAAGGTCTAAGCATGTTTTCAAAATTTTGGTGCCGATCGATCGAAGGATTTCTCGATCGATCGGTGAAGCTCCTCGATCGATCGGTAAAATGTTCGATCGATCGAGCGAGGCAGGAAGCTAAGGCACTTTTTGTGCACAGTGTCTCGATCGATCGAGACATAGGGCCGATCGATCGAGAGAGGCAGAAAGTTGAAAAATATGATGATGTTTTATTTTGTTAAGTTTATGATGTAAGATGGTTTTGAGGCATCTAATATGGTATTATGTGGTCTTGTAGAACCATCCCAGGTACCAGCACCATCAAGGAGATAAAGTCTGTTGACTCCTCCTCCTTTTGAAAAGGTACGTAAGAAGCGTACGGGCATCGGACGGTAACACACATCTCTATACTACGACTATGTTTTTATTGCATGAGTATTCACGATGAAATGACGATGTTTATATGATGTTTATACGATGAAGTTCATATGATGTTTATTGCTTATACGATGCTTATATGATGACATTTATGTGATGTATTGTGGTAAGATGCCACGGGGTAAGCTCATGATGTGTTGTCCCTGTAGGTACACTTTTGGACGAAAGGACTAAGGGTCGGGTTGAGGCAGTGAGCTACTAGGGACACAGGAATGCATAGGATTCAAGTTATGATTAGTATCTACTCAAGGAGTAGTGTAAATCTAAATGTCATTCTTTTGGAATGAAATGAATTATTTTTGAAGTTTTGTATTTTGGCCTGTAATCCTGTTAGCTCGTGTAACAACCAAAACCTTAAGATGTTACCTTAATGCATGATTAGTCCTTCTTATGTCTTTTAATCACTGTTAAGGTGGGAAGACCCCACATTAGTGGTATCAGAGCAGTGGTTAGATAACTCGGGAATGAGTGAAGGGTAGCCTTAGCAATAAGTTAGCTAGGTGCTTACTTTTGAACATGTTTATATGTATGTTATTCATAAAGAAGAAGATGTTATACTAACATGTTCAATTATCTAACGATGAGTTTTATGAATTGCTTTTGGTGTTGTTATTAACCCTTGTGTTGCAGCATGGCAGCGAATATAGAAGTGGGTGACGCCATTAGTGTAAATGCAAGTGCTGGGCGTACGAACCCATTGCCACCACCAGCTTTGGGAGAGGAACCCTCTGAACACCAGTTGCTACCTGGGGAATTGAGCTTGGCTCAGTTTATGATGTATCGACCTCCGATGTTCGAGGGAACTGAATCCGGAGAGAAAGCTGAGGAATGGTTAGAGAGGATTGACCAGATATTTGTGGCAGCGCCTTGTGCAAAGACGGCCTGGATCCGATTAGCAGAATTTCAGCTGTCCAAGAAGGCATTGATGTGGTGGAAAACCACAGTGGTTGAGCAAGAGGCTCTGGGACAGGAAGTAAATTGGAAGATGTTCCGAACGCGGTTTTTGAACCGCTATTTCTCAGCCGCTGCAAGACAGGCCAAGGAGGATGAGTTTACCAGTTTAAGACAAGGTACCATGCCTGTATCTGACTATGCTTTGCATTACTGTTCCTTACTACGATATGTGCCACACATTGCTGCAAGCACTCAAGCGAAGATGCGGAATTTCATGAAGGGCTTGAGGCCTGAACTGTATGACAGGGTGATCACTTATGGCCCTACTTGTTTTGATGATGCACTCTCACGAGCTGAGCTAGCTGAACTGGGAGTCGGTGCATATCCTGATGCTGTGCCACCTCCGGCACCCCCTCAGAGATCCACTTCTGACAATTTGAAGCCCATAGGTGATCAGTTTAAGCCTAGGGGGAACACTTCGGCATCGAGATTCAGTGGCAAGAGGCCCGAGAATCGATGGAAAGGGAAAGGTAGGAATGATGCTCCATCTGGGAGAGGACAGTCTCAGGGAGACAGATCTGGTAGAGTTCAGTGCACTCTTTGTGGACAACCACATTTGGCAAAGGACTGCGTAGGATGCTATGTCATGTGGCGACAGAGGCCACTTTGCTCGGCAGTGTCCCAACAGGGGAAGACAGCAGAACTCTACGGGGAGGCCTGCGGACAGAACGACACAACACCGGCCACCTTTTGTGCCAAGACAGTATGGAGGTCAGCCCGCGGGGCCACCTCAGGGACAGGTGTATGCTTTGAAGAGGGAGCAGGCTACGGCGGCCCCGGAGGAAGTTATAGCGGGTACGTGTCTTTTATTTACGCACCCTGCTCTTATATTGATAGACACAGGTGCGTCACACTCCTTTGTGTCGACGAGTTTTGTTGAAAGGCACCACATATGCACTTCTCCGTCCCCCATGCCTCTTATGGTCTCGACCCCCGCTGGAAGAAGTTTGACTACGGATCAGATTGTTTATGATGGCCTCATTTATTTTGAGGATAATGAGTTAAGATCAGATTTGATTGTGTTGGGAATGACAGACTTCGATTGCATTGTGGGCATCGATGTTCTGAACAAGTATCAGGCAGTGGTAAACTGCAGGCAAAGGACTGTCCGATTTAGATCTGTATTGGGAGTCCAGTGGACATTTTATGGGGATGGTTCCCATCCGAAGATTCCGTTAATATCTGCTGTCAAGATGGCGCAGTTATTGGAACGAGGTCATGCAGGATATCTTATCTATGCTGTGGATATGACGGAAAAGAGGAAGGAATTAAAGGTTGAGGATGTGCCCGTAGTGGCGGAGTTTCCTGATGTCTTTCCGGAGGAGATTCCCGGATTCCCACCGACGAGAGAGGTCGAGTTTGGGATTGAGTTGTTACCAGGGACGTCTGCAATTTCTCGTGCCCCGTATAGGATGGCACCAGCAGAGTTAAGGGAGTTAAAGATACAGTTGCAGGAACTCCCTGATAAGGGCTACATACGCCCTAGCGTATCGCCATGGGGTGCGCCTGTCTTATTTGTTAAGAAGAAAGATGGATCGATGCGTCTATGCATTGACTACAGGCAGTTGAACAAAGCTACAGTAAAGAACAAGTATCCACTTCCGAGGATCGATGACTTGTTCGATCAGTTGCAGGGTACGAGGCTCTACAGTAAGATCGATCTGAGGTCGGGGTACCATCAGATTCGAGTAAGAGAAGATGATGTTCAGAAGACGGCTTTCAGGACTAGATATGGGCACTATGAATTCCTGGTCATGCCTTTTGGGGTGACAAATGCCCCAGCTGTCTTCATGAGTTTGATGAACAAGGTGTTCCAGCCATATTTGGATCAGTTCGTCATAGTCTTCATTGACGACATACTTATTTACTCTCGGACTGAAGAAGAGCATGTAAGGCACTTGAGAATAGTGCTTCAGATCCTTAGGGATCATCAGCTGTATGCGAAGCTTAGTAAGTGCGAGTTCTGGTTGGACAGCGTGGTATTTTTAGGCCATGTCATATCTGGCCACGGGATATCTGTGGATCCAAGGAAGATTGAAGCTGTGATGGAGTGGGCTGCACCCACTTCTGTACCTGAGATAAGGAGTTTTCTCGGTTTGGCAGGATATTACCGACGTTTCGTCGAGGGTTTTTCGAAGATTGCCAAACCCCTGACGCAGCTGACTCAGAAAGGAGTCCCCTTCTTTTGGTCCGAAGCCTGTGAGGAAAGCTTCCAAGAGCTGAAGCGTCGTTTGACTACAGCGCCTGTGCTGGTGATTCCGTCTGAGGATAAGAGGTTCGCCTTGTATACGGATGCGTCATTACAGGGCTTGGGCTGTGTGTTGATGCAAGATAAGCATGTGGTGGCTTATGCATCGAGGCAGCTGAAGCCACACGAGGCTAAGTATCCAGTGCATGATTTGGAATTGGCGGCCATCATATTCGCCTTAAAGATCTGGAGGCATTACTTGTATGGCACGTCTTTCACTATTTATAAGGACCATAAGAGCCTGAAGTTCTTATTCACTCAGGCAGAGTTGAATATGAGGCAAAGAAGGTGGATGGATCTGCTCAAATACTATGATTGTGAAATTGAGTACCATCCAGGTAAAGCGAACCTGATAGCAGATGCCTTAAGTCGGAAGGTGAAGAGTACTGCAGAGGATGTTATGTGTTTGTCGGCCTTGATGACGTCTTATTGCCAACTGGGCTATGATTTCGATGTAGATACGTCGCCTGTGCGAGTGTCGACCCTATTGGCGGAGCCAGACATATTTGAGGCGATCAGGAAGGCCCAGAAGTTGGATGGTGAGGTTCAGAGGTGGACATCATTGGTACTTCAGGGTCAGCCATCCAAGTTCAGAGTAGCTGAGGATGATTCTTTGAGACTGGGCAACCGATGGGTAGTCCCAGATGCACCAGGACTGCGTAGAGGAATATTGGAGCGGGCTCACAGTAGTCGTTTCAGTATCCACCCATGGGGAAAGAAGATGTACAAAGATCTATGCGATCAATTCTGGTGGAGACGCATGAAGCGTGAGGTAATCATTTTTGTTAAAAGATGTTTGATCTGCCAGCAGGTAAAGGCAGAGAGGCAGAGGCCTGGTGGAGAGCTGAAGAGCTTAGAGGTTCCTGAATGGAAGTGTGAGCATATATCTATGGATTTCGTGACCCACTTGCCAAGAACGACCTCAGGATTTGATGCGATCTGGGTGATCGTGGATAGGCTGACGAAGATGGCTCATTTCATCCCTTACAGTATGTCTTATACATACTTAAAGATGGCTCAAATGTATATACGGGATGTTGTGAGATTGCATGGTATTCCAGTCTCGATAGTGTCTGACAGAGACCCGAGGTTCACTTCACATTTCTGGGAGGGTCTCCAGACAGCTCTGGGCACGGAGGTGAGACTGAGTACGGCCTATCACCCTCAGACAGACGGCCAAACAGAGCGTACCATTCAGACGCTCGAGGACATGTTGAGGGCATGTGTTTTGGAGTTTGATACTCCGTGGCAGGATTCAGTGTCGCTGGTGGAGTTCTCCTATAATAACAGTTATCAGGCGAGCATTCAAATGGCCCCTTTTGAAGCTCTGTATGGACGACGATGTAGATCACCACTGTATTGGGAGGACTTGACCAGCAAAGCGGTCGGAGGACCGGATATGATCAGGGATATGGAAGGTAAGATAAAGTTGATACGCCTGAAGATGAAAGCGGCCCAGGATAGGCAAGCGGCCTATGCCAATAAGCGGCGACGACCGCTAGAATTCCAGTTAGGAGACAGGGTCTTCTTAAAGATCTCGCCCTTCAGGGGTGTGGTTCGTTTTGGAATGCGGGGAAAGTTATCTCCGAGGTATGTTGGGCCATATGAAGTTTTACAGCGTATCGGTACTTTGGCATATCGTTTGGCTCTACCGCCATCCTTGTCTGGCATACACGATGTTTTCCATGTCTCTATGTTGAGGAAGTATGAGCCAGACCCGTCCCATGTCTTACAGCCTACTGAAGTACAGTTAGATTCAGATGTGTCCTACGTTGAATGACCGATCAGAATTCTGGATCGAGAGGATCGCAGACTACGAAGTAAAGTTATACCGATGGTCAAAGTTCAGTGGGATCGTCGGGGCGTCGAGGAGGCTACGTGGGAGACGGAACGGCATATGGTGCAGCACTATCCGGAACTATTCTCTGGTATGTTTTTATGTTTAGTTTCGTTATGATGATGCATGTGGATTTCGAGGACGAAATCTTATAAGTAGGGGAGTAATGTAATACCCCCGAAATGTGATATGATTATGTTCTACGATGATAAATTATGATGTGTTTAAGGGTTGTGGTGTATTTAAATTGGGGGCCACGATTTATGTTATGATGATATGATGTGGGAAGCATGATGGGTATTTTAAGGGATGTATTGATTAAATGAAGTTAGAAAATATCGAGTGAGGATATTTTAATACATCGTACTAAATACCGGGACACAATTAAACACCACCCCCCCACCCACTCGGTCACCACCCTCCCCCAATTGCACCCTACACCCCCACTTGTCAAAGCCCATGCCTCCCACTTGGTCATACCCATGCTTCCACTTTGCAGCCAAATCATCTCCTTCTCTCCTCCTCTCTTTCTCTCCCAAAATCGTGCCTGTAAGCTGCTGGGGAAGGGAAGAAAAGCTTGGTAAGAAGGTGTTCAAATCCTTGCAAAAAGAGGAGCAAAAGAGAGGGGTAAGTGGGTACCCTGTTTTTCTGGGTTTGTGTTTGGGCTTGGGTTTGGTGGGTTGATTTTAAAGCATGTTAGGTATAGGTTTGGGTGAAACCTTGGTATGGGTGCTTACATGAAAGTATTTTGTAGCTTTTAGCATGTTTGTTCGAGCATGTTACATGTTTTATGTGATAGATTTCTAGTTATGAAACTATATGCTCGAAAATCTGGGCAAAAAGATACATGCTCTGTTTCTGTAAAAGTTGGTTAAGGATGAAGTTTATGATGATGTTATGATGCATGTTGGCTTAGGTTTTGTTAAACCTTTGATTTAAGTGCTTACATGGATGTTTTATGAAGTTCTTCACATGCTAGTTTCAGCAAGAAAGATGTGTTATGAAGTAGAAAAGATGGTGTGAAATGTAGTGCTAAAAAATCTGGGGAAAAATCCCGATTTTCAGAGCTCTCGATCGATCGAGATTTAGTTCCGATCGATCGAGCGAGACAGAAGGTCTAAGCATGTTTTCAAAATTTTGGTGCCGATCGATCGAAGGATTTCTCGATCGATCGGTGAAGCTCCTCGATCGATCGGTAAAATGTTCGATCGATCGAGCGAGGCAGGAAGCTAAGGCACTTTTTGTGCACAGTGTCTCGATCGATCGAGACATAGGGCCGATCGATCGAGAGAGGCAGAAAGTTGAAAAATATGATGATGTTTTATTTTGTTAAGTTTATGATGTAAGATGGTTTTGAGGCATCTAATATGGTATTATGTGGTCTTGTAGAACCATCCCAGGTACCAGCACCATCAAGGAGATAAAGTCTGTTGACTCCTCCTCCTTTTGAAAAGGTACGTAAGAAGCGTACGGGCATCGGACGGTAACACACATCTCTATACTACGACTATGTTTTTATTGCATGAGTATTCACGATGAAATGACGATGTTTATATGATGTTTATACGATGAAGTTCATATGATGTTTATTGCTTATACGATGCTTATATGATGACATTTATGTGATGTATTGTGGTAAGATGCCACGGGGTAAGATGCCCCACATGGTAAGAGGCCATGCGATGTATTGTGGTAAGATGCCACGGGGTAAGATGCCCCACATGGTAAGAGGCCATGCGATGTATTGTGGTAAGATGCCACGGGGTAAGATGCCCCATATGGTAAGAGGCCATACGATGATGTTGTGGTAAGATGCCACGGGGGTAAGATGCCCATATGCATGATTCTAAATCAGGGACAACAATAAGAAGTGAATGTATAACCAGCATATTACTTAACCAATGTTTCATGCATTTACTATGATGTTTATAATGTTAAGTAAGATTATATATGCTCATGATGTGTTGTCCCTGTAGGTACACTTTTGGACGAAAGGACTAAGGGTCGGGTTGAGGCAGTGAGCTACTAGGGACACAGGAATGCATAGGATTCAAGTTATGATTAGTATCTACTCAAGGAGTAGTGTAAATCTAAATGTCATTCTTTTGGAATGAAATGAATTATTTTTGAAGTTTTGTATTTTGGCCTGTAATCCTGTTAGCTCGTGTAACAACCAAAACCTTAAGATGTTACCTTAATGCATGATTAGTCCTTCTTATGTCTTTTAATCACTGTTAAGGTGGGAAGACCCCACACAATTAGACATCTTTTTAGTTTGATTTGAATATAATTAAGTTTATTTTAGCAAGGTTAGGGAATATTGTGATTGAATCATTGATTTGATTGTGCTTGAGTGGATTAATTCTTTTGTGCATGAATTATAATCTTAATGCTATCAAAGCCTTGCTAACTTTGATTGAATTGGTGAATTATAATTGAGATCGAGAGATAAAGTTATAATACACTATAATAATTCGTGTTGTATATTAAAGATTTAGATCGAGTGATCAAATCACATACGTGATCACTTTGAATTGAAAGATTTAAAGTTAACGGTTTTCATCGAGATTTATTTGATATTAAATTGGTTTAAGTGAACGAGAGTTACTTGTTTCAATTTAATATTAGTTTCAATATAGCTTGAGAAAGTATATTGATTATATTAGGAAATACGTCACCTTAAGAATTGATTGATTAGTAATTGTTTTTGCAAACAAATCATTGGCGATAACACAATTGAACCAACATCTTGATAAATTTCTTGAGTGGAATTCCTTCGCATCTTCAAAGGAGTTGATTTAGTTTTGAGTTTTTAAGTTTTTAGTTTAATTAGATAATTAATCATTTATTTTCGTAGGCTAAATATAATTTTGCTATTTTTATTTGGTACTTATACGTTAGTCCCTGTGGGTTCGACATCCTTTCTTTTATATCACTATACTAAAACTTGACACCATGCACTTGCGGTCTAAAATCACTACACTGGAATTTTCTGTTTAAAATAATAGCGATCAAGTTTTTGGCGCCGTTGCCGGGGACTAATTTGTATAATATCATAAGAGATTAGTTAATTGTAATTTAGCCATTAATTTTTGTTTTCGTTTTGTTTGTCACTTTGACCGTTGGGTTTACTACATTCGTGTTTCTCCTTTTGGGTTGATTTTTACAGGTAGCCAGCTGCTTGGTGTATGCTAAGGAGTAGCAACCCCACACTCCAGTCGTTTGACCCAGAAATTGAGCGAACATGTCTAAGAAGAATAAGGGAAGCTCGAACAATGGATGATAACAATCAAGAAGGGGGCACGAACAACGAAGCACCGAATCCAAGATCTATGATGGATTTTGCTCAACCAGCTTTCCATGGATCACTGTCAAGAATTACAAGGCCAAGTATTGAAGCCAACAATTTTGAGATAAAGCCGGCTATAATACAGATGATCCAGCATTCAGTGATGTTTGGGGGAGTAGCCACTGATGACCCAAACGCTCACATCTCCAACTTCTTGGAGATTTGTTGTGATGACCAGAGATTATGGATGTTAATTCCGGAGTGTTAATAACCCCTAAAGTTGTTTTACGTGGCGACTTGGAGTTTAATCGCGGTGTTGGGCCTTCTAGGCTCATTTATTTGGGTAGTTGGGATTGTTGGATCCCGAGGTTGAGATTGTATTCTCATTACGGTGAAAAATCTAAGAGTTGGGTTTTTAGTGTGACTCGGAATCTCGGGTGCTTGGTGTGGGCACCGGTAGGGGTTTTGGAGTTAGAGAGAGAATTTTTGAAAACAGATGATTTTTAATGAATCATGATGTATTTGTGGGGCTATTAGTATTTCGGGGTATTTTTGCTATAAATACCAGTTGAACCCGAGATTTTAATTATCGGAACCATTTTCCTCACCTTCCCTCTCTCTCCTCGCGCACGCTGATTCTCCCGATCCCCTTGACCCACGCAGCTTCAAGCGCCGCGCCCGCCGCCGTTCGTCGCGTCCGACCCACCGGTAGCTTCGTCTCTTCCAGGCGCACCTCTCCATACCATCAATTCGAAGTTTGGTCACGATTTGAGTTCGGATTTCTGCAGAAAGCGCTAGGGTTCGAAACTGGAATTTGTCCAATTTGGGGCTCGATTTTTGGTACGATTTTGGGGCTTTTATTCAGGTGTTTTTGGGGCGTTTTGTGCTTTGATTTGGGTCGAAAATTTCTTACTTTGTAGTTCAAAAAAATTTGTTGCTTAATGGTTCGAATTTCTTGCTGTTGGGCGTGAGGATTTGGTTCGAAAATTTGTGGCTTATGGTTCGAATTTTTCCAGTATGTTTGAGGGGTTTATGTTCGAATTTTGGGGGTTTTTGGCAAGGGGTGATGATTCTTGCTATTGATCGATAAATTCATGTTTTAGATGAATTATGGTGATTATTTGAGTTCGAATTGTTATGATAGGGTTCGAATTATTGAAGGTGTTCTTGAGCAATTTTTTGATAATGGTTGATTGTCGTGTGTTGACAATATTTTTGAGGGTTATGGGTGTGCTTGAGCATGGGTTGCATGTTCGTAAATAATTGTGAATTATTTATCGTGTTAGCACATCGTTCCTCGGGGCATGGAACTCGAGCAAGGTTTGGCTCGGACTTCGGAAATTTAAGGTACGTGCGACGTACGAGCATTACTTTATATAAGAGCATTTGTGAAATGCATAATGTGTTTTAATTGCATTAGATGGATGTGGGTATGGCTATATATATATATGTGTTGAAATGACTATGGAACGGCCTAGTCTTGACATCGTTGCCACAAGTGTGCGTAATACTATAGTATTATAACCTTACATGAGATATGGGGTACTGGGTTTATATGACTATTGTAGGGCATTTGAGATGCCTGAGAATGATCGTGGAATCATGTATTCATTATAAGACATGTGAGATGTCTAAGTATAATGGAGAATTGGTAAAATAAATGCTAGGCATTTGAGCTATCTGTGATTGGTAGCAAAGTTGAAAATCAGTATTAGATATCGAGATATCTATATTTGTATGTATAGTGAATTTGGAATCATTAATTATTGATACTTGAGAATCAGGCATGCTATGAGTTAAATCAATGTGTTGATTTACTGATTTTTGAGATTTGATGAGTTTGATGATTGTGAGAACAGGGACAGTACACGGAATCCCGGATGAGGACGTTGCCATCCAGGGAGTATCATTTAAAATTCATTAGTATTTACTTTTGTTGTAAATTATGAATTTCATTATTGTGATTATGGGATTTTGTGTATTGGTATGCTCACCCCGTTGGGGGCTGTCTCTGTTGGGGCAGGTGAACAGGTACATTAATGGCTGTGGCGCTGAGCTCGAGCTGTTGATTGGATGTACTCCCAGGATCGTGGTACCAGGGCTTGATGGAGCACGGTATCGTATAGAGTACTTATATACACCCGAAGGTTATATACATATTTATGATGCTCGCATGTGAGCACGGTTATGCTTGTATATGGGTTGTATATAAAGGCATGAGCCTTTCTCTCTTTCATTCTATGTTGCATGCAATTAAGAGTAGAATTGCTAATGATATGAGAGACATGGGTGTATTATGTGGGTCTTGAAACCCATTTATGTTGTCTTATGTGTGGTGTCTTCCCTGGCTGGGAATTTACTTAGCGTTGCTGTGTTCTGTTGAGTATGTATTTTCCCTGGCCGGGAACTATATATCGTGATGCGCTTTTATTTCGGGATGGCTCTATTTATGGGGAGAGTCTGTCCAAATTTTTATAAAAGTCTACCATGTGAAAAGTTGTGTAATGGGGATGGAAATGGGCGGAATCTATGAGTCTAATTGTGGGTAGAGATGATCTTAATGTTGAATATTAAAGAAATTTTGTAATTGCCATTCAATGGTAAAGTATCATCTGAGTTTCCCGATTGATTTTATTGAAAGCATGTGCCACACATAATGATTAATACACTAATCAAGGGTTAAGGGCTTGGGGTCCTTACATTAGTGGTATCAGAGCCAGGTTAGCTCTTTGGGGCTGTTAAGGGCCTAGGAAGTTATTGATAGCACTTATGCATGATGGCATTAATGTTGTATGACACAACTAGTTGTTTATGTGTTTTTATGATATGAAAAGTGGTGCTGCTAATCATTGTGGTTGCAGGAATCGTGTAGAATGTGATGGGATGGCATTAATGGTGATGTCTAGCCCTTCATGTATTATGTGTTAAGGGATCTGATTTTGTAGGAAAATCAGGAAAGGTGAGACGTACGGGCTTCGGACGGTAAAACGTGTTACACCTTTGATTATGTATATCATGGATAGTGAACCCTTACATGTGATGGTATATGTGAAATGATAGTGATATATATTGTGATAATGGAATCAACTGTTGTGCTTGATTATTGTGGTAGAATTGATGAATGTTCCGGTAGCCTTTATCTCCGAGCGAGGGAGGTACTTGCCGCTGTCATGACCAAGCGAGGTAACATGCCGCTGTCATTGTCGAAGCGAGGGGTCCTAAAATTCCGCTGTTGTATTGGGACCAGAACAGTCACAATTCTAGTGATTAATGTAGAATATTGTGGTTATAACTGGAACGTGATATCGATCATTATATTGTGAACTGTGGTATTAACCTGGATGCAGGTACATGGAGCTAGTGGAAGTTCCGGTAGATCTAATATTCGAGCGAGGGAGGTACTTGCCGCTGTCATATGAAGCGATGGTAATATGATATTTGCCGCTGTCATGTCTAAGCGAGGTAACATGCCGCTGTCATTGTCGAAGCGAGGGATATCATATGATGCCGCTATATGTCGAAGCGAGGGGTCCTAAAATTCCGCTGCTATAACAAGACCGGAACAACCACATTATCGATATTGATAGCGATGTCTCATTCCGCTATGTTGGTTGGCGATGGTTCATGCCGCCAAGTGTATTAATAGCGATGTCTCATTCCGCTATGTTGGTTGGCGATGGTTCTTGCCGCCGGATATATTGATAGCGATGTCTCATTCCGCTATATTGATTGGCGATGGTTCTTGCCGCCGGATATATTGATAGCGATGGTTCATTCCGCTATAATGATTGGCGATGATTCTTGCCGCCGGATATATTCATAGCGATGGTTCGTTCCGCTATTCCATTGGCGATGACTTATGCCGCCGGGTGTTCATAGCGATGGTACATTCCGCTACATCTATGGCGATGGTTCATGCCGCCAGATGTCTATAGCGATGTTTTATGCCGCTGACTCTATGACGATGGATTATGCTCCTGATTCTATAGCGACGGGTTATGCCGCTATGTACATGACGCAGGATTACGCCACCTACGAGCGACTGGTGCTGATTGCGTACCACTGTTGGATGACGGAGACAGGTATGCCGCTATATTGTTAGCAATGAGGTATGGCATATTACTGTTTATTTAGCACTATTGTGGATATCATGTGTTGATTTACTTATGCTGTCATGTGTTTGACGATGAGATTATAGACGTCGTGTATCGACATATACTGTCACGAGTCGACAATATTATTATATTATTTCAAAGTCATATGTTGACAGGTACCGTCACGGGATGACAATGACATAGTGGATGTTTTATGTAGACGTGTAGCGTCGTTTTGATGATTAATACATTTATGTTATGTATTAGGTTGTATGGTTTGAGTGCCGATGATGAGCACATGGTAGAGTCTGGGTCACTAGTTGACGTGTAATACCCCCGAAATGTTATATGATTATGTGCTATGATGATGATTTATGTTATGTTTAAAGGTTGTGCTGTATTTAAATTGGGGAGTATAATTATGATATGATGATATGATTTAGGGGGCATGTTGAGTGTTTTAAAGGATGTATTAATTAAATGAAGTTAAAAAATATCGAGTGAGGATATTTTAATACATCGTACTAAATACCGGGACACAATTAAACACCACATGGCACCCCAACCACACCACCCCACCCCCACCACTCGGTCACCACCCATTCCCCCCACTTGGCAACCCATCCCTTCTCAACCCATGCTCCACTCATTGGCTTGCAATCAACTCCCCTCCACCTCCTTCTCCCTCTCTTTCCCTCTCAAAATAGGTGGAGTAAGCTGCTTGTAGGAGGAGGAATAAGCTTGTGATTTTGTGTGCAAAAGCCTACCAAAGAAGAGGGGTAAAGTTTAATACTCTGTTTTTCAGACTTTTGTTTGGGGTTTGGTTTTGGTGGGAGGTTTTATTGCATGATAGGTATAAGTTTGGGTGGAACCTTGGTAGGGATGCTTACATGGTAGTATTATGTAACTACTAGCATGGTTGTTCGAGCTTTTTACATGATTTATGTGATAGATTCCTTGTTATGAAACTATATGCTCGAAAATCTGGGAAAAGATAAGCATGCTCTGTTTCTGTCTAAGGTTGGTTGAGGATGAAGATTATGATGATGTTATGAAGCATGTTAGCTTAGGTTTTGTTAAACCTTCGATTTAAATACATGCATGGTAGTTTTATGAAGATTGTAACATCTTTGCTCAGGCATGTTTTACGCCTTATGAAGTAGAAATGATGGTATGAAATGAGGTGCTCAAAATCTGGGGAAGTCCCGATTTTTCAGAGCTCTCGATCGATCGAGATTTTGGTCCCGATCGATCGAGCGAGGCAAAAAGCTTAAGGCATGGTTTCAATTTCATGTGCCGATCGATCGAAGGATTTCTCGATCGATCGGTGAAGCTCCTCGATCGATCGATCGATCGAGGCAGAATGGTTGAGCACTGTTGTGCACAGTTTCTCGATCAATCGAGACCTCGGGGCCGATCGATCGAGAGAGGCAGAATGTTGAAAAATAAAATGATGTTTTATTTTGTTAAGTTTATGATGTGAGATGGTATTGAGGCATCTAATATGGTATTATGTGGTCTTGTAGAGCCACCCCAGGTACCAGCACAATCAAGGAGATAAGTCTGTTGACTCCTCCTCCTTTTGAAAAGGTACGTAAGAGACGTACGACATCGGACGGTAAAACACATCCCTACACTATGACTATGCATTTATCGCATGAATATATATACGATGAAATGATGATGTTTATACGATGTTTATATGATGATGTTTATATGATGTTTATATGATGATGTTTATAAGATGTTTATACGATGATGTTTATACGATGTTTATATGATGATGTTTATACGATGATGTTTATACGATGTTTATATGATGATGTGATGCAATGTTTATTTGTGGTAAGATGCCACGGGGTAAGATGCCCCACATGGTAAGAGGCCATGCGATGTTTATTTGTGGTAAGATGCCACGGGGTAAGATGCCCCACATGGTAAGAGGCCATGCGATGTTTTATTTTTGGTAAGATGCCACGGGGTAAGATGCCCCACATGGTAAGAGGCCATGCGATGTTTATAATGTGGTAAGATGCCACAGGGTAAGATGCTCATATGCATGATTATGAATCAGGAACAACAAGAAAAAGGTAACAAATAACCAGCATGTTCACTTAACTAAGATGTCGTACATTTACTGTTATATTTTGTTATGATGCTACAAGATGATGATGCTACAAGATGATGATGCTACAAGATGATGATGCTATAAGATGATGATGCTACAAGATGATGATGCTACAAGATGATGATGCTATAAAATGATGATGCTTATATGATGATGATGTTATAAGATAATGATAATTACAAGATGATGATGCTTATAGGATGATGATGCTATAAGATGATGATGCTTATATGATGATGATGTTATAAGATGATAATATTTATAAGATGATGATTTTAATCATTCATGTCAAGAATTTATGATTTTATGCATGACTATGAAACAGGGACAACCAAAGAGGGTTAATGCGATTAACCAGGAAGTATACGTTACCAATTATTTTCATGCATTTATTTATATGCCATTGCCTTATGATGTTAAGTAATGATGTACATGCTCATGATGGGTTGTTCCTGTAGGTACGCTTTTGGACTAAAAGACTAAGGGGTCGGGTTGAGCAGTGAGCTACGAGGAACACAGGAACGTGTAGGATTCAGCCTCTGTTTAGTATCTACTGTAGGAGTAGTATAAATCTAACATGTTAACATTCATTATGGGAATGTAACTAATAAGCTTTGAAGTTTTATTTGACCTGTAATTCTGTTAGCTCATGTAACAACTAGAACCCTAAGATGTTATTAATGCATGATTAGTCCTTCTTTTGTCTCTAAAACACTGTTAAGGTGGGAAGACCCCACATGACGAGACCTTTTTGCCAAGCAGTTTGCTCGGTGGAGTATTGGATGTATTGTACCGGTAAATGTACCACATCATGTTATAGAGGTAAATATTTGTTGAGCAATGATACCCTTGGGTATGCTCGTTAGTTTGGCTAGGGCCAAGTGATTGGTGGTAAGAGTAGTCATTGAGGAAACTACTCGCTTGTGTTGTGATGTAGGGTAGACATGGTTGCACCCACCCTGAGGGTGTGGGATAAATCTTATTGGATTATGATTGCATCATAAGTGAGCAAGGACACCGGGTTGTCCATTGTGCTTGGTATTTTAGAGATATGTTGGGCGATGACCCATTACTCTAACGGTTTGTACGGTATGGCATACCGAGATGGAACATATGGCTTGTTGGGGGGCTTGATATGAGCCTATGTAGACAGCGCTCTACTAGCCATATTTTGGGGGAATGATATAGTGTGCTTGTTGGGGCCATGATACTGCTCATTGGAACCAAGTTTGGCAAATCGTAAGGTGATACGATGTGGATTGTGGTGGACTCTAGTAGTCACCACGTCATTTGAGGTTGAGGTGGTGCACGCCTCACTGAAACGTGTATACGTTTATGTTTAATCTGGGTGAGACTTGTCTGGGACAGCTCATAATGTTGGAGTACCAACAAGAGAGTCATCAAGTCGTCGTTGACTCGATCTGTGGAATCCGTGTACTTGGGACGCAATGGGTGTTATTGTATCCAGTTTTTCCGAACGGTGGTTTGAGACTAGTGGATCTCGAGTTCGATAGCACTTTCCTTGTGGGGAAGGAGGTAGTATTATACCTATTTGGGAATCTTTGAAGGATTCGGTAAGTTGGTACGTGTGGTGTTGATTTTGGGAATCACGCCGTGTTGTTGATCGTCGATTATCATTCTCCACTGCATGGGAATAACTCATGATTGACAGTTGTGTTTGGGGCTTCGGGGTATGTTGTAGATACCCGAGCCAAGTGCATCGAGTATGCATGTGATGTCAGTGCCTAGGCAGGTATACCGGTAAGTATACGGATGCCAGTTATTGATTTCCTTTTTGACAAGCATAGAGTTATGCTATTTTGGATGGCTAAATCTCTGATGAGAGATATGGAACACCTTGAGATTGGGAATCTCCATGGCACGATAATTATGAGAAACAATCGTGGAGTTAGTTGACTCCCTTTGAGGAGGGATTATCTTGTGAGGGTTGAGGTGTTTCCTTGTTGGTGTTTCCCTTCGAATTATGCGATAGCCTTCCCAAGTTTGGATTGTTAAATCCTAGGATTAGCAAGGGATGGCAGGAATTCGGATTTATTGGGTGTCGCTGTCGACACAAGCGTTGAGGATGCAATGGGTTTATTGCATGTCCTTTCAGAATTTGAACTCTGTGGAGTCTCGATGGTTTACTTATGATCAGGATGTGATCCTTGGAATATCCGGAGGTGGACATCTTGTGAGATGTCTTTTGTGTGAATCTGTGGCCGTGAGATGCCCAAATTGAGTTGCAATGATGCGACTGCTCATTTGATGGAGGAGGTTTTGAAGTGGAGACCAGGTTTGGTATGTGTACGTCGTGGTATACTAGTGTTTTCCTCGTAATGATGTGTATTAGACATCGTGAGTCATAATAAAGATGTCATTGGGTGATATCTGCAATAAACTCGGGAGCGATTCGAATCTTTGCAGTTTCAGTTGACTAACTGCTTTTGGATTGTTAGCGTTGAGTTGTGCTGACGCTCTTTGACGTTATGATGGATTTGGAAGTCTATTCCACTCCAAGAGTTTGACACGAGGTCAACGTTCTCACGGTTGAGGTTTCATTCAGGATGCGTTCTTACTAGCTGTATTAGAACTAAGGATGACTGTCCGATCTACGGTCGTAAGTATTGGTTGTTTTGCAGTCATGAGGGACTGACTTTTGGGATGAACCGCATCGAGGTACGTTTTGCCTCTTGGGTGATATGTTGGTTTTGGTATGTCGCTCTGTTTCAGAGTTTGATGTGAGGTAAGTATCCTCGCGTTTATTAAGACGATTCTGATATGGTAAAAAATCGAGGTTATGGCTTCATGTTGTTGTGTAGCCTGGGTGTTATGTGATACACCGGTGCTAATTTCGAGGATGAAATTCTTTTAGTGGGGGATATTGTGATGACCAGAGATTATGGATGTTTATTCCGGAGTGTTAATAACCCCTAAAGTTGTTTTACGTGGCGACTTGGAGTTTAATCGCGGTGTTGGGCCTTATGGGCTCATTTATTTGGGTAGTTGGGATTGTTGGATCCCGAGGTTGAGATTGTATTCTCATTACGGTGAAAAATCTAAGAGTTGGGTTTTTAGTGTGACTCGAAATCTCGGATGCTTGGTGTGGGCACCGGTAGGGGGTTTTGGAGTTAGAGAGAGAATTTTTGAAAACAGATTATTTTTAATGAATCATGATGTATTTGTGGGGCTATTAGTATTTCGGGGTATTTTTGCTATAAATACCAGTTGTACCCGAGATTTTAATTATCGGAACCATTTTCCTCACCTTCCCTCTCTCTCCTCGCGCACGCTGATTCTCCCGATCCCCTTGACCCACGCAGCTTCAAGCGCCGCGCCCGCCGCCGTTCGGCGCGTCCGACCCACCGGTAGCTTTGTCTCTTCCAGGCGCACCTCTCCATACCATCAATTCGAAGTTTGGTCGCGATTTGAGTTCGGATTTCTGCAGAAAGCGCTAGGGTTCGAAACTGGAATTTGTCCGATTTGGGGCTCGATTTTTGGTACGATTTTGGGGCTTTTATTCAGGTGTTTTTGGGGCGTTTTGTGCTTTGATTTGGGTCAAAAGTTTCTTACTTTGTAGTTCAAAAAAAATTGTTGCTTAATGTTTCGAATTTCATGCTGTTGGGCGTGAGGATTTGGTTCGAAAATTTGTGGCTTATGGTTCGAATTTTTCTAGTATGTTTGAGGGGTTTATGTTCGAATTTTGGGGGTTTTTGGCAAGGGGTGATGATTCTTGCTATTGATCGATAAATTCATGTTTTAGATGAATTATGGTGATTATTTGAGTTCGAATTGTTATGATAGGGTTCGAATTATTGAAGGTGTTCTTGAGCAATTTTTTGATAATGGTTGATTGTCGTGTGTTGACAATATTTTTGAGGGTTATGGGTGTGCTTGAGCATGGGTTGCATGTTCGTAAATAATTGTGAATTATTTATCGTGTTAGCACATCGTTCCTCGGGGCATGGAACTCGAGCAAGGTTTGGCTCGGACTTCGGAAATTTAAGGTACGTGCGACGTACGAGCATTACTTTATATAAGAGCATTTGTGAAATGCATAATGTGTTTTAATTGCATTAGATGGATGTGGGTATGGCTATATATATATGTGTTGAAATGACTATGGAACGACCTAGTCTTGACATCGCTGCCACAAGTGTGCGTAATACTAGAGTAGTATAACCTTACATGAGATATGGGGTACTGGGTTTATATGACTATTGTAGGGCATTTGAGATGCCTGAGAATGATCGTGGAATCATGTATTCATTATAAGACATGTGAGATGTCTAAGTATAATGGAGAATTGGTAAAATAAATGCTAGGCATTTGAGCTATCTGTGATTGGTAGCAAAGTTGAAAATCAGTATTAGATATCGAGATATCTATATTTGTATGTATAGTGAATTTGGAATCATTAATTATTGATACTTGAGAATCAGGCATGCTATGAGTTAAATCAATGTGTTGATTTACTGATTTTTGAGATTTGATGAGTTTGATGATTGTGAGAACAGGGACAGTACACGAAATCCCGGATGAGGACGTTGCCATCCAGGGAGTATCATTTAAAATTCATTAGTATTTACTTTTGTTGTAAATTATGAATTTCATTATTGTGATTATGGGATTTTGTGTATTGGTATGCTCACCCCGTTGGGGGCTGTCTCTGTTGGGGCAGGTGAACAGGTACATCGATGGCTGTGGAGCTGAGCTCGAGCTGTTGATTGGATGTACTCCCAGGATCGTGGTACCAGGGCTTGATGGAGCACGGTATCGTATAGAGTACTTATATACACCCGAAGGTTATATACATATTTATGATGCTCGCATGTGAGCATGGTTATGCTTGTATATGGGTTGTATATAAAGGCATGAGCCTTTCTCTCTTTCATTCTATGTTGCATGCAATTAAGAGTAGAATTGCTAATGATATGAGAGACATGGGTGTATTATATGGGTGTTGAAACCCATTTATGTTGTCTTATGTGTGGTGTCTTCCCTGGCTGGGAATTTACTTAGCGTTGCTGTGTTCTGTTGAGTATGTGTTTTCCCTGGCCAGGAACTATATATCGTGATGCGCTTTTATTTCGGGATGGCTCTATTTATGGGGAGACTCTGCCCAAATTTTTTTAAAAGTCTACCATGTGAAAAGTGGTGTAATGGGGATGGAAATGGGTGGAATCTATGTGTCTAATTGTGTGTAGAGATGATCTTAATGTTGAATATTAAAGAAATTTTGTAATTGCCATTCAATGGTAAACTATCATCTGAGTTTCCCGATTGATTTTATTGAAAGCATGTGCCACACATAATGATTAATACACTAATCAAGGGTTAAGGGCTTGAGGTCCTTACATTTGTGATACTTTCAAACACAATGGTGTTTCTGACGACACCATCAGGTTAAGGTTATTTCCCTTTTCATTAAAAGATAAAGCTAAAGCATGGTTGAACTCTTTACCTGCAGGATCTATCACCACTTGGGAGGGGATGATGCAAGTGTTCTTGTCTAAATATTTCCCCCATTCCCAAACTGTGAAGATGAGAAACAATATCACCGCGTTTGGGCAATATGATCCTGAAACTTTATATGAGGCGTGTGATCGTTTCAAGGACTTGCTTAGGAGATGCCCACATCATGGTCTTCATATTTGGCTCCAGGTACAATCTTTTTATAACGGTTTATTTTCATCTAATCGTTCTATGATTGATGCAGCCTCAAGAGGATCCATTATGCGTAAAACACCGAAAGCAGCTTATGAACTCTTAGAAGAGATGGCTTCTAATAGCTATCAATGGCAATCGGAGAGGAATGTGCCAAAGAAACCGGCTGGAGTTCATCAAATTGACGACATCACTGCTCTTTCGGCACAGTTGGAAGCATTGAACAAAAAGATAGATAGCATGAGCATGACATCAATGCAAGCTCAAGTTATCACTTGTGAATTATGTGGAAGCAATCATCCAAGCATCGAATGCCAGACAGGTAATCCATTAATTAGTCTAATGAGTCCGTTAATTATGTAGGAAACAGGCAGCCCAACAACCCGTACTCCAATACTTACAACCCGGGATGGAGGAATCATCCAAATTTGCAATGGTCCAACCAAAACAACGTGTTGAACCCACAACAACAACCAGGAAATGTGCCTAAGCCGAGTATGGAGGAGCTCTTGACCAAGTTAATCTCATCGACAGAAACTAGGATGCAAAACAAGGATGCATCTATAAAAAACTTGGAGGTTCAAGGGGGGCAACTGGCATCTATAATTCATGGACAAGGTCAAGGGACACTACCTACTGATACAGTGAAAAACCCGAAGGAGCAATCAAAATTGGACCGATGAGAAGGAGGTGACAGTCCAGCTTGGGACTATAAATTAAGAACTTTCCTCTATCCCTTGATTGTTTTTCACTTTTAGTCTAATTTTTTATTTTTTTATTTTTATTTATTTCTTGTTATTTTAATTTTTCGAGTCTAACCGTGCGTTAATTTTCAAATGCGGAAAAATGGAATGAATCCATTTGGTGGGGCGGATCGAACATTGAAAATTTTTTTTAGTGAAAAAGGTCTGGAACGGTCGATTGATTGAGAATTTAGCTCGATCGATCGACCACGGGTTACAAAAATAACAAAAATTTTCTGGAGTCGCCGATCGATTGAGAGATCACCCTCGATCGATCGAGGAAGGTTATAAAAAGAAGAAAATTTCTCTACCTCACTTGATCGATCGAGTGGAAACTCTCGATCGATCGAGCAACAGAAATTTTTGATTTTAATGTTAGATATCAGCAGCATTCCAAATGAAAAAAAAAAAACAAAACCCTTCCAATTTTTTCATTTTTAGTGAAAAAGGTCTGGAACGGTCGACTGATCGAGAATTTAGCTCGATCGATCGACCACGGGTTACAAAAATAACAAAAATTTTCTGGAGTCGCCGATCGATTGAGAGATCACCCTTGATCGATCGAGGAAGGTTATAAAAAGAAGAAAATTTCTCTACCTCACTTGATCGATCGAGTGGAAACTCTCGATCGATCGAGCAACAGAAATTTTTGATTTTAATGTTAGATATCAGCAGCATTCCAAATGAAAAAAAAAAACAAAACCCTTCCAATTTTTTCACAGAAAAAATTGTCCCTATGACCTAATCCCCAAATTTCTTCTATAATTTTTCCCACACACTCACAAATCTTGCAATATATGCTTCAAAGCTTCTTCTAATTACAATTTTTGCAACAGATTTGAAGATCCAAAGCTGAATTGGGAGATTTCATCAAAAAGGAGGAACTCAAGCAAATTCCAAAACATCACCTAGATTTTCATGGTATTCGGTTTCATCTCTTCTATATATCCATGAATTAGTGAATATGTCTGTTTGGATATACAAGGATTGAAGTTTTTGGTGAATTTGGGAGTTGAGTAGTTAAATATTGGGGAATTAAAGTGTTGGTTGGAAATATTGGTGAATTCTTGTGGTTGGTAAATTTGGTATATTCTTGTTGTGGTGGGGATTGAAGAAGTAGGAATTGTGAATTGATAAATGGCTCCAAAGAAAAAGCAAAAGCAAGTCGAAGCCACCACTTCGTCTGCAGATTATGATGAGCGTCGCTATGTGAATTCCGTAGCAGCGGAATTATACCCCAGTTATCACCGCAAACCCCTCAGTCGCGAAAGGGGAATGAGTTTAGATCGACTTGAATGCCCTGTCATTCAAGAAGCAAGGCGACGAGGTTGGTTTGAGTTTATTCAACAACCTATTGATGCGGTGGTCCCTGTCATGAGGGAATTCTATGATAATCAAAGGACACTCCACCAAAATTCAAGGGAGGTTGTGTTTGTAAGGGGTAAGGATGTTGAATTTGATCGATTCAAATAAATGCAATTTTTCGGATGCCAACAATAAAGAATAGTGATTACCAAGCTTTTAAGACGAGCTTGATCAACTACGATGAGGTACTATCTGTAATCAATATTGAGGGGACTGTTTGGCAAAGAAACAACAATGGAGAGCCCCAACTGGTCCAAAAGAAACATCTGAAACCAGAGGCACAAGCATGGTTCTCCTTCATAGCCTCCAGGGTCATGCCATCGACCCACACTTTTGAGGTCACCAAGGAGAGAGCTTCCCTGATATTTGCAATACTCAGTGGCCAAACGGTGGATTTGGGGTACATTATAAATTACCACAATTGTGACATCGGCGGGAGTCCGCCCACCTTCGCATTACCTTTTCCATCTACTATCACAGCTCTTTGCAAGAGATGCGGAGTGAAGTGGGATGCCGATGAAGAACTCCTACCACCAAAAAGACCAATTGTCGTTGATGGGCCTCCACCTCCTACAGGGCGACGTAGGGCCGAGCCACGGCCTTCGAGCAGCAGACATGCTGGGCCATCCTCATCTTCCGCTGCAGAGCATTCATCGATCACCTTGGGCTCCCTTCATAGGGATCTCCAAGACATACACCTGGAGCAGCAGGGCATCCGGAATTTGCAAAGGGAATTACAGTGGGGCAAAGCACAGATAAGTCAGCACCAAATGGAGTTCCTGCAGTATCAATGTGCATGGAACAATGCCTTGGTACCAACCATACCAACCACCACCACCGGATTATCCGCCATATCCACCGTACCAGCCAGAGGAGCCTTACTATCCAGTACCCCCGCAGTAGCATGATGAGGACGACGATCACTGACGATCGTCGTCAAGGTATGTGTTTTACTTTTGCACTTATTGTTTACTATACATTGAGGGCAATGCATGTACTAAGTTTGGGGGGTGTTTACTGGTTTCTGCTGTTGTCTTTTGTTACTTCCTTGCATGACTAGTTTAACATAAGATTATATCGTTTTTGGGCATATAAAAAATTTTTTTTTGTTGAAAATAAGTGCATCATTAAGAAATAAGGAATTAGACTTGCAACGGTATTACATGATGATATTAATCCCCATCTCAACTAAAGTCTTGAAGATTTTTGACTTGTTTGTGAATATCTTTGGTTGAGTTAATATTTCAAAATTGAGGAACATATTGAGCACTTTTGAGTCATGATTGAGGGAATTATATATCGGAAAATTTTTGTTAACTATGATTTGTCTTGAGGATCTTAAAGCACTCTAGAACCTATTTGAGGGCACTTTGAGGTGAAATTTTATAGTTATGAACTAGACTTGGAAATGATTTAGGCGGTCTTTGAAACGTTTGAGCCTTTCAAGCTTACCATGTTTATATCAATCTCTAGTTCCCTAATTTGAGCCTAGTTGCAAAAGAATGGAGTATGTTCAACATACTATTAGCCCCCATTCAACAAATTTCTTTGGCAACTCATTATACCCACCTTTATGAGCTTAAATTGAAAGAATTCATCCTTACCTAAGGGACTATAATGATTCTCATTAGATGCACATGAATTGCTATACTTTGATGAGCTTATTGTTGAAAAAATTGTTGAATGAGAAAAGAAAAAGATGGATAAAACCTTGAGAAAAAAAAGACTAAATAAGACCCAAAGTGGCCAAGGCTATAAAAGAAAAAGAAGAGAAGCTCAACTTGTGCTAAAATTTTGAATTTTCCATGATTATGCTCTCTTCTTTGTGTTACCCTATCCTTTCTTTGAAGCCAAACACCTAGGCCTAACATTACAAGCTTTAAAAGACCTATTAATCCAAGTCTAGGGAATAATTACATGAGTGGAAAAGTGCTTGAAAAGTAGGCTTATGGAGTGTTTAATAGTAATCTTGACTTTGAGTTTAATAGCATTATTTGATCCTAAAAGTATATATGAAACTCAAGATTGACATGAACACACGCGCACGTTCTGATTTTGCGATATATTGCTTGGCTTAGGAGAAAACACTTCTTGTTGATTTTTGGATTGACTTATGGTTGACGTGTTAGTGGGATTTCTGAGCTTTTACGTTTGAGTTGCTAAGTTAATTCATTTAAAGTATTGATGATGAACTTTGCATTTTGATCTTAATGTTTGCTCGAGGACGATCAAATCTAAGTTTGGGGGAGTAGATATGGTTGATTAGTACGTGCATTTTTGCTTTGATTTGTATATTTTTTCGTGTGGATTCCGGGATGATGTTATGCTTTTTGGTATTTATTTGGTTGTTTCAGGAATCTAGGTGAAAAGTGGAAGAATTGAGCTAGAAGGAAGAAAACGGATCAAACCGAGACAAGAAATGAAGAATTTGGATTCTGGCATGACCGATCGATCGGACATGGAGGGCGATCTATCGAAGGAGACATAAGTTTTGGCCAACAAAGAAAAGCAGAGCTCGATCGATCGGAAACACATGCTCGATCGATCGAGAGTGGCAGAAGATTTACAAAGCGAGAATGACAAAATCTGGATCGATCGGCAGCACATGCTCGACCGATCGAGCAAGGCAGAGAAAATCAGGTCCGAGAGTTGAAGGTACTCGATCGATCGAGACATATGCACCGATCGATCGAGACGCAGAATTTTCAGAAAATTAAAGACTTGATTTGGTTTGATTTTTGGAAACACTTCCATCCACCCCCTCTTCTATAAATTAGGGAACTAGGGCACGAATTGAGGGACGATTATCAGAGCATAATCAGACCCAATATCATATTTTTCAGCCGCCTTTCATCTTCGAAGAAAAAGAAAAGTTTAGAGAAATCCTTTGAAGTGCAAGGAAGGAAGCAAGAGAAGAAGTATCGTTCAACGCACGGATTCGCTCCTACGTTATATCGTACTTCTAAACTTTAGTTATTTTGATTTTCAGATTTATTGATGTTTATGAGGTTGAGAAACAATTAGACATCTTTTTAGTTTGATTTGAATATAATTAAGTTTATTTTAGCAAGGTTAGGGAATATTGTGATTGAATCATTGATTTGATTGTGCTTGAGTGGATTAATTCTTTTTTGCATGAATTATAATTTTAATGCTATCAAAGCCTTGCTAACTTTGATTGAATTAGTGAATTATAATTGAGATCGAGAGATAAAGTTATAATACGCTATAATAACTTTTGTTGTATGTTAAAGATTAAATCGAGAGATCAAATCACATACGTGATCACTTTGAATTGAAAGATTTAAAGTTAACGGTTTTCATCGAGATTTATTCGATATTAAATTGGTTTAAGTGAACGAAAGTTACTTGCTTCAATTTAATATTAGTTTCAATATAGCTTGAGAAAGTATATTGATTATATTAGGAAATCCGTCACCTTAAGAATTGATTGATTAGTAATTGTTTTTGCAAACAAATCATTGACGATAACACAATTGAACCAACATCTTGATAAATTTCTTGAGTGGATTTCCTTCGCATCTTCAAAGGAGTTGATTTAGTTTTGAGTTTATAAGTTTTTAGTTTAATTAGATAATTAATCATTTATTTCGTAGGCCAAATGTAATTTTGCTAATTTTATTTGGTACTTATACGTTAGTTCCTGTGGGTTCGAAATCATTTCTTTTATATCACTATACTAAAACTTGACACCGTGCACTTGCGGTCTAAAATCGCTACACTAGAATTTTCTGTTTAAAATAGTAGCGATCAAATACAAAAATAATCCATTTCAAATGATCAAAGGTTAGACAATTACTCAATATATTATTCCATTTTATTAATGACATTTGGCTCCAACCATTCCTTTTTAAAGGTATAGCATTCCCATTGGAATGTAGGCATTGCCCCGAAAATCGGCTAATTAAACCTCGATTCCAAAATCCCGACGTTTTCCAACATTTCGAAAAAAACACAACAAATAGGGCCGCAATCGATCGCCATTTAGGCGCGATCGATCGCGCAACTATACTGCCCGAAAAAATAAAGCCGCGATCGATCACTTACAAATGCCGACCGATCACCAACTTTCTCTGCCACTCGCGATCGATCGGTAACATCTCGCGATCGATCGTGAGTACTATTCATCGTCGCCCAATTTCCAGAATTATGTCGCGATCGAACGGTGCCAAGCCGCGCTCGATCGTTACCTGCAATATTCCGAAAAACTCGAGTTTTAATGGGGTTTTTTCACACCCAAACTCAAAACCAACACCCCATACTCCTTCAACACCTCCATTACACCATTTGTAACCAATAAAAACACTAAAAACTCAACTTTGAATTTTTAACAAAAAACCCCAATTTCCAAACCCAACAAAATACTCAACCAAAATCCCCCATATTACTATCAAATCGAAGATAAGAACGAGGGGAAGAACAATACCTTATTATCTTCGAGAAATTCGGCTCCCGGGCTAAGCCTCTAGCCATTTTTAACAAAGGGAGAAAAGAGGGGTTTGGGGGAGAGGGGAAATCGCAGGTGAGAGGAGAGAGGGAGGGAGGATAGTTCGTGCAATGACGAAACATCGAGTCTGCTTGGTATATATACTACCAAGACTCCAAAATATCAATACCTCCACAAATACATCATGATTCAATAAAAATCATATGTTTTCAATAATTATCTAGATGATTTGTTTGATCAGTTGCAAGGTACCACAATTTATTCCAAGATTGACTTGAGGTCAGGGTACCATCAGATTCTGGTTAGAGACGAGGATGTTCAGAATACAACATTCCGGACTCGTTATGGGCACTATGAGTTCTTGGTTACGCCGTTCGGAGTGACGAACGCCCCGGCTGTCTTCATGAGTCTAATGAACCGGGTGTTTCAGCCGTATCTGGATCAGTTTGTCATAGTCTTTATGTAAGGACCCCGTGCCCTTATTCCGTTATTAGTGTATTAATCCAAGCATTTATTGCACGTAATCATATATGTAGGGAAAACCCACTTGTCATCATAGCAAATCATGCCATTAATAAATTCTTTACATTATTCCATATAATGTCTAACTTCCCCCAACCAAGTCCACCTACATATCATGAACAATTATAATACACTAACATGTTCATTTAGCAATTCAATAAATAATTGCATGCGACTCATAAATGAAGAGAGAAAGGCCCATGCCTTCTTATGCATACCATATACACATAATAGGGCTCACATCGAGCATCAAATAAGTATGTGTGTATCAAATGTATAAAACACGGTACTCAATACCGTCACTGGTACTTCAATCCTTGGAAGCACCTCCATTCCACAGCTCGAGCTCAACTCCAAAGCTATCGATGTACCTAATCACCTGCCCCAACAGAGACAGTCCCCACACGGGGTGAGCATAACAATACCACCAAAATGATACTCTAATACAATTCATAATTTCCTCACCGGGATTCCCTGTACTGTCCCTGTTCTCAAAACAACCAAAACCATCAAATTTCCAATAGTCAGTTAATCGTTACGTCGATTAACAAATCCGTATGCCACATACCGATATCATAACCAATAATATCAAATCATTGACAATGATTACAGATATTTCGTATATCTCACTTATGGTTCCTTAGTTCCATTTCATCGCTCGCTCTACAATCGCGGCATTTTATTCTCACGCATGCTCAACAGTGGCGTCATAACCGATGTTCGCTCAACGGCGACAACATCCAATCGTTTCTTGCTCAAAAGCGGCACCATATAATTCCCAATGCACATATATCCATTTATAGTGATTGCCATAAACCATGCATTTCAATATACATTTATTGCAACATAGTGTACCATGCACTCAACAATTGCAATTATAATAAGGGCTATGCTCGTACGTCATACGTACCTTATAATTCCGTAGTTCGAGTCCAACCTTGCCTGATCCCACGACCCGATGAGTTAAGTGCTAACATGCAAATAACTATCAATTAAACATAGGCATGCAATCACGTGCCCAAGCACATTCACAACTTACAAACCTATCGTCCATCCATGACAATTACAAAAATAAAAGCCCCCCGGCTAAGCATGCACAATACCCAAAATATTACATTTTATAAGTTTAACTGATAGCCAAACACTCAACCGAGATTTCCGTTTTATTAAACTTTGGCTCCAACCAATCCATTTTAAAAGTATAGCATACCCATTGGAATGTAGACATTGCCCCAAAAATCGGTTAATTAAACCCCGTTTCCAAATCCCGAAATTTTCCAAAATTTTCGAAAAAGCACCATCCTTAGAGCGGCGATCGATCGCCGATTTTATCGCGATCGATCGCCCCCAACCAGTGGCCAACCAGCGCCTCTTCGCGATCGATTGCGAGTCTCCGCGATCGATCGCCAACCCACTCGCGATCGATCACCAAGACCTTGCGATCTATCGCCAGTACTGTGCATCTTCACCAAATTTCAGGTTCTCATCGCGATCGATCGGCACCCCTCGGCGATCGATCCCGACCTGCGATTTTCCGAAAAATGCGAGCTTCCATGGTGTTTTTGACACCCAAACTCAATACCAACACCCCTAACTTCCTCAACACCTCCAATACACCAATTAAACTCAATAAAAAACACTAAAAACAACTTTTTAGATTTTTAATCAAAACCCCCAGAACTCAAATCTAGCCCAAAACTCAACCATCTAGCTCAAAACCATAATCAAATCGAAGCTAAAGGTGAGGAGAAGAAGATTACTGGCTTTTCTTCAAGAAATCCGGCTCCCAAGACGAGCCCCCATCGATTTGTTTCCAAGAGAAGAAGAGGGAAGGCTTTGGGGTGAGAGAGAGGCGTGAGGGAGAGGAGAGAGAGGAGAGATTCCGCATAATGACGGAATACCGAGTCCATTTGGTATATATAGCACCAAGGCTCCAAAATACAAATACCTCCACAACTACATCATGATTCATTAAAAATCATATGTTTTCAATAATTATCTCTCCAATTCAAATTCCATCACCAGCCCTAGTACAAAGTACTCCGGACCCCACATTCCACCAAAAACCAAGTTCCAAGGTTATCACCACGATGAGAATACAATCTCATCCCTTGGATCCAACGACTCCAAATATCGGATTTAAAAATCCCCGAGAGTCCCGAAACCGCAATTAATTCATAATTGCCACAATTAAAATCCATTAAGGATTATTACCACACCGAGGTTAACACCATTAATCCCCGGGATCACAATTATCCCCCACTAATAAAATTTTGCCTTCGAAATTTGCACGACGTACTCCACGTAACACCGAAACCACATAATCCAAATGGATCTACATCGTCGAGTCATGAACATAACATCAACCGCGAGGATACCGACCTCGCACCAAAACCTGGAATGGAGTAACCTCCCAAATCAATACAAACTCAAGAAAGACGTCAGCATTCCCCGAGCTAACCTCTCAAAGCAGTCAGCCAACCATAACTGCAAATCAAACGAATCATTCGTGATTCAAAAATAGATATCGCCTCGATGATATCTCTACAATTTAGCCTACGATGTTAAACATACATCGTTATTGAGGAAACCACCAATACACAACATTGTACCTAAACTACATCCGACTTCCACTTTCCAAATCCATCTCCATCAAAGGAGTAGTTGTACAACATTGCAACACGGATTGGGCAACAACACGACCACCGATCAACACAAAACACATCTCCAAAGATGTCTACATCCGGGTATTCCAAGAATCATATCTTGGTCCAAATACACCATCGAGACTCCAGAAGGTCTCATGTTCTCGAAAGGACAAGCAAGAAAATTAATTGCATTCCCACCACACATGTCAACCACGACACCTAACCAATCCGAATATTGGCTCTCCCTTGTTTACCCTAGGATCCAACAATCCTACCACAGGGAGGCTATCAAATTATCCAGCAAGAACTACCATGACCCCTAAACACGACAATCCCCCCCTCAGAGGGAGTCAATCGGACCTCACGATCATTCCTTAGAATACATCATATCATCGAGATCACCAATCTCAAATTGCCACAATATCTCACCGGAGATTTATTCATTCAGGCATACTAACCCGATGCTCGACGAACCCTAAGAAATGCTGGCATTCGTATACACATACCGGTACACATGCCTAAGCACCTAACATGCATACTCAATGCAATAGACTCGGGTATCTCCAATCATACGCAAGGTTCCAACTCCAACTGTCAATCCCCAGTTATTCTCACCTCGCGGAGAAAAATGATTGACCGACCAACGACCGATGGTGTGATCCCAACCTCAACACCACACAAATCGACTCATTGAATCTCTCAAAGATTCCCAATCAGTAGGTATATCAATACTGCTTTCCTCATAAGGAAAGTGTCATGAATCCATGACCCTCCAACCCCGAACTACCATTCGGAAACCTGGATATATTTATCAAAACATAACTCGGAACCAAAAAATACGCAACTGGTTCAGAATAGTGCATCAAAGCCACTGTGATATCCCCGAAATAATTAATTGCAATTTGTGCATTAATTATGTTTATGTGATTATTAATGGTGATAATTAATATATGTGTTGGCGTTAATTATCTTAGTGAAATGCTTAGTCACATGGTAGGCGTGACCCGGTAGAGCATTTCAGGGTGCATGTTATGCATGTTGGGTATTTGGGTGTTTTTAATGGTTTAAATGTGATGGTGGATAATTATTTGGTGAAACATGTATCTAATTGGTATTTTGGTGCATTTTGGTATAATGCTTTTAACATACATTGTTGGGATGTTTTATACACCATGGTAATTCTGGGAGTGCAATTTAATTTAATAACCCACTTATACCCCCAACCCTCTATACCCATCACTTTTCTATTTTTCCCCCAAACCACTCATCCAAACCCTCCTTCTCTTCATTTTCGAAATTGGGCAAGAAGTGAAAGAGAAATCCTTCCAAAACTTGATTTGTGGAATTTGTTGGGAGATTTGGAGTCCCTGAGAGAACCATCCCAGGTGGCAACACAGCCAAGGAAGTGAAGTCCTACCACATCCTACTTTTTGGAAAGGTACGTAGAGGACGTACGGGCACCCAAACGGTACATGTATCTATTATACTCATTGGTTATGCATTGTGGATGCGAGTATATATGGAATTATGCATTGTGGATGCAAATACATGTTGAATTATGTATGATGATTGTATATGCATATGATGATTATTGGTGCACATCCCATGAGTCATGGTCATCCTTTGATGATTTTAATGCTTGCCGCTATTTGATTTGGTGCCGCTCAATGTGAAGCGAGGGTGGGAGCGCCGCATGTCACATTGAAGCGTGGTTATCATATGAGGCGAGGAAAGAATATTTGCCGCTAAAATGTGAAGCGAGGGGTGGGAGTACCGCATGTCCATTAAAGCGAGGTTATTCTATGCCGCCTATATGTGAAGCGAGGGGCATAAAAATACATTGTGATGGACAGACTAGGGATTGGTAATCGGTGATAATGGAACGGTGTTATGTCATGACATGTGTGAACCATTAAATAATCTATTGATTATACTCATGAGTTATGGTACAGGGACAACCAAAAATGGAGCGTTTAAATGCATGGAAAAAACAGAAAGTGTTTTATTATGATATATGCATTTACGCCTTATATTCATATTGTGTTGAATATGGATTATTATATGCTCATGTTTTGGGGGTTGTCCTTGTAGGTACATTTTGGCATGATAGAAAGGGGCTATAGCGGGTTGAGGTGGTGAGCTGGTGGAGAACGCTTTTGATAGATGAATGACATGATTACGTTTGTATAGTGTCTACTCTAGGAGTAGTGTAAAGTATAGTGGATAACATTCATTTGATTGAGAATGTAATTAATCCATTTGATAGTCCTTAACTTGGCATGTAATTCTTAAGGCTCATAGTCTCAACATTAACATTTATACTCTGATAATGCATGTTAGCTCTAATTATGCATTTAATCCGTACTTAAGGAACTAGGGTCCTTACAGCCACTATTACCAGATCGAAACCCGTATACTCCATGTATACTCATCCTAATGATGCTCTGTACAAATTCCATAGTACTCCACAATCTCGAGCATTTCCCTGGAGACGTCTCCTCGTACGTCTCTCGAAAATAAAAGCCATTACTTAGCCCAACACGAGTAATGCGTACAATGGCTGATTCACAATCAACCACGACCGATACCAGTTGTCTCCATGACAGTACAATCCAAATATCTTCAAGAGAATAAAAACAATATAGTAGTGTTACTCCACTAGCTATCCCACAATTCCAATTGTGACTCCCGTTGCATTCCGTATGCAAAGATGCTCAATCAGAGCTAGTAACGACTTGTCGACACTCACGTTGGTATTCCCAACAAAATTGAGTTGTCTCAGTACAAGTCCCTCAAAACATTTGAAGTATAAACGTCCCCGTGAGGTATCCTCTGCCTCAATCATCATGCCACATAGAGACTACAAGAGTCTACCATAAACCCTCATCGTATCACCATACGATTCACCAAACTCGAATCCAACGAGCAGTATAATGGCTATCACAAGCACACTATAGCACTGCAATAATACGTGGCTACCAAGTCGCTGCCTCCTTAGGTTTATATCAAACCTACCAATGCATCATACGTTCCATCCCTGTGAGGGCCTGGTCCTAATCAGAGGTTTAATTAACACACGATTGTTATATTAATGTAAACAGCGGAAGATTTAGTTAAAAACTTTATCAAAGTGACCCTCAAAATTTTTCGCATTTTGTTTCTAAAACATTTCCGAATAATGAAAATATGTATTTCCAATTTTACATCTAACATGATATTCATCACATAAGCATTACATATAATTTTTCAGTAAAGTAATACTTAAAAATACAGATACTCAGGGCATACCCCGGTAATTTAAAACATAAGTAAAAATACTAAACAACTACTGGGACTCAAAACATAAATCGTATACCTGAGCTCGCTCTCAAGGAGCTCTGGTATCTATCGATACTTCATCTCGAGCATCCACAGTACGTCCACCTGCAATACCTGTCATGTCCATCCAACAAAGACATGACAGCCCCCCGCGAAGGGGGTCAGAACCCCAGTACGAGAAACTGATAAAATCACAGTGTATGACAAATAACATGCGATGTATGCCGTGCATGAATGCAAATGCACATGAAGGGTATCAAATCTCAAATATCCCTGTCTCAAGGGTCCAAAGGAAATCATCAATCACTCATCAGTGCTCGAGCAGGATGTGACACGCTCCGCGCTCCGATCTATCTCTCAGTCGAGCCATCGGCGGTCCATCATCCTCGTGTCTAGGCGACGTCGGCACGCTCGTCGCTCCGGCATCCCTCAGCTCACTCTCACTCCTGCCGAGCCAACGGCTGCCCATCATCCCCAGACACGCATCACTCATACCAAGAAAAGATATAGGTACCAAGAACGAATCAATAGGCTCAACATGACATGCTCAATGTCCATGCGTGTCAATGCATCATGCAATATCATAATCTCATGTGATGCACCTCAAATCTCATGTCATCATATATCATGCAGTCAATGTACCATGTAATTCACATACTGCAAATCAACTTATCACATAGTCACATAAGGAGCAAGTAATGACAAGTAAATCATACCCGGGAACATCACATGTCTTTGCCAAACATTGTGATAAAACCCGTTTTCTACGTACCTCGGACCAATGCTATATCTACCGAGTACTCCTCGAATAAATCTCGAGATCTGTTAACCTGGTCATTTACACCTCAATTATATCATCAAAGTGTTCACTTATTTCCAATATCGAATTTATAATCCAAACATTGACCCTTAGCAAATTTTCGTAATTTTCAGCTTGACCCATTTTCGTATAAAAATCATAATAAATTCATATGATGTCCAAAAGACTTGGGGCCAGTGGTACAATCACGAAAACTTAATGTACTACAGTTCATATTTGAAGTCCATAAGCTAGTTCACTCATCTTGAGGCACATGCAAAGCAAAGTATGCCAGATTTTAAAAATACTCATATTCTATTTTGACAGAGTGAGCGGTTTTATGGAAAAGTTCATATCTTACACACGGAAACTCCATATCATGTAAGGCCAGTTTCGAATGCAAGATAACCCAACATACAACAAAACATATCTTATGAGCTTTAAGCTAAACAATTCATCTTCATGTACATTAACTGAAAAACGTACAGCCTAAAAAACTCGTATATCCCCTGTTTCCAGATTGTATAGTTGCTGATAAATTAGCATAATTCGTTCATATGAGCTCCAAATTGAGTGAGGCCACATGCAAGCTAACCTCGAATACTACAACACTTATTAGATCCTAAAACTTCATATTCGTAGCCATTTATTCCCAGAAATACGAAGAACATAATGCATGAAACTCGGATGCAGTGGATTTCCAGATTTGACACATGTTGGTAAACTGACCATAACTTTTTCATATTAACTCCAAATTAGCTGATTCTTGTGGCCAATTAAAGCTAATACAAAACACTACAACTTCTATCAGGTGAGTCATCTTCAAATTCGAAACTTAACTAGACCCAAAATTCGAAATACTAGACCAACAGTATACTGAAATCTGCAGAACATTCTGACAGCAAGTTTTCACTACATTTCTCATGCCCAAGTATCAAAATTCGACCCTTAATCCTACATGCAAGTAATTAAAACTCAATATTCATGTTATACCTCACTATCTTGAAGATTTGAAGCACAATCCAAGCCCTTGAGCCAACCAAGCTCCTTTCTCCTTCCAAACTCTTCCTTCCTCCCTCAAGAATGCTCCAAACTAGAAAATTCTTGATGGGTTCTTCTTCCCTAGCCTTGTAGCTTCTAAATCCTTAATTGCATGTAACATGCACTAAAGATTTCACAAGAATTTGGTAGGAAAAAGAGGCTGGAATTTAGAAAATAAGAGAGAAGGAGGAGGAAAAGAGGAGAGAATTTGTTGTGGGAAATGAAGAGAGAGAAATGGTCTTGCCCAAAATGACAAAAAAAATCCAATGCTGAAACCAAGTGTATGGGCGTGAGTTTCCATGAATTTTGCATGGTTTTTAATGTGTTTGATGTATTGTGGAATCCATGTGTCAATACATCACTCTCTTGCAAGATTAATGGTCCAAAATCATGTATTAAACATGAGTTAAATTAATTAGTGGCATGTGTTCTCCAAGTGCCATGTGATCATGCACATGCTCATGCACTAAACATGTTCCACTAGTTGGTCGACTCATCGTAGTCCAAAATTCCTTATTTCAAATTTGCACTTTTAATTATCCGGGTTTGCTTAATCATCGTTAATCCGGATTAATTAGCATCGGGGCCTTACATTTCTTCCCCTCTTCAAAAGATTTCGTCCTCGAAATCGGAACACTGAGTATAACTCAATAAATCAAAACATATGAGATGTCTCAATCTCATTCATAGATACTTAAGGATCATCATGTATCACTGACAACTGCTGTGGTCGTCTCAACGATCTACCACTTAATCAAACTTCTCTATGATTCCACAAAGTTCAAAAGTATCGAGGCAACATCAAACCTCACTTAACTAATCATATTGATCATCGCAAATATAATATTTCCATATTTACCTGATTCTCAACTCGAAGTCTAACGATATATTTCTCTTTGGCATAGCAAATCTGCTCACCTCAAGCAAAATTTTAATCGTTTTCGCTTAAATTTTATCGTTCCTGGCATTTTTTTCTCAACAATCTTAAGTTATGCCAAAATTTCTTATCAATTTTCTATAATCACATCAGCGATCGGTAATTATGGTTCTGCAAAACCTGAACCGATGCCATCCCAAAAATTTTCTGAAACTAAATTATAGGAAAATTTCCATTGGTGCACCGTGATTTTTGTTAATTCTCACTAAATCACCACTATTAATTGAGACATAAAGTCTGGATATTTTCTCAGTTGATTCATCTGTATGGGTATGCTAAGCAATACTCATTGCTAACTTAGTATCCATTACATTCTGAAAATAGTTTCGAATTCTGATATTATCATCGGATCTCAATCAGATACATTTATTACAGAAACTCACTGTAACTAAACCACATTATCCATATCTTAAACACGTCGTCTTCTCATAGACATATAGACTATCACATGAAATCAATATCTTGTATTGAATAGTCAATCAATTTCGATTCAACTTGTTTCACAATCTCTGTTTGTAAATATTTGAGCTATAAAACTCAAAACTAGAAATTTCCCAAATTCATTGTGGTACTTACAAATCCTGTACTATCCCATTAGGTCTCGTGTTTTTATCTTGACCTGCTGGCATGTCAAACAATTTGCCACAAAATTCAAAAATTTCTTTCTTTATACAATCTCATCATAAAATAGGATCTCGAGAATGATACATCTCATCATTCCCAGAATAACACTATGTTCTCTATAGTGTGCTTTCTGTTGTAATACGTCTTTCAAATCAGTAAAATTCGATGCTATATACTGATTTTTCATTCGCAACCACCACTAAAAGGCATACTAAATTTACTTGGTTGATAAGACAGAACCAATTTCTTCAATCAATATCTGTATGAGTCTGTCCTTCGAGTCCTTCCGATCGTCAAAATCAGAGGTTATCAAACTGCAAAGCAAACATCGATGCTACCATTGCACCTTGGACATTTAGGTTCAGTGCATCTGCTACTAGTTTCATTTTCCTTGATTTATATTGACTATCAAAGTCAAATTCTTTAATAAATCCAGTCATCGCTTATATCTCAAGAATATGCAGTCATCTTTTCATGATATATTAGAACATATCTTCAAATCTTTGACATACGTATTTGCACAACTACATATTTCCCTGAACCAGTTAAACCAAAACAATATTGGGGTTGTAGTCCATTTTAGTTTCAGTTATGAAAACTGCTTTCTCATTCATCTGACCAAACAAATATCAAATTTCTTCTTGGTCAATTAGTTCATAAGACAGGCTATCCTAGAGTATCCTTCCGTAAAAGCCTGTAGTATTTGTCAAAGTTCATAAAACTTTTCATCTTGAGTACAATGAATGGTCTTGGCCAAATTAGTACTATTTTTACTTTACTGGAATCAACAGGTATCTGGTGAGATGATATCACCTATCCCAAAACAACACTTAATTTAACCAAGATTTACATTTCAATAACTTGGTACACCCTTTGAGCTTCACGAAGCGTCTGAAAAATCAATCACATGTGTTCTGTGTGGTTCCTTCCGATCTCGTATACACTAGTATACCACTGATGAATATGATTACACTTCCGCCCAAAAGTTACGGAAAATTTTCTTCATCAAATTCATAACTCTACCGGTATAGTTGTCAGACCACACGACATTTCCAAAAATTCAAAATGTCTATATCTGATTTGACCAATTGCCTAGAGAACATTTTCTCTTCTGACCCAAACTGATGGTAACTAGAGTAAAAATCGTTCTTCTTATACATTAAAGTTCCTTACAACTTGATCAATTACTTTTCGATCTTCGGCAGTGGGTATTTATTCTTGACAATAGCCCGATTCAACTACCTTTAATCGATACACATCTTCATCATATCATTTTTCTTCTTCACGAACAATACTGATGTTCCCTCAAGGTGACATACTCAGACATATGTACCAGTATCGAGGATATTCAGCAACTATTCATATCTGTCAGCTCTGCTAATGACATTCCGTACAGTGCTTTCGATATCAAATCTATTCCTTGTCATCAACGAATATTTAAAATCAATTTCCTTCTTTAGTGAAAATTCTTTCATTTCCTCAGGAAAATCTTGGTAGGTTTTCTTACCTCTATCATATCAGTCAACCTCGACTCTTTTTGATAAGCATCAACCGCTTATTATCAAATATCCCTCGTTTTCCAAGTATTGCAACCACAATATTTTCATAGCTGATACTATCAATATCTTAGCTTGCTATTCGTGGCTATATACATTTCATTTGTAGCCACAATATAATAAAAAATTCATTATACTCTGAAATCAACTTGCAATATCTCAAAATTTATCAGAGTATACATGCCCTTGATACAATCAAAACCATATTTCGACAACACCAATTAATTCAAATCCCCAACACTATCATCAAACTGTAATCTGCAGTTCATTGTTGCAAGTGTGGATAGTATAATTATCACTGCTGGTGTATTTTTCCAATCATCATTATCAATGCACATTCGATGCAATATATGAAACCAATGATTTTATCTCAGATCAAACTCGTGCCATGCGACCAATACACAACATGTATCTGTGATCACTAGCATCTCTATCATTGCCAAAATCGAAATGGTTATATATCTTGGAGACATCTCAATCCCATTGTCAAGGTATACTCTCTGGTCTACAGGTAATTTACTGCTGCTGAAACTGAGTGGTCGTAAAGACTCCACCATGATATCTACCCCTAGCTCAGGGTATTTGTTGTTATGGCTGCATCTATTCCCGAGTATGTAACAGACATGCTCTGACTGGCCACAATCAATATCAGTTCTTATTATTCTTTCAAATGGATCAGTAGATATTTACATCCACAGTGACCTCAAAAGATTTGGTATTCTACAATCTCTTAGTACCTCTAGAACTACTAGAGCTGGATAAATTTGAATGATACTTCTGAAACTTTTCAAGGATTACTTGGATTATCCCAATGATAGTCACTTCATTAATCTTTAATCCAGTTCTAATTACTTCGCACCACATTGGTGTCTTATTCTTCAGTCGATATCTAATCTCTTCACTAGTGAATAGCTATCGAGATTAAGCAGATATTTCCATTTCTCAATTCCACGATAATCAATTTTCATTTTTCATGTCATCAGCATGACTTTCTCGTAAACATTCTTTCCCGTGTCAACAAGAGGGAAAATTCGTCTTCCATCACTACCATTACTCTAGATACTCTCATCTAAAAGAGTTTGTATTGTAGTATTTATTCATAGTTCGGACACATAGACTGGAACTAAATTACTACAGTCCCCAAATCCAAGTCCTCGTTCAAACAAATTCTCGTTGTTTCTCACAACAACACTCCATTCTTCAGTTGAAATATTGCTAGTTTCAATATTCTCAAGTTCTAAATTATCATCTTGGCGTACACAGGTTTTGACGTAAACTCATACGTATAACCTTGGTCTTTTAGACTTAAATTCCCGATGTCAATCGACAAAAAGTGTTCTAAATAATTCTAGTGGCATCCACTAATCATAAGGATTAAATCCCAAAGTGATAAATACAATTTCCAATAATGGCCACATTATCACTAAATTATAGTGCAATTAACAGTTTATAGTGTCTACAGGTTCGATAGTAACTCTTAAAGTCTATATCACAGCTACCTATCCAAACACTAACTGTCCAACATAATTCATACATCTCAAGTCATAGATGTTATCATCATTCATTCTACATCAACATCTTATCAGCAACTATCAGTGCTAACAGATAAAATTCTCAAAATTATATGCAACTCAGCATAATATATGCAACTCAGCATTCACATTCTCTAGATTATGAGCAACTCGGCATATTAAAATCTTCAGAGATATGACATCTCATTATTCCTGCTTACTAATCCAGTACATGCATAAAATATCATTATCGAACATGTAAACATAGCAGGCAAGAGCATATAAATCAGATAGTCAGACACATGCACAAACAATTCATTTGTGTCTATACTTAGTGTCCTAACTCTAGTCCGAGCATATCCCAGATTATGCTCTGATACCAACTGTGAGGGCCTGGTCCTAATCAGAGGTTTAATTAACACACGATTGTTATATTAATGTAAACAGCGGAAGATTTAGTTAAAAACTTTATCAAAGTGACCCTCAAAATTTTTCGCATTTTGTTTTTAAAACATTTCCGAATAATGAAAATATTTATTTCCAGTTTTACATCTAACATGATATTCATCACATAAGCATTACATATAATTTTTCAGTAAAGTAATACTTAAAAATACAGATACTCAGGGCATACCCCGGTAATTTAAAACATAAGTAAAAATACTAAACAACTACTGGGACTCAAAACATAAATCGTATACCTGAGCTCGCTCTCAAGGAGCTCTGGTATCTATCGATGCTTCATCTCGAGCATCCACAGTACGTCCACCTGCAATACCTGTCATGTCCATCCAACAAAGACATGACAGCCCCCCGCAAAGGGGGTCAGAACCCCAGTACGAGAAACAGATAAAATCACAGTGTATGACAAATAACATGCGATGTATGCCGTGCATGAATGCAAATGCACATGAAGGGTATCAAATCTCAAATATCCCTGTCTCAAGGGTCCAAAGGAAATCATCAATCACTCATCAGTGCTCGAGCAGGATGTGACACGCTCCGCGCTCCGATCTATCTCTCAGTCGAGCCATCGGCGGTCCATCATCCTCGTGTCTGGGCGACATCGGCACGCTCGTCGCTCCGGCATCCCTCAGCTCACTCTCACTCCTGCCGAGCCAACGGCTGCCCATCATCCCCAGACACGCATCACTCATACCAAGAAAAGATATAGGTACCAAGAACGAATCAATAGGCTCAACATGACATGCTCAATGTCCATGCGTGTCAATGCATCAAGCAATATCATAATCTCATGTGATGCACCTCAAATCTCATGTCATCATATATCATGCAGTCAATGTACCATGTAATTCACATACTGCAAATCAACTTATCACATAGTCACATAAGGAGCAAGTAATGACAAGTAAATCATACCCGGGAACATCACATGTCTTTGCCAGACATTGTGATAAAACCCATTTTCTACGTACCTCGGACCAATGCTATATCTACCGAGTACTCCTCGAATAAATCTCGAGATCTGTTAACCTGGTCATTTACACCTCAATTATATCATCAAAGTGTTCACTTATTTCCAATATCGAATTTATAATCCAAACATTGACCCTTAGCAAATTTTCTTAATTTTCAGCTTGACCCATTTTCGTATAAAAATCATAATAAATTCATATGATGTCCAAAAGACTTGGGGCCAGTGGTACAATCACGAAAACTTAATGTACTACAGTTCATATTTGAAGTCCATAAGCTAGTTCACTCATCTTGAGGCACATGCAAAGCAAAGTATGCCAGATTTTAAAAATACTCATATTCTATTTTGACAGAGTGAGCGGTTTTATGGAAAAGTTCATATCTTACACACGGAAACTCCATATCATGTAAGGCAAGTTTCGAATGCAATATAACCCAACATACAACAAAACATATCTTATGAGCTTTAAGCTAAACAATTCATCTTCATGTACATTAACTGAAAAACGTACAGCCTAAAAAACTCGTATATCCCCTGTTTCTAGATTGTATAGTTGCTGGTAAAATTAGCATAATTCGTTCATATGAGCTCCAAATTGAGTGAGGCCAATTCCACATGCAAGCTAACCTCGAATACTACAACACTTATTACATCCTAAAACTTCATATTCGTAGCCATTTATTCCCAGAAATACGAAGAACATAATGCATGAAACTCGGATGCAGTGGATTTCCAGATTTGACACATGTTGGTAAACTGACCATAACCTTTTCATATTAACTTCAAATTAGCTGATTCTTGTGGCCAATTAAAGCTAATACAAAACACTACAACTTCTATCAGGTGAGTCATCTTCAAATTCGAAACTTAACTAGACCCAAAATTCGAAATACTAGACCAACAGTATACTGAAATCTGCAGAACATTCTGACAGCAAGTTTTCACTACATTTCTCATGCCCAAGTATCAAAATTCGACCCTTAATCCTACATGCAAGTAATTAAAACTCAATATTCATGTTATCCTCACTATCTTGAAGATTTGAAGCACAATCCAAGCCCTTGAGCCAACCAAGCTCCTTTCTCCTTCCAAAGTCTTCCTTCCTCCCTCAAGAATGCTCCAAACTAGAAAATTCTTGATGGGTTCTTCTTCCCTAGCCTTGTAGCTTCTAAATCCTTAATTGCATGTAACATGCACTAAAGATTTCACAAGAATTTGGTAGGAAAAAGAGGCTGGAATTTCGAAAATAAGAGAGAAGGAGGAGGAAAAGAGGAGAGAATTTGTTGTGGGAAATGAAGAGAGAGAAATGGTCTTGCCCAAAATGACAAAAAAATCCAATGCTGAAACCAAGTGTATGGGCGTGAGTTTCCATGAATTTTGCATGGTTTTTAATGTGTTTGATGTATTGTGGAATCCATGTGTCAATACATCACTCTCTTGCAAGATTAATGGTCCAAAATCATGTATTAAACATGAGTTAAATTAATTAGTGGCATGTGTTCTCCAAGTGCCATGTGATCATGCACATGCTCATGCACTAAACATGTTCCACTAGTTGGTCGACTCATCGCAGTCCAAAATTCCTTATTTCAAATTTGCACTTTTAATTATCCGGGTTTGCTTAATCATCGTTAATCCGGATTAATTAGCATCGGGGCCTTACAATCCCGGTCCACCATACCGTACAAACCATTAGAGTAGTGGGTCATCACCCAACATTTCTCTAATCAATAAGGAACAACGGAAATTCCGGTGCCCTCACTCAACCACGAAGCAGTCCAAATCCCGTAGGATTTACTCCACACCCTCATGGGTGGATGTGACCATGTCTACCACATGTCACCTCGGAATAAGCAAGTAGTTTCTTCGCTAACTACTCCTACTACCAGTCACTTGGACATAGCCATTCCAGCGAGTATACCCAAAGGTACTACTACTCGTAAAATATATACCTCAAATATGTGCTGCGGTACACTTCATGTACGTCGTACCCAATAATTCTTTGAGCAACCTTCTCGGCATGATGGTCTAGTCAACTAGTGACCCAGACACTACCATGTGCTCATCATTGGCACTCAACCATATGACTAAATACATATACATAAATGTATTATTCATCGAAACGACGCTACACGTCTACATAGACATTGTGATATCCCCGAAATAATTGATTGCAATTTGGGCATTAATTGTGTTTATATGATTAATTATGGTGGTAATTAATTATGTGCTGGATTTATTTATCATGTTGAAATGCTTAGTCACATGGTAGGCGTGACCGGGAATGCATTTCGGGGTGCATGTGATGCATGTTGGATAATTGGGTGTTTTAATGACTTACATGTGTTGGTAGTCATTTATTGGTGAAACATGCATTTATTTGAGATTGTGGAGCATTGTGATGTAATGCTTTTAAAATATCATGTTGGGGTGTTTTATACACCATGGTATTGTGGAATGCATTTTATTTTAAACAACCCACTTTATACCCCCCAAACTCCACCATACCTTCACTTTTTAACTTTCCCAAATTTCACCTCCCAAACCCTTCCTTCTCTTCATTTTCGTTTTTGTGCAAAAAGGTGGAGAGAAATCCTTCCAAAAATTTGATTTGTGAAGTTTATTGGGAGATTTGGAGTCCCCAAGAGGTATGGATACCTCCTTATTGTTTTTGTTGTGTTTGATTTGGGTTTGAAATGGTTTTGAAGGGTTTTGAAATGGGTTATTTTGGATTGGTATCATTTTTGGTTGGGTGTTGGATTTTTATGTTGCTTGAGGTGTATTTTGTTGATTTATTGTGTTATTATGTTGTTGGGTTGGTGGGAGGAGTATTGGTATGAGTTGGGATGGTTTTGGTGTGCATTAATGGTGGAAAATCGCGAGTCTGTGTGAGGCGATCGACCGCCTGAAATGAGGCTACCGATCGCCAACAGGCAGTACCAAAATCGCAGGGTAGGCGATCGATCGCCTGAAATGGCGCGATCGATCGCCGACAGGATTACTTTTGTATAGTGTCTACTCTAGGAGTAGTGTAAAGCTATAGTTGATAACATCCATTGATAGTCCTTATTTTGGCATGTAACTCTTAAGGCTCATAGTCTCAACCCGATTATTTTACTCTGATAATTTATATTAGCTCTAATTATGCCCTTAATCCGCATTTAAGGAACTAGGGTCCTTACAGACATCCACTATGTCATCGTCATCCCGTGACGGTACCTGTCAACACACGACATGCATAATCTCATCGTCAAACACGTGATGGTATATGTATCAACGCATGTCATCCACAATAATGCTAATAAAACAACAATATACTATAACTCATCGCTGATAAGAGAGCGGCATACCTGTCTCCGTCATCCAACAGTGGTATGCAAGCAGCACCCATCGCTCGAAGGCGGCATGATCGCGTGCTACGTACATAGCGGCATAACCCATCGCTATAGAACATTCGGCATAAATCATCGCTATGCATATCCGGCGGCATGAATCCTCGCCATAGGATTAGCGGAATGTACCATAGCTATATAGATACCCGGCGGTATGAACCATCGCCATAGATGTAGCGAACTGGCCCATCGCTATGAATACCCGGCGGCATAAACCATCGCCAATAGAATAGCGGAATGAACCATCGCTATGAATACCCGGCGGCATAAACCATCGCCAATAGAATAGCGGAATGAACCATCGCTATGAATACCCAACTGCATAAACCATCGCCAATAGAATAGCCGACCCTAGTCTTGTTATAGTAGTGTATTTTTAATGCACCTCGCTTGTCATGACCGCGGCACTAATACCCCTCGCTTCGACATATCAGCGGCATCGAATAACCTCGCTCAAATGCGACATGCGGCAATACCCTCGCTTCAACATTTGGCGGCAAATATTCTTTCCTCTCTACGATATGACAGCGGCAAGTATTCTATCATCGCGTCAAGTGACAGCGGCAAAGCATTTAAAATCATCACTCATCCACAACAACGACTCATGGGATATTCACCAAGCATTCCATCTATACCTGCAACACAAGGCATATTCCATATCCCAATATACATCACCATGAGTGTATTTTAATGCACCTCGCTTCAAATGTGACTTGCGGCAATACCCTCGCTTCAACATTTAGCGGCAAAACATTAAAATCATCACTACAATATATACAACCACAATCAGTGTATTTTAATGCACCTCGCTCAAATGTGGCATGCGGCAATACCCTTGCTTCAACATTTAGCGGCAAAGCATTAAAATCATCACTCCAATATACGTGCAACCACAATGCATAATCCATAATCCAATATACATCGCCATGAGTGTATTTTAATGCACCTCGCTCAAATGTGACATGCGGCAATACCCTCGCTTCAACATTTAGCGGCAAAGCATTAAAATCATCAGTCCAATATATATGCAACCACAATGCATAATCCATGATGTATATAAAATGCAGGTTATCGTTTCGTGTCTTTCAACCCTAGCCTTAGCCCTTCATGTCATAGCGTCCCTAGAGGAACAATCCCAAACCATGAGCATATAATAATCAATATTCACCACTATGATTATAGTGAGTAAATGCATAAACCATAAGTACAAAGTACTTCACGTATCCCAATGCATTTCAAAATGCTTCCTTTGGTTGTCTCTGTGCCACAACTCACAATCATAATCAATAGGTTATATTATGACTCCATAGAGGTCATGACATATAATTGTTCCACTATGATCATAAATGAACATAAACAAAATAGTTGTGCCACACAACACTAACTACCATCATGCATAATTATGTGTTACTCATTTCCATCAATATGATCCTAGGCCCTAAACAGCCCCTAAAGAGCAAACCTGGCTCTGATACCACTAATGTAAGGACCCCCGTGCCCTTATTCCATTATTAGTGTATTAATCCAAACTTTTAGTGCACGTAATCATATACGTAGGGGAAAACCCACTTGTCATCATAGCAATTCATGCCAATAATAAAATTCTTTACATTATTCCATATAATATCTAACATTCCCCAACCAAGTCCACATACATATCATGCACCATTATAATACACTAACATGTTCTCAGTTCATTTAGCAATTCAATAAATAATTGCATGCGACTCATAAATGAAGAGAGAAAGGCCCATGCCTTCTTATACTTACCATATACACATAATAGGGCTCACATGCGAGCATCAAATAAGTATGTGTGTATCAAATGTATAAAACACGGTACTCAATACCGTCCCTGGTACCTCAATCCTTGGAAGCACCTCCATTCCATAGCTCGAGCTCAACTCCAAATCCATCGATGTACCTAATCACCTGCCCCAACAGAGACAGCCCCCACACGGGGTGAGCATGCCAATACCACAAAACCGATAATCACAATTCATAATTTACAAAAATATAAATGCTATGAAATATAAAAGATGTTCCCTGGATGGTATCATCCTCATCCGGGATTCCCTGTACTATCCCTATTCTAAAAAAACAACCAAAACTATCAAATTCCCAATAGTCAGTTAATCGTTACGTTGATTAACAAATCTGTATGCCACGTACCGATATCATAATCAATAATATAAAATCATTAACAATGATTACAGATATTCCTTATATCTCACTTATGGTTCCATAGTTCCATTTCATCGCTCGCTCTACAATAGCGGCATTTTATTCTCACGCATGCCTCAACAGCAGTGGGGTCATAACCGATGTTCGCTCAAAGGCGACCATCCCAATCATTGCTTGCTCAAAAGCGGCACCATATAATTCCCAATGCACATATATCCATTTATAGTGATTACCATAAACCATGCATTTCAATATACATTTATTGCAACATAGTGTACCATGCAATCAACAATTGCAATTATAATAAGGGCTATGCTCGTACGTCATACATACCTTATAATTCCGTAGTTCGAGTCAAACCTTGCCTGAGTCCCACGACCCGATGAGTTAAGTACTAACATGCAAATAACTATCAATTAAACATAGGCATGCAATCACGTGCCCAAGCACGTTCACAACTTCCAAACCTATCGTCCATCCATGACGATTACCAAAATAAAAGCCCCCCGGCTAAGCATGCATAATACCCAAAATATTCCATTTTATAAGTTTAAATGATAGGCAAAAACTCAACTGAGAATTCCGTTTTATTAAACTTTGGCTCCAACCAATCCATTTTAAAAGTTTAGCATTCCCATTGGAATGTAGACATTGCCAGGAAATCGGTTAATTAAACCCCGTTTCCAAAATCCTGACATTTTCCAAAATTTTCAAAAAAAATACCATCCTTCGAGCTGCGATCGATCGCCGATTTTATCGCGATCGATCGCCCCCAACTAGTGGCCAACCAGCGCCTCTTCGCGATCGATCGCGAGTCTCCACGTTCGATCACCAACCCACTCGTGATCGATCGCTGAAACCTTGCGATCGATCACCAGTACTGTGCATCTTCACCAAAATTTCAGCTGCTCGTCGCGATCGATCGGCAACCCTCGGCGATCGATCATGACCTGCGATTTTCCAAAAAACTCGAGCTTCCATGGTGTTTTTGACACCCAAACTCAAAACCAACACCCCTAACTTCCTCAACACCTCCAATACACCAATTAAACTCAATAAAAACACTAAAAACAACTTTTTAGATTTTTAACCAAAACCCTCAAATCTCAAATCCAACCCAAAACTCAACCATCTAGCACAAAACCATAATCAAATCGAAGCTAAAGGTGAGGAGAATAAGATTACCAGGTTTTCTTCAATAAATCGGGCTCCCAAGACGAGCCCCCATCAATTTGTTTCCAAGAGAAGAAGAGGGAAGGGTTTGGGGTGAGAGAGAGGCGTGAGGGAGAGGAGAGAGAGTAGAGATTCAGCATAATGACGGAATACCGAGTCCATTTGGTATATATAGCACCAAGGCTCCAAAATACCAATACCACCACAACTACATCTTGATTCATTAAAAATCATCTGTTTTCAATAAATAACTCTCCAATTCAAATTCCATCACCAGCCTCAGTAAAAAGTACTCCGGACCCCACATTCCACCAAAAACCAAGTTCCAAGGTTATCACCACGATGAGAATATAATCTCATCCCTTGGATCCAACGACTCCAAATACCGGATTTAAAAATCCCCGAGAGTCCTGAAACCGCAATTAATTCATAATTGCCACAATTAAAATCCATTAAGGATTATTACAACACCGGGGTTAACACCATTAATCCCCGGGCATCACACTTTATTGATGACATCCTCATCTATTCTAGGAGCGAAGGGGAGCACGTGAAACATTTGCGTACAGTGCTTCAGATTGTTTGTGATAGTCGGTTATTTGTGAAGCTCAGTAAGTGCGAGTTCTGGTTGAACAGTGTGGTATTATTGGGTCATGTCATCTCCAAAGATGGGATATCAGTGGATCCCAGGAACGTAGAGGCCGTGATGGAATGGTATGCGCCTACCTCTATACTCAAGATTCGAAGTTTCCTTGGTTTGGCCGGATATTATCGACGCTTCGACGAGGGATTCTCAAAGATTTCCAAGCCATTGACGCAGTTGACTCAGAATGGAGTGCCATTTTAATTGTCTGAGGCTTGTTAGCAGAGCTTCCAGGAATTGAAGCATCGGTTGACGACTTCACCCGTATTGGTGATTCCCACGGAGAACAAGAGGTTCGTTCTTTATACTGATGCGTCACTGTGTGTGCTAATGCAAGATAAGCATTTGGTAGCTTATGCATCGAGACAGTTGAAGCCACATGAGACCAGATACCCAGTTCATGACTTGGAATTGGCGGCTATAGTCTTTGCCTTGAAGATTTGGCTGCACTACTTGTATGGTACTTCGTTTACCATCAACACGGACCACAAGAGCGTGAAGTTTTTATTTACTCTGGCGGAACTGAATATGAGACTTAGGAGATGGATGGACTTGCTGAAAGACTATGATTGCAAGATAGAGTACCATCCCGGGAAGGCAAACTTGACAGCTGACGCTTTGAGTCGGAAGGTGAAGTCTACTACGGAGAACATCATCCATTTGTCGGCATTGTTGACTTCCTACTGTCAGTTGGGATATGACTTTGATGTGTCTGCATCGCCGGTACGTGTGTCCACATTGTTGGCAGAGCCGGATATTTTTGAGAATATCAGGAGAGCTCAGAGACAGACGATGAGATACAGAGATGGTTAGCATTGGTCCTTCAAGGACAACCATTGAGATTCAGGATTGTAGAGGACGGTTCATTGAGGCTTGGTGACCATTGGTTGGTTCCGAGTGCACTGGAATTGTGCCAAGGGATCTTGCAACGGGATCACAGTAGAAGGTTTAGCACCCACCCAGGCGGAAGGAAAATGTATAAGAACCTCTGCGACCAGTTCTGGTGGAAACATATCAAGCGAGATGTTATCGCATTAGTTAAGAGGTGTTTGATTTGTCAACAGGTGAAGGCAGAAAGGCAGAGGCCCAGCGGTGAATTGAGAAGTTTGGAAATACCTAAATGGAAGTGGGAACACATATCCATGGACTTCATGACCCACTTGTCGAGGACTGCTTTGGGATTTGACGCCATTTGGGTAATTGTGGATAGGCTGACCAAAGTGGCTCACTTTATTCCATATAGCATGACCTTCATGTATTTGAGGATGTCTCAGTTGTACGTTCGAGATGTGGTGAGATTGCACGGGATCCTAGTTTCTATTGTGTCTGATCGAGTTCCACGTTTTACATCTCATTTTTGGGAAGGTCTTCGGTCAGCATTGGGAACTGAGGTGAGATTGAGCACGCCTTACCATCCCCAAACCAATGGCCAGACCGAGCGTACCATACAGACGCTCGAAGATATGTTATGGGCTTGTGTGTTGGAGTTTGATACTCCGTGGCAGGATTCAATGGCTTTGGTGGAGTTCTCGTACAACAACAGATACCAGGCGAGCATTCAGATGGCTCCTTTTGAGGCCCTTTATGGTAGACGTTGTCAATCAGCGTTGTACTGGGATGATTTGGATCATAAATGGGTCGGAGGACCGGAACTGATCCTGGAGATGGAAGAGAAGGTGAAAGTGATCCGACTAAAAATGAGCAGCCCAGGATGCAGCCTATGCTAATAAACGACGATGACCGTTGGAATTTCAATTGGGAGATAAGGTCTTTTTGAAGATCTCACCTTTCAGGGGTGTTGGGTGTTGTGCGGTTTGGGATGCGCGGGAAACTATCTCCGAGGTATGTTGGACCATATGAGATCTTGCAGCACATTGGTACTTTGGCTTACCGCTTGGCTTTGCCACCGTCTTTGCCTGGGATTCATGACGTGTTTCATGTGTGTATGTTGAGGAAGTATAAGCCGGATCCGTCTCATGTGTTGCAGCCTTCATAGGATCAGTTAGATTCTGATGCATCCTACGTTGAAGGACCGGTTAGAATTCTGGATCGAGCCGATCGCAGACTTCAGAACAAGGTGATACCGATGGTCAATGATCAGTGGGAACACAGGGGTGTCGAGGAGGCCACGTGGGAAACGGAGCGACATATGGTGCAGCACTACCCGGAACTGTTTTCTGGTATGTAAATTTATGTTTTGATTTGGATTGGTAAGTAAATGGAATTTCCTCAGGACGAAATTTTCTAAGTAGGGGAGTATTGTGATATCCCTGAAATTAATCATGTGCTTTATGGCTTCTAATAATAATTATGGTGTTATGATTATTATTATGGTTGGGAAATGTATAGTTATGCGGTGGGCATGAACTGGTAATACATTTCAGGGTGCATGTGATGCATAGTGGGAAATGATGTTTTGGCATGATTTATTGGGCTTTGTTCTAGTGATGTAGAAGAAGCATGTTAATTGTTGTTATGACGCATTTTATTGAGTAAATGCTTTAAAATATCATTTTGGGATATTTTACTACTTCATGCTAATTGGTTGGTCATCATTTTAATTAACCCCACACTTTTATTAACTTACCCTCTTATTCCTCTTTATTCCCCCACCACTCACCCTTAACCACTCAAACTCTCCCCCAACCTTTCGCTTATCGCCTAACATGTGATGCTCGGAATATTTGATAATTATTCATTTGACCTAGTTGTGGCATTTGATTAACAATTAAGGATTCAAATTGTTGGGCATCATATTTTGAACCCGGGTCGGATAAATAATTCTTGGTTGAGTTTTTAGTATTAATTAAATCCAAGGAGATTCTTTAAATTCATGAGAATATAATTTTGGCCCGGAATTGGAATAAATAATTTTTGGAAAGAGCATGTACCTTGATTTAATTTTTAAAAAGGAGTTCTTATAGTAATAAACATTTGAGAATTTGATTAAATAACTGTAGTGGGTTGAGATGATAATTTTGTGGTGTAGATTAAACCATGGGTTAAATTATTAACCAAGGCAAAAATAAATCAAACCCATCTCATTCTTCCTCTTCAAAAAACGTCCCACCCTCATTTCTCCTCCCCCATTTTTTCGGCCACCCATATTTTCCCCTCCCCCATCTGTTCGATTGATTGTAGCATGGAAAGAGGAAGAAACTCAACTGATTTTTCTTCAAGGTTTGTTTATCTAGATGCTAGTCTCGCCTCTCAATTAATCTTTACCTAAAATTTATGAAGCTGGTTCGATTTTTGGGTTTGGGAAGGGGAAGGGCGAAATCGATCTTGCCTTTATTCAAGGGAGTTTGTGGCTGTTGTTTATTTGATTTCTACCTCTTAGGTCATGAATTAGCTCAATTTAGAACCTTATTTTCGATTTGGTGTAAGGATTGGTGTATGAGTGCATGTATATGCCCTACTGTGTGCGTGCGTTTCAGTGTGTGTAGGCATGTGTGTGTTCAGCATGCACTTGTATATATAACTGCTGGAGTGTTGTGTGTGTATATGGTATTTATATACATGCCTGTGTATATTTCAGCATGTATGGGTGAGTATAGGTGTTGTATACATCATTGTGTGCATGTTCCAGCACATATTAGAGTGTTTATATACAGTATACACGCGTGGGTATGAATATTGCAGCGTTTAATGGTGAATGTATGCGCTATAACTTTTGAATGGATGAATTATTGTTAGAACATGAAAGCTTGTCTTGAAGTGTTTGGGTTTTTGGGGTATTACATGGCCAAACCTTTGGGGCTTTTATTGTTGAGTTTCAGGGCTATTGTAGTCTTCAAAATCATGTTCATGAAGTGTTTGATAATATTTTACAAATGGTGTTTAAGTGTTGGCCTAAAGCCTTGATCAATTAGTGGTGAAAAACCTTCAAATTTCTAACTTAAAAACTTTATAGTGTCTTAATGGGTGTTGGAGTTTGAGAGGTGATGGTTGTATGAATAAATGAGTTAGATACATGTTAATGTATGTGATAATCATGTAGTAAAGTGTATAGTAATGATTATACTTGAATGTGTGCAATAGAATGAATTGTTGATTCATGTCACTTTATTTAGTGATTGCTAAAGTGTGGAGGCTAACTCGATTAGTATAGTTGATTAAAGTGAGTATGTGAAGATAATTCGAGCATGAACATTTTAACTTGGAATTTGAATAGTGTAGGAAACATTATTGAATTGCGTAGATCATTTCTTTGAATAAGAGATAAATTCCAAGTAGCAAGTGGAATATGTTAACTAGATGTTGAAAATGTTGATGAATGAGCTAATGTTAAATGGACATTCGATGTATAGATACTCCAAAAGTCTCCGGACATCGAGGGTGGCTTATTCATGGCTGACTGTAAAGGTACGTAGTGACGTACGAGCAGGTATAATATGAATTATTTCATATTCCAGTATTCATGTATTGTTGAATTGTGACAACTGAATATAAGAAAATGAACATGTGAATTGAGTTGATATATGTGGTATGATGGACACGCAAATGTACGTGGTCCGGATATGGAGTTGGGAATGGATGCCTTGGGCATGATCGATATGAGAAATGGTTGAGAATGAGATTAACGTACAGGCAGAGTTGCCTTCGAGATGAGACTCGTTATGATTGAGCATAAATGATGAATTGTGATTATATTGAATTATTGCATTGATGAGTTTCATGTTGTGATTAACGATATTGAACTTGATGTTTATGAAAGCATGTGAGACTGAAACAGGAACAGCTAGTGGAAGCTATACGGATTCCGAACTGTACAGGGAGTACATTTTTATGGATTTTAAATACTCTTAAATTGTTATATTATGAATTAATTATAATTGTTATGCATTGTCATGAATATGAGTATCGTGACAAGGTATGCTCACCCGTGTGGGGGCTGTTTCTGTCGAAACAGGTACAATAGGTACTAAACTACTTTGGGATATTGGTTCGAACTTTGTTGGATCATGCCGCTTCCAGAAACAGAAGCGTATATGAGAGTGGGTAAATAGAATACACTACTTATTCAGTTAGATTGGTATTCATTTATTTGTTACTCGTATGTGAGTAATTGGAAGCATGTATATGGACTGTATTAGGGTGTTGAAGCCCACTTCTGATGTCTTCCTGGTATGGTGTTTTCCCTGGCTGGGAACTTATTTAGAGTTTTGTTTTCTTTTAAGTATTGTGTTTTTCCCTATCTGGGAATTATAATGGTGATGTGTCTTATTTTGGGATAGCTCAATTTATGGGGAGACTCTGCCCAAATTTTTATAAGAAAACCCACAATATAAAAGTGGTGAAATGGGGATGGAAATGGGCGAAATCTTTGAGTCTATTTGTTGGTAGAGATGATCATATAACGTTGAACATTATTTATGTTATGGGATTATGGGAAACATAAAATGATTCTTTTAAAAGAATGAAAAGAAAATGAAGAATTTATACACATACGACGTCATAAATGAACTAATGACGAGTTTAAGTGTTGGGGTCTTACATTAGTGGTATCAGAGCAGTGGTTAGCTCTTTGGGGCTGTTGAAGGCCTGGAACATGCTGATAGGGATGAGTAGCACATATTTATGCATGATAGTGGTTAGTGTTATGTGACACAACTATTTTGTTTATATGCATTTATGATATGTGATCATAGTGGAACAATTATGTCATGACATCTATGGAATCATAATATAATCTATTGATTATGCTTGTGAGTTGTGACACAGGGACAACCAAAGGGAGCATTTTCAAATGCATTGGGATACAAGAAGTACTTTGTACTCATAGTTTATGCATTTACTCATTATAATCATATTGTGGTGAATATGAATTATCGTATGCTCATGGTTTGTGATTGTTCCTGTAGGGACGCTATGACACGAAGGCTAAGGCCATGGTTGAAAGACACGAAACGGTAACCTGCGTTTTATATACATCATAGATTATGCATTGTGGTTGCATGTGTACAATGGAGTGATGATTTTAATGCTTCGCCGCCAAATGTTGAAGCGAAGGGTGGGAGTACCGCATGTCGCATTTGAGCGAGGTGCATTAAAATACACTCATTGTGGTTATCTATGTATTGGAGTGATAATTTTAATGCTTTGCCGCCAAATGTTGAAGCGAGGGGTGGGAGTGCCGCATGTCGCATTTGAGCGAAGTGCATTAAAATACACTCATGATGATGTATATTGGATATAGTATATGCATTGTATTGCAGGTATGGATGGAATGCTCGGTGAATATCCCATGAGTCGTTATGGATGAGTGATGATTTTAAATGCTTGCCGCTATTTAATTTATGCCGCTAAATGTGAAGCGAGGGGTGGGAGCGCCGCATGTCACATTGAAGCGTGGTTATCATATGAGGCGAGGAAAGAATATTTGCCGCTAAAATGTGAAGCGAGGGGTGGGAGCGCCGCATGTCCATTGAAGCGAGGTTATTCTATGCCGCCTATATGTGAAGCGAGGGGCATTAAAATACACTACCATAACAAGACTAGGGATCCGCTATTCTATTGGCGATGGTTCATGCCGCCAGGTATATCGAGCGATGGTTCATGCCGCTATCTTATTGGCGATGGATATTCCGCCAGGTGCGTGTATAGCGATGCCTCTTTCCGCTATCTTATTGGCGATGATTCATGCCACCAGGTATATCGGACGATGGTTCATGTCTCCGGACACATGTATAGCGATGGTTCATTCCGCTGTGTCGATGGATAATGATTCATTCCTCTATGATGATTAGCGATGGTTTATACCGCATTCGAGCGACGGGTGCTGATTTCATATTGCTGTTGAGCGACGGAGACAGGGACAGTTTAAAAGATCAAGTGTGGATCCACTGCGTACAGTAAGTGTTATTAAATCTTATTGTTTTAAGAATGTGATTTTATTCATTGTGATTATGGATATTATATGGATGTCAGTAGTGGCGATGATATTGTGCATGCTCGTAGTGACGATGAGATTATGCGTGCTAGTGTGGGCGATGAGTGTTGATATATTGCTATTGCGTTAGCAATGAATATTAATGTGCCGTCGTTGGGCGACGAATATTGATGTGCTGCTATTATGTTAGCATGAATTTATTGTATTGCTATTGTGTTAGCATTGTATATTGATGATGTTTGATCGCAGATAACAGTGGACAATTGTGTTGTTATTTTTGGACACATGAGTTGTAGGCTCAAGAGAATATTGAAATATCCACGGGAACGAGGATTTGAGGTAACCATTTCGTTTGGTTTAACCTGTTTGATATACGTGGATTGTGAATTATCTCGATTGCTTTATATGGTTTATGAGAATCAATTTATATATGAGGAAGAATTGAAAATGAAATTGAAATGACATGTAGTATTGATATGTTCATTGATTAACTGTGCAGAGACGAGATAACAGTGGGGTAATGATGATCAGATTGAAATGATATTAGTTTATGAAAACATTATTATTTCGTATACTGTGAGATTAATGATCTGTTAATCGTGTTATGTTGAGTTAAATATAACCATCTTGGAATACGATTAAAGAGTATGTCACGGGATGACGTGGGGTCACTATGAATGTCATATGTGGACATGTAATCATTGTGAACGTCACGAGTTGACGGGGAACTATCGTGAATGTCATGGATAAGTATGAGATTGTGATGTTATTCTCCGATGTGTAATGACGGTGATGATAAATAATCACGTGATGATTAATGAAGAGTTAGATACGATATGACAAACAAAATAATAACGTCATTAGGAGAATACTTGTGATATACTAACATTCATGATTAAATGATTTAGTGTGTTTTGACATTGAATTAGTAACTGAAGGGCATGTAAATGATTACGTATGCAAGTAATAATTACTAATGGATGTTCTAGTAATTGCTTGACAACAGATATTGGTTAGCTGATGGTATACGACCAGACTGATGCATGAAGTCATGAATACTTACTGCACTGTGATCTGTTGTCCCTTCATGAAATAGTACTCTATTGAATAAATAATTGAAGAGAATTACGTCGTTGAGGGAATTAATGTTCGATGATGGAAACATTATGAATATCAAAATGCGTAAATGACAAGGTACGTGGTTATGTTATGAGTATTGGAGAAATGCTAATGAGTTTATTTTGTACTAGTCCCATTTTCAGATGATAGTTGGGCGACGAAATGCGGAAGTTGATGCTTAAGAGCATGTGAGTACTGTGATGAGCATGATACCATGATGCTATTGTAAGTGACTTACTCTACAAAGGTTTGAGATTGATCAAATGTTACTGTTAATACATTGCTTTGAATTGTGTATATGCACGTGATTGGTAAGGAGCGATGTACAGTATAAGATAACTTATCTAAGTAGATAAGAATAAATGATGGGTTATGAGATAAAATTGAGGGATGAAAGATATTATGATGCTATGTGCATATAATCGTGATGTAAGAATATTGGTGTTAGACCATTCATTATGATTTGATATTGATGATATGTGGTTGTTGTGCGTATATGATGATATACTTATGTGAGAATTACTAATGGGTTTTCTAGTAATTACCTTGCACCAGATAATAGCCAGGAGATGATATATGAGATGTTGATGCGTAAAGGCTCAAGAGTACCGCTACTTCATACGGACGATGGTGGTGATGTTGGTATGAGTTGCATACATTTGCAACCACACAGATTTTGTGCAAGGAAATTGTACCGATGGGAGTACGCAGGTACTGAAGTATGACAAAGAGGCTTGATGATTAAACACTGTAAGTGTTGACTTTACGAACTAATGGCACTCGATAATTGTTAACATGATGATACTAATCTTAGAATGATTCTAGTGTGCTAGTAACGATAATTTATCATATCATAATGAAGAGTACATAATGGCTAAAGTACGATGATGGTAATTTTGTGACGATTTACATGAATAATATATGATAACTCATCGAATTTTAATGTTGGAATATGGTAAGGTGACGTGAATTGCAGTATTGCGATCGTGTAATGGGACACATATGTGAACCGTGATGATTTGGATGACTGTCATACTACAGATGGTCAAGTCACTATTTTGAGCTGTATAACGGTACATAAATTTTACAGTTGACTTTTGTGGTAAGCATGCGCTTAAATTTCGAGGACGAAATTTTATTAGTTGGGAAGAATTGTGATGCTCGGAATATTTGATAATTATTCATTTGACCTAGTTGTGGCATTTGATTAACAATTAAGGATTCAAATTGTTGGGCATCATATTTTGAACCCGGGTCGGATAAATAATTCTTGGTTGAGTTTTTAGTATTAATTAAATCCAAGGAGATTCTTTAAATTCATGAGAATATAATTTTGGCCCGGAATTGGAATAAATAATTTTTGGAAAGAGCATGTACCTTGATTTAATTTTTAAAAAGGAGTTCTTATAGTAATAAACATTTGAGAATTTGATTAAATAACTGTAGTGGGTTGAGATGATAATTTTGTGGTGTAGATTAAACCATGGGTTAAATTATTAACCAAGGCAAAAATAAATCAAACCCATCTCATTCTTCCTCTTCAAAAAACGTCCCACCCTCATTTCTCCTCCCCCATTTTTTCGGCCACCCATATTTTCCCCTCCCCCATCTGTTCGATTGATTGTAGCATGGAAAGAGGAAGAAACTCAACTGATTTTTCTTCAAGGTTTGTTTATCTAGATGCTAGTCTCGCCTCTCAATTAATCTTTACCTAAAATTTAAGAAGCTGGTTCGATTTTTGGGTTTGGGAAGGGGAAGGGCGAAATCGATCTTGCCTTTATTCAAGGGAGTTTGTGGCTGTTGTTTATTTGATTTCTACCTCTTAGGTCATGAATTAGCTCAATTTAGAACCTTATTTTCGATTTGGTGTAAGGATTGGTGTATGAGTGCGTGTATATGCCCTACTGTGTGTATGTGTGCGTGCGTTTCAGTGTGTGTAGGCATGTGTGTGTTCAGCATGCACTTGTATATATAACTGCTGGAGTATTGTGTGTGTATATGGTATTTATATACATGCCTGTGTATATTTCAGCATGTATGGGTGAGTATAGGTGTTGTATACATCATTGTGTGCATGTTCCAACACATATTAGAGTGTGTATATACAGTATACACGCGTGGGTATGAATATTGCAGCGTTTAATGGTGAATGTATGCGCTATAACTTTTGAATGGATGAATTATTGTTAGAACATGAAAGCTTGTCTTGAAGTGTTTGGGTTTTTGGGGTATTACATGGCCAAACCTTTGGGGCTTTTATTGT